>PVKB01000252.1:0-524295 GCA_004027205.1 Ctenodactylus gundi | reverse complement strand
ACCATGCCCATTTTATGTGGTGCTGAGTAAACAAACTCAGGGCTTGTGCTGGGTAATGAAACTCAGGTGCTTTAACCGCTGACCCCCGCCCCCGCAACCCCCAAAAATAAATTTAAGGGAATATTCACATCAGTCAGAAAATCACACTTAAACAACTAGCATACATATGACCAAGTAAATTAATGTTTCCACCTTAATTCTCATTTGCTGGGTAAAATTTTACCTGGCAATGACTAAAAGGCAAAGACTGACTGAACAATGAGAAAAGAGGAAAAGAAGAAATAGGAATCCTCAAAGGCTGGTCTCTTCCAAGACTTTTAAAAATACTTAAGATTTAATAATGTACTGAAAACACTGGTGAAACACAAAAATTTCTACCATATTGTTTAGAAACCACTAAATTGGGTACTTATGCAAAATTCAGTTTTCTATTTTACAGAAGCTTAATGTTAAAAATATAGAAAGGCAAACTCTGACATAAATTTATGAATCAGCTTTATATTATTATCAAATGGAAATATATACTAAATGCCCCAAAAGGAATCTCTAAAAAATTATCAAACTTCTTCGTTAATGCTGGAGATTTACTAAGCAATACCCACTTGTTTCAAAGTATCAACTTTAACTCACATAACTAGCAGCTTGATTTGGCAATCTCAATGCAGAAGACAATTCATAAAACTTTGGCATTGTTATTTTTAGTTCACATGCTTCCTGGATTAAGCCCATAAATGCTTCAACTTTATGCTACTCTAGGGATTCCATTCAGACACAAATACATTCGTCAGCCATTGTGAAACCAAGAGATACACTTAGTACATAAACCATTATATTGGTAGAATCCAAACTTCTTGGTCTCGTTTAGGCAGACATTTAACATATGACAATTAAATGTGACCACTGTTGCTTCTAAATGGAGTCAACAAAGTGAGACAGTGCAACTCAGACTAACATTATTAACTAGAAGCTCATTCACGATAATGGTTATGGACTACAAATGATCATGGCCTGATAATATTTATGGATACCAATGATCATGACCTGATAATTTTAGGTATTTAATTACTACCTCTTTTATAAATTAGCATTTGAGGATGATCATCTAAAATGTCGTGTCCAACGTGAATAGTGTTTACATGCACCTTAAGAATACTATGAAGTTCCCACTTTTCATTTTTAATAAGGAAATAGATCTAAAATTAGAACTTTACACAAACATCTGAATCAACTGTTTCCCCAACTCCTTCCAAACAAATATTTCAAATTCCACACAAGATTCTTCAAACCCATGAGTACAAGCTCTAATCTTGACACTGACTTTGGATCATTTCCATGGAGGAAATCCATGAACCAGATGTGAATTCATTCTTCCAGATGTATTTTATAAATATGATGAAAAATAAAATATTTCTTCACTGCCTTAACTTGAGGCCACTTAAAAATACACCACATAGAAACAGCAAAAAGGAAATCCTACAAATCTTAAGTCTTTCACTATTCTACAGGTGTCATTCATTGAAATATTATTAAAGAAATCAAACTACTATATAGACAGCTGCTACAATATCAATGAACTTCAATGTTACTGATGAGTCAGAATCAATTTAAAATTTGTAGACCCTCTAGTTTCCCCAGTATTCAGCACTAATACTAACTATAAATTGTTTTAAAGAATTTTATCTTCACATTTTATAGAAATTTAAGTGAAAATATACCTTCACTTTTAATTAAAACGTCATGACTTAAAGATCTAAAATAAATTTTTATACACAAAAACACAGCTCTACAATGACTGTAGCAAATTTAATAAAGAATTGATTCAGTAGTCTTGAAGATTTAAATCACTGACACAGTCCAAAAGGTAGAAATAATAAGCATCACAAAAACCAACCTGCATAATACAAATTCAACTAAACTAACAAAAATAGTTCTTTTAGCCTGAAGATGTAATTTAGTGGTACAGGGCTTCTCTAGCATATGCAAGACTCTGAGTTCAAACCCCAGCACTGTGAACAACAAAATGATTTACTTGGGAACACAGATTTCATTGCCCTCCACCACAGATCTTTCAAGTGTTTAACAGACCTTATTTAAACATTAAAGAAAGTCAAAACAATCAAAATAATTTTGAATGGCATAAAAGTTACTGTGAACTACAGAAAAAAAGTTCATAATTTCAAGAACCAAAGTATGAATGAGGCCACCCAAGAACTAAGATTTCATACTCAGGAAGGCCCAGCCTGGAGCTGCCACATCTGAATACCCAGAGTGCTGCTGCAGCTATGGTGTGAGTAATTAACACTGTGGATAGCTCCCATGAGGACATGATTCACGGTGCCCAGAAGGGCTACTATTGCACCTGCTTGGCCACTGCTCCTTGGAGAGCTCCGAAAAAAATTTCAGTGTGTGCAATGAAGGGCAGATTCTCATCACTGACTTCAGGGGTTTCTATGGTTTGGATCTTGGGTGTCCTCGAAAAAGACTCATGTATTTGGAACTCATGTATTTGGAACTGTGTGTTATTAGAAGGTGTTATTAGGAACCTGGCTGGAAGGGGCAGATGCTTGGGTTTTGACCTGGAAAGAATGTGTCAACTTGTTGCTACTGGGAAAGGCCCTGAAAATAGCTTTCAGGTGTGTGTTGTTTACTTGAGAGCCAGGAAGTGAGGGAGGGGCATCCACCTTGGGTGCTGTCCCCCAGAATGGAAGTAAATAAAGGAAGAAGAAACACTGTTAAAGCTTCTTTCTGGCAAGGATACGGTCTTGCCTGAGTCTGCAGATGCACTTGGTTTCTGTCTGCAATGGGGTGAACAGCTCTCCAGCCTCTGAGCCTTCACTGTTGCTGGCTATGCTATGAGTGGAATTTGTGGGACCTTCTGAAACTGTGAACTAAATAAACCTTTCCTCGTTTAAACTGGGGATATTGAGTATTTTATTACAGCAACATAAACTAACTAATAAGTTGGTAACAAAGAATGGGATCATTGCTATGACTTTACCTGGCAGTATGGTTTGGAAGCCCTTGGAGTCAGTTTGTGGGAGAAGTTTGGAAAGGTTTGAGAATGGCAGATGGAAGTCTTGGAGTGCTCTGAGCCAAGCTTCATGGGAGATTCTAGTCAGAGGTCAGAAGATCAGAATCCTGATAGAACATGGATTAGAAAGGCCAGGCTCAAGAAGTCTATATTGGCAGGTTTAAAAACCATGCTTTTACACTCCAACAGAAAGTTTGTCAGCGTTCTGCCCTTGTCCAGAGACTGGCTGAAACTGAGACTGAGGATAGTGAACTACTAGTTGGTCGGATGAAGGAACTCTTAAGGCAGCCCGATGTCCAGGCTGTCAATTGGCTGTTATTTGTGGCTTTTAGCCAAGTCTATGGTGAAAGATGGGGGAAAACAGCAGAGAAATATTATATAAAAAGATTATAGTGCCAGGCCAAAATGGCCTGTGCAGTGGTGGGGACAAAGAGCACAGGAAGTCAAGTGCCATTAGCATTAAAAACAAACCAAGTACTTACCATCAGAACTATAAGAAAGATCCCTTCAGGGCATCTCAGAAGTCATTAAGACTCCAACATTTACCAACTCAAGGGTGGGGAGGCAAAGGACTTTGCTCTGAAAGGTGTACCCTAGGGCCAAAGGGGGGCGGGGGGGAAGTCTGCCAAAAATTAGCCACCTGAAATTCAATGATCTAAGAATACAGAGAGCTCAGCAGCATTTGTCCAAGGGACCATGCTACTGCTAAAGCCAGTGGTAGGCCTTGGTGATGTCCACACAGTCCTGGCTTTACAGGCTTGCACAGTTCAAGATTTGTGGGTTCAAGGAGACTTCCCCCCAGATTTCAGAGGAAACCCTTAAAAGCCAGGCAGTTTGGTCCCCAGAGGGCAATGATGAAGTTGTAAGAGAGAAGCCTAAAGTGCAGACAAGAACCCAGGAATTTGGAGAAGCCAGGAGCATGGATCATTCACTGAGGAAAGCTGCAGGCAGTGAACAGATTCAGCCCAAAGCAAATAAGGTGGAGGTTGCAGCCAGCAGCCATGCTGTAGGGGAAAGCCCATCCAAGCCCTCTGGAGTTCATATCTTGTTGCAGTTTACCCTAGTGCTGGACATGGAGTTTAACCCTTGCCCTCCTGGGTTTAGAAATTGTTTTGGACCAAATGCCTTTTATCCTCCTATTCCTCCCTTTTGGAATAGGAATGTTTACCTTGTGCCATTGTATGCCTGAAGTGATTCTTTGGTTTTAACAGAAGCTCACAGCTGAGAGTTTGCCTTGCTTCTCAGAGACTTTGGACCTGGACTGCTTAGCAAAGCTGGAATTGTTGAGACTTGGACAACTCTTGGAGAAGGACTAAATGCCTTTTGCTTAAGGGAGCAGACATAAGTCTTTTCAGGCCCAGGAGCAGAATGTCATGGTTTAGATCTCGGATGTTCAAATACCTGTGGATACTGTGTACTTTTGGGAGGTGAGGCCTGGCTGGAAGGGGCAGATGCTTGGGGCTTGGCCTGGAGTGGCATGTGCTGGTTCCACCCATCCACCCATGATAGTTCTGTTCTGCCCTGCTGCTGTGAGGATCTCTGTCTCTGGAGCACTGGCTCTGGCCCAAGTAAGTGATTTAACCATTTTGCAGCCACCCACCCGTGAATGGACTGTGAGTTTCTGAAACTGTAAGCTAAAATAAATCTTATTTCCCTAAAGTAATGGATATTTGGTACTGAGTCACAGAGACAAAAAAAAAAAAGTAACTAAGACAGGGGTCATGAGGGTCCCATGTGGCAAGTGGCATGGGTCCATCCCAACCACCTATGGCATCTTGCTCCTATGACCAGAAAGTCATCATATGGAAAAAGGAGAATGGCACTTGGGAGAAGACCAATGCATACATGGGACATAACTTCTCAATGAACTCAGTGTGCTGGGCCCACCATGACTATGGCCTGATTCTGGCCTGTGGGAGCTCAGATAGGGCCATCTCCCTGATGACCTACACTGGCGAAGGACAGTGGGAGTAAAGAAGATCATCGGTGCTCAAATTATCAGCTGCAATGCTGTCAGTTGGGCTCTGAGGCCCCTGCAAGCCTCAGAGACCAGCCATATGGGCAAAACCCCAACTACATCAAGAAGTTTGCATCTGGTGGCTGTGACAACCCCATCAAGCTCTAGAAGGAGGAGGAAGACGGCCAATGGAAGAAGAAACATAAGATAGGTGCACAGTGCCTGAATCTGAGTCATGGCCTGGGCCCCCTTCCAATGGCCTGCACACAAGCACCAGTGCCAGCTGTCCCCAGAATGGCCAGTGTTCTTCTGGACCTGTGATGATGCTTAAGGCAGTATGTCCTCACCTACCTACTACACAAGTTCAGTGACGCCACATGGCACATGAGCTGGCTCATTACAGCCAACATCCTGGCTGTCTCAGGTGAAGACAACAAGGTGACCCTGTGGAAGGAGTCAGGGGACAGGCAGTGGATTTGCATCTGAAACTTCAACAAGGGCAAGGGCTTTGGGAAAGTCACCACAGAGAGCCAGCAGAATGAGCAGTGATATAGCAGGTGCACCTGACCCACACGCCAGCTCCAAACCTCCGGGGCAGGACTCCCAACTCCAACCCTTGAGTCCTCCTGGGAGACTGCAGGTACTGCCCGATACAGTTCCACAGCTGGTAGTTGGGCTGCTAGCCGATAGCACTTGTGTTACAATGAGTTAAAAGTAGCTTCATATCTATTATTTTAAAATATTTTTGGCCATTTTAAGGTACCTTTGGGTTCAGACATTACTGGGGGAGGAGTATTTCCAAAAATAATTAAAGTCATATTGCCTTTATATAAAAATAAAATTTCATATTCCATACATGGTATAATTATATACTAGTTTTGTTCCCTCCTTCCCTCTCCCCAGTGGTAGTGAGGATTAAGCTCAGGGGTTTCACAGTGAGATACATTCTCAAACCATACAATTTTTATTTTAAGACAGTGTCTCACTAAGCTGCTAAGCCGCCCTCGTGTGGGCTCAAATTTGAGATTATCCTGCTTCAGTCTTTCAGAGTGTTGAGATTACAGGTATGGGCCACCAGACCCAGCAAACACTTGATTTCTAAAACACATTTGGTGTCTCCCTTTACTACACTTAGAAAAACAAAACATCTGAGCACAAACCCAGCGTTTACCGTTAGACAAGGATAAGTGCAACCTTTAATACATCAGCACACACCTTTGGGAAAAATAAAATTTATTTAAAATAAAATAAAATGAAAAGATGCATACTAAATTTATAAACTAAATTTATAAACTTGAGAAAGAAATGTTTCTTCTAAATTACTTTTAAAAGTAATATAGCATTAATGTTTCTGATAGATAACTGTTGAGTAACATGCTTGATAACATGCTTGATTTATGTAGTATGTATGTATGTATGTATGTATGTATGTATGTATGTATGTGGTGCTGTGAATGGAAGCCAGGGCCTTCATACTGAGCTACGTCTTTAGACCCTTTTTTAGTTTTACATTGAGACAGGGTTTCATTAATTCACTAAGTTGCCCAGGCTAGGTTAGAATTTGTGATACTCTTGACGCAGTTTCCCAGAATGCTGGGATTACAGGCATGAGCCACTGAGCCCAGCTAACATGCCTGTTTTTAAATGGTGCATTTAAAAGTACATTTTCTTTTAAATATCATAAGTATCTGTAGAGAATAAGTCATAAAAACGCAAAAATGTTATTTCACTTGCTATTTTTCTGTAAGAATTAAAACAGCTGTAATAGGAAACTGGAGAGATTTATAAATATCTTTAAAAATATTATTAGATTATTTTTGGTCAAATATTTACTGAAAGCCTACCATATGCAGGCACTTTACGAAATGCCAAACATGTAAGTGTCAAATAAGCAAGACATAATCCTTGCCCTTGTGAAGGTTTATTTCTGTGAAGAAGGGAGAAATAAGCTTGGTACAGATGTCATAAGTGCTACTCAGAAAAAATATTCAATTTTCATTTACTAAAACAGTTCATAGAAGAGGAAGGTGATACTAACAACTGTTGATGAAATTCAATGAAATATCTATGATAAGTGATCTTACTCATAGTTTTAAAAACTAATGTGTCTATTACATATATTTATAGATTTTTATTAAACTTTTTCAGAACTATGTATGTGTCCTCAATCTGAGAGCCCACATTTTTCCCCATGTTATTGATATGTATAAATGCACGTGACTTAAGGTTTACATTGGTCTTGAGCAATTTGTGCACATACATATCTTGTCAAGGTGACAAGGCCTTCCCGCTCTCCTTTCAACCCTCCCCCTACCCACGCCACCTTCCCTTCTAGGAGCCCCAAATCCCTGGTTCCCTTTGCCTTTCACTTTCAGTTCCATGAGATAATTGTGATCTGGGTTTCTCCTATCAGAGAGACAATTCAATATTTCACCTTCTGCTTCTGACTCACTTCACTAAGCCTGATGGGTTCAAGTTTCCTCCATTTGCTTACAAAAGCCTCCAAACCATTGGACTTTACAGATGCATAGTATTCCATTGTACATAAATACCACAGTTTGTATATCCATTGGTCTGTTGAAGGGTATTTTGGTGTCTTCCATATTTAAGCTATTGTTAGTTGTGCTGCTATGAACATGGGTATACAAGTAACTCTTATGTGTTGTTTTGTACTCTTTTAGGAATATTCCCAGGAGAGGTATCAATGGATCAAAGGGGATATTTATTTCCAATCTTTTGAGAAAGCTCCATATTGCTTTCCAAAGTGGCTGTATAATTTTACATTCCCACCAGCAGTGCAGGAGGGTTCCTTTCTCCCCACAGCCTCTCCAGCATTGACTGCTATTTGAATCGTTCATATAGGAAAATCTCTCTGGAATGAGATAGTATCTTAGCAATCTTTTGATTTACATTTTTCCCTTATGGCTAGGGATGTTGAACATCTTTTCATGTCTTTATTAGCCATCTGAACTTCTTCCTGAGTGAGTTGCCTCTTCATTTCTTTTGCCCATTTTTCAATAGGATCCTTGATTTTGGTGGGCTTACCTTTCTTCAGTTCCCTGTTTATTCTGTAATGAGCCTCCTATCTGCAGTGTTGGTAGTGAATATTTTTTTTCCCAGTCTGTTGGTTCTCTTTTTACAATGTTGGTAGTTTCTTTTGCTGTGCAGAAACTTTTTAATTTGACATGATCCCATTTGTTATTTGTGAATCTCTTTCACTTTTGGTGTCTTATTAAGAAAGTCTTTGCCTACACCGATGTCTTTTAGATATTTGCCTAATTTGTCTTCTGAAGGTTCAGTGTTTCACTTTTAATGTCTAGGTCTTTGATCCACTTTGATTTGATTTTGGTGCATAGTGACAGGTGTGTGGCTAGATTCATTCTTTTGCATGTGGATATCCAGTTTTCCCAGCACCATTTGTTGAACAGGCTGTCCTTTTTCCAGTGTATGCTGTTGGCTCCTTTAACGAAGATTAAGTATTTGAGGGTATTTGGATTTGTCTCTGCATCCTCAATTCTGTTCCACTGGTCTGTCTGTTTTTGTGCCACTACCAAATTGTTTTTATGACTGTTGCTTTACAGTGCAGCCTGATGTCTGGTATTGTAATGCCTCCTGTCTTCCTCTTGTTACTCAGGATTGCTTTGGCTATTCTTGGTCTCTTTTGGTTCCATATGAACTTAAGGATTACTGCTTCAAGTTCTTTGAAGAAATCTGTCAGTATTTTGATAGGAACTGCATTGAATCTATATATCAGTTTTGGTAGCATAGCTCATATTTTTGCTTTAATTTATGGTATCTTTTTTCAGATATTATCTCTATCTCTGTATTCAAAATTACTATGTGATATAAACTGGACCCCCTCAGCCTGACTTCTGTGTTAATCTCTCACATTTTTTCTTTGTATCTGTGTTAATAATCAGCTTAAATAAATTTCTTTCATAGTCAAGGTTTTTCTATTACATGTAGTTTTTCTTGCACTTATTTTCTTACATGTTGTATTTGTTCATTCTCCTGCAGGGTGGTTTGTTTTCTTCTGTGGTTTATAATGAAACTTATTTCTCAGAGTCAGTGGCTGAGAATATCAAGATCAAGGGGCTGTCACTGGCAAAGGGCTCTTCACTGTATCAGCTCATGAGAGAAGGAAGGCACAAGGGCAAGACAGTGAAGGTGTAACACAGAAAGCAGCAACAGGGAGCAAACCCACTCCCAACTGCTTCAATAACTGCTTCAATCCACTGCTTCAATAACAGTATTAATCCATTCAGGGGTTGTTGGTATTTCATGACTCAAACATTTCCCACTTAGGTCTCACCTTCCAATACCACAGGATCCACCAGGATCCAGTTTCTAGCATATAAACTCTGGAGTATATGTTCAAATCCGTGATTATAATGACATTAAATATGGTTGGGAAATAAGAGTCCATATAATCCTTTGAGTAAGCTTAAAATACAGTATCTTATTTGCTTCATAACCATCTTAGGAAATAAAAAGGTGGGGTTTATTACACTAACTTTACATGTAAAGATTAAAATCCAAAGCTAATAGGTCATCTGCATACACAGAAATATAACATTTTCACTAACTGTTGATTCGGAATGCACATATTTGATTTTCTTGTATTGGTAACTATTCTTTTCTTTTTGTTCTGTTTTGTCTTACGCTAGTTCTGGGAATTAAATTAAGGAACTCTCAACTATTTTACCAATTCAATTATTCATGTAATAACAACTGAGACTCCTACTAGACACACATAATATTGGTAGAGGCATTATTTTTAAAAATCCTCTATTCTAAAACATTTTTCACTCATTAATTGTTTCTACAACCAGGATCTTCCAATTTATGTCAAAAGAAACTTGTGATCATGTAAGTTATACCACCACTACAGTTTTGTACATATTTGTCCATCTGAACATGACTTTGGTTGAAGTTTCTGCATTTGTAATGTCAGTTGTGAATGAATTTTAAGTCATCTAACCCTTGTCAATTTTTTTTAAAAAGATTGGTCATATAGTGACATTACACTGAAAAGGACCATAAGACTGTACAAATAACGTTTATGGTCACATATTAGGTAAAGCAATGTAAAATAGTGGAAAACACAAAAATTTTAAGAACTCGTTGATTAATTACAGTGCCAGGAAGGGATTTCATACCTCAAAATTAACTCAGGATACCATTTCAAACTTCACTCAAAAAAGTACTTATTAATTCCCATAAACATTGCTTCTGTTCTGTTACCTTCTTATTCAAGAACCTATAATAGCTTCTCACGGTCTCCTACTTCAAATACAAACTTCTATACAACTTTCAAAGCCCTCTATGACATAGCTTCAACAATATGTTCAATTTTAGTTTCCCTACTTTTCTCCCACTGAGTTCTCTGTTTAAGTCAAATCAGTCTCTCTGAGCAAGTCCCAATCTGCCTTACAACCCTTCTTTTGGACTATTCACTTCCTAAGTCTCTTGCTAATGAATAAATTCTATGCATCAGGCCCAATTCAAGTTTTAATCTATTTCATTTTTGAGTTGCTTTATATCTACATATCTACATTTATATCTACATATATCAACAAGTATTTAAGTTACAATGGTACTTAATCTATATTTTCTAAACTATTTTTTCTAACAGTTCTTAAAAGCCTTGAGAATATGAAAAACATTACCTATTCTTTCACAATACATTAGGAGAGAAATTCTGTTAGGAAAAAAAAAAGAGGGCTTTTAGGGGAGAGGTACTGTTCAGAACAAATAGTTACGTAGCTCAAGCTGGTTGAAAATTAGCTTACTGATCTTTTTTACTTTCACAGTACTGAGATAGGAGGAAGCAAACCAAAACATATGTATCAAACACTATGTTCACTTGTTTGTGAAAAAAAATCATACACAAGACTCATTAACACAATTCCATTTAATTTTAACACACTGACACTTCAGTTTCTCAATTAGACTGGAAGTTTATGAACTCTGACGAGAAGTTCCAATATACATTAGGTGTGATTATTGGGAAGGAGAAAATAGAAGGGGACTGGTTACGGACTTAGAGAAACGAAGACATATTTAAGCTTAGTAAAGCAGCCATAAGATTCTCTCTTCGGTATTATTTACACACTTTTTTCTAATTGTAACAGTGCAATATAATTTCATTTGGGATTTCAAGTAAAACTGGAATGCCGTATTCCCTAAAGAATGAAGAGTGTTTAGTTTAAAAGGAAAAAAAACGGAATGTGATTTTTCTGGTCAAAAGTTCTCCTTTTGGAATTCATGATAAATGAAAAGAATGTTGGCAGTTTCCACAATGTCATTCTGCATTACACAAGCAACGCGCAATTCCTCATGTCACTACAAGCTGCTTATTCGCTGAAGTAACTGTTCTCATTACAAAATAAGTTAAAGAAATAAACCAATCCTCCTTCCATTCACAGCCCTGGTCTATTATTAAATTTCATCTTTTATTTCACCTCATCCACAATTCTGGATATTGAATACCAAATGTTGGCCTCACTGAAAGACAAAGCATCAGACAAGTGAAACATGAGCAAATTAAATTCAGCTAAGCTTAGTCACTGACGGATGACTCTATTCCTACTTGTACGTTCTTAAAATAAGATTCATGTCCTTCCCGGAAGTTCTTTTGGCATTCCAGATTACAACAGAGAATGAAGTACAACAAAGAAAAAATGCAAAAAATTAAACGTCAGGCAGGACAAGACTTACAAGTATACACACATACAGGTAAGCCTGGGTCAAATTCCTCTTTAACAAGACATTAACTTTTATTTTTTTAAAAAACTTAAAAATTACCTAATTTAGTTTAATGATGCCTAGTTCTGGCTCACTATCAAACCTTAAACGTGAACAGAAGTACATATTTTTAAAAGAACAAAATTTTACAAAGAATTTTCTTCAATTCTGTTATACATATTTGTTTACATCGTATATCCTGTCTTTCTGAAGTCATGTGAAAACTATGTAAGAGGTAAGAAATCTTGGCATTAATTTTTCATTTCCCATTTTAGAATAAAAACAAAAAGTATATAGTCTCCCCACAGTCAAAAATAGTATTATTGAATACATTTAAATTTCTAAAATTTCCCCAGAGATATTTGTAAAATCTACAAAAATGCATTTTAAACAATTATACAACTTCTTTGTCTGAATCAACAAAAGTTAGCTTAACAAATGACTACTTTCTTTATTTCTACTGTTTATTACCTAATTGAAGTTATGGTGGGGGAAGGGTAAGATTAAAATAAAAGGCACCTTCCTCTGTTAAAGTCACATCTGCAGGAAAAAGGCTACTAAAAAAAGAACAGCTTGCTCTTCCAAGTGCACATCCTGCCAGCAGATATTTTGCAATGTTCAGGGATGAAGTTTTAAAGAAGTATTTTTGTATGCGCATACATTTAAAGTGAAAATTCTAGACTCAGAAATTAAAAAGGTAGTTGTCCTATTAATACATTTACTAAATAAGTCTGCTACCTTTGTCCAAATCTGGTTTGTACTATGTTTTCTAAAACTTTATATATCAAAAATTACCTCAGTATTCCCTGTCTCCTCTTACCTGTTACATAGAATATATTTACCATTCAGGATTCCAATTTGCAAATATTAGCACAGAATGAGGGTCTGGAGACTGAAAATAAAAAAAAATTCAAGCTGTTCTTGAAGCATTTTGAATTTCAAGATTTCCATTTAGGGATGCTCAGCAGTAAAGTCTATGTAAATGTTTTAAAATCTAAACAATCTAGAGAATTCTGGTCCCAAGCATTTTTGCTAAAGAATACCTGTATAAAAAACAAATGAGAGACCAATTTCATTTAGAAAAATACAAAAAAGAAGAACTTGGAAACCTGTATAGATAAGAATGAGGGAGGAACAAGAAAAAGCAAAAATACAGGTTGACTAAACTTAATCTTTCAAATAAAAGTTCAACTAAAATAAACATTCACTGAAGTACATAGCTATATGCCTCTGCAACATTGAAAGTTTATTTAAAATCTGTAAGCCAAGTGATATGCTGTTGTCTTACACACACAGGTAAAAACTATTCATAGAGAAAACCATGTATTTGTTTTCATAAATTTCAATTTTTTATTAAAATAACTCTCCAAGTCAGCCAGGCCCAGAGATGCAGGACTGTATTACACTGTGGACCTGGAACATGCTCCGAAAACCGCACGTATTTGGATGTTACAGATTATCTACAGATTTCACGTACTACTATGATGTGGGACCAGGTTCCTTCCTCTTGAAATGTCATGAGCAGCGAGCAGCTGTTCTCTGCTAGCCTCTTCCTGCCACTGCCAGACACCCAAGAATGAACTCAGATCTCCTAAAACTTGGAGCTAAAATATGCCTTCCCTCCCTTAAGTTGTGGGTGCTGGATACTGTATTCCAGGAATGAAAAAGTAACTTAAGACAGCCTGTAATTCCAGCACTCTGGGATCCTCCTCGATCTCAAGCTCAAGCTCATCTTGGGCAACTCAGATACTTAGCAGCCTTATAAAACCACATGGGCTACCTGCCCTTTCTTGTGACATCTTTAATAATTCTTCCTAATTATTTAAGTTAATTTGTTATCTTAGAATACTTTTAAACTTACACAGAAGTTATAAATATAATAGAATTTCTATATATCTTCATTCAGGATCCTCTAATGTTAACATTTCCTATAAACTTGGTACATTAGTGTAACCAGTTAGCACTGTTATAATACTACTCAGTTACAAATTCTATCCAGGTCTCCTGAGTTTTTCTGCTAAAGTCCTTTTTTGTTTGTTTGTTTATTTTAGTGCACTTAGTATCATAATCCCTTAGTCTTCTCTGCTCTGTGACAATCCTAATCTTTTCTAATCTTTTCCTTTTTCTCCACGAACAACAGTTTAATCAGAAATTTTGAATACTGTCCCAAAATTTGGGTTTGTCTGTGTAGTCTCATGCCTAGACTGATATTACAGGGTTAGGGTAGTATACCTTAAAAGTGAGGTTACTTGTTACTTTATCAATATGACTGGTGATACTAACCTTCATCACTCTTTTAGTAACAGCTTTTTAAACTTAACCCTTTGTAATCAGTTTGTTCAGGTTTTCTCCCTCTTCTTGAATCTCATTCTGCTACACACACACACACACACACACACACACACACACACACACACAGAGAGAGAGAGAGAGAGAGAGAGAGAGAGAGAGAGAGAGAGAGAGAGAGAGAGATTTTAAATAATTGTTAGCTGGATGCAGTGGTGCACATCGGTAGTCCTAGCTACTTGGAGACTGAGACAGGAAAATAACAAGTTCAAAGCCACCCTAGTCAGTTAAACAATACACAGTCTCAAAGTAAAAAAACAGAAAGGACCAAGGATATAGCGTAGTGGTGTGAAGCACTTGCCTAGCATATGTATGAGGTACCAAATTCAATCCTCAATTCTACAATGAAAGGAAGACAGAGAAAAAAAACTGATTATTTCTGAAAACTAAAAATAAAGGTTGCATTTTTACAGAGGTCACACCGAATACCTGAACTCATCAACTTTACCTTGAGACGGCTTCTGTAGCCTTCTGTAATATACTAAAAAGGGGCCAAAAATTTAAAAAATATTGTTAAATTGCAAGCTGGGCACAGTGGTGCAGGCCTGTACTCCTACCATTCAAGGAGGCTAAGGCAGGAGGAAGCAGAGTGGGCTACTTAGCTACTTAGTGAGACCTGCCTCAAAATCCAAAGTTAAAAATGGGCTGGAAACATAGTTCAGTGGGTTCCATCACCAGTACCACACACAACTATTTCAAACCTAACTTGTATCACAACATGTTCTATTCCCAAGGACACAAGCTAGATAAATAATCTATAGTGTCATATCACGTAATGGTTAATAACAGACTTTGATGACTGTGACATAAGATGTAACAATTCTATTGTTTAGAATAAAAGTTAAAAACATTATATTTCCGCACTGTTTATTAATTTATAAGCTAAATTTGTAGAAAAATGCTTAACAAAATGAACAGTTAATTTAGAGAGTAGTAAACAGTTCATCTGTTTAAAACAGATGGAAAGATAGCTGTATTATCTTTCAAACTGTATTTGCTAATCATGTTGTGTGAATAAATGTTTATTTTCCTGATTGCTTTCAAACCTTCAGCTATCAAAACAGGAAGTCCTTTCTACCTACACCTTTGTAGACAATATCCAACAAGTTGAAAACAGGTTAAAACAGTGATGTTTCCCATGAGATACTGCCTCCTGCTCCTTTATTATTCTTTTCTTGGTAGTAAGAAGCCTTGAACAAATGATTGTACTGATATTTGCATGTAATTTCTTCAAAGAAATCTACAGCTGTTTATTAAACACATAGCTATGCGCTTTGCTTAAACACATGGACACTAAGAAATTAAATTTTGGAGGCTGAGATAGGAAGATTTAAGACTGGCAATACCACACCTTTCCTTTAAAATATCATTCAAATAAGATTTATTTCTAATACTGAAATTCTGCAAAGGAAGAAAATATGGAAGTCACCATCAGCAGAGAGTAATCTGATATGACACTATTTATGAACATTTTAGGCATTCCTCTTAGCAAAAGATTGAATATAAATAACAAATTCTATAACCTTAAAATACTGTACCAAGACAACTGATTCTACCATTTAGTTGTAAATTTTCACAGGAGACAAAGATTTGGAAATATAACTTGGCTCTATAGTCTTCAATATTTAAAGGGACAGCTTTGACTTTAACAGCTGGCTTTGCTCTATAATGTCTGAGGCCTTTACTAGGATAATTAAGGGACTGGAGATTGGTCAACAGCTGGAGACTTGAATCACTGAAGGTTTGTTCACTCACATTGACCTGGACTAGGTGATCCAGAGGCTTCAACTGCCAACACGAGTGCCAAACCTGAGGCTTCCTGCATTGATTTCCTCAAAGGATGGTGGCCTTCGAAAGGTCAGACTTCAAGACATAGCTGGATTGTCATTTATGAACTAGCCTCAGGAACCCACATTCTTTTGTTCCAATCAATAATAAGGTGTCTTCGTTACTTTTTTGCTACTGTGACAAAATATCCCACATGTCCAAGTCAAAGGAGAAGTTTATTTTAGCTTACAGCTTCATACACGGGTGGCTGGCAACAGTGGAAGCACATGGCAGAGGTAGAGGTGGAAGCAGATACTCATGTCATCACAGGCAGGAAGTCAAGTCCCGGAAGGAAGAAAGGAAGTAGCATATATTCTTCTATGTCCTGTCCCAGTTATCCACCTCTTCTGGGTCCAGCCTCAGTGTTCTGCCCCTTTCAGGCCCCTTCCAGGTCACATATAGAATAATGTGCTACATAACTGTAATCTACAGCAGGTCAGTAATCCACAACATACGTATAGTCTATAATCTACTACACATGTTTCTTTGAGCAACACCTATAATCTACCACACACCCTAATCCACCTCTTCAGCACAGGCTCCCATCTCCTAAAAGAACATGGTTACATAGATAATCCATAATATCCAAATACATGAGGCTTTTCGGGACATTCCAGATACAAACCACAATATGAGGTCACTCAGACTTGGGGTAGTAGGTAAGTATTCACCTTCATGAGAAAAGTTTCAAAGAACTTTTCAAAAATACCACAAACTACCTTACAATCATGCTAAAGTTTCATCTTCATTAAAAAAAGTATTCACAAATTCCTTTCAGGCAGACTTAAATTCTCCTAAATTATTCTTGGTATTTCATAGCTTTTTCTCATCATAGGACTTAACCTTTCATTTGTTTAAAAGTCTAAAGAAGGAAATGCCTAAATTTTTGTATATCCCCTTATCACGGCTAGAGAATGCTATACGCCACTGTCACTAATACATGTTTGCAATATATATTCCACACCTACTACAAACTGTATTAGCTACTAGTGACATATAACAGTGATTAGGCACACTTTGCCTTTCCTTCCTAAAACACTGTATCAGAATGAAACTAAATAACTGATTATAATAAAATATGAACTCAATAAAGAGCAGCTACTAGAATAAGTTAATCATAAATGTTCTAAATTTCAGAATTCTATATCTCTAAAAGAGGGATACCAATGTTGTAACTGCAAGGGATAAAAAAGATGACAATATGTTAAATATCTGGCATGTTGCCTTAAAACACTGCAAGTAATTGAGAAATGCCATTTTCTAAAAGGTACCAAAATATAATGTAAAATGTCAGTTTATATATTGGTATAATGTGTACTTTGATATAAAAATAGCATAACTTGTTAAATAATCCAAATCTTAATGACTCATACAAAGAAAGTCTAATATTTGTTCAATAATACTGGGAGGTCATGGTAGAGAAAGACAACTTGTAAATGGCCATTTAGAGAATGAAATTTCAAAAATCTTGTCAGATCTAACTTTAAGGACACCATAGGAAGGCAGCAAAGGAAGCATACCCTAACCTCCTCTCAAAATAACTTCTGCCCATCTTCCACTGACAAGGAAAAGGAAAGGCATATGATTTCACCTCTATACTTCTACACTAGGAACACACAGACATGCAAGCACTGTATGTCCAAGAAAATCAAAGAGAAAATCTAATTTCTTCCACAAAACCTTATTTAAGAGATTCTTTTATTTACCTGTGTTTCCTTCTTTCTCCTAGAGAAGCACTCAAGTCTCCTCCTAGCAAGACTACCCAAAGTCCCATCTAGGACAAAGTCTAGGATATCCAGCTCACATATGGTTGGCTTTTTCATCACATTTTGATAATGCATCTCATGATTCTACAACTCTACCCTGAAAATGTAAGATACAGACACTGTTCACTCCCAAGAAAAATACTCTGAGAAAACATATAGTATGGGAAAACAGAAAAGTGTTAGCTCTAACATTTAGCAAGGCAAAGAATAGAAGACACTGAGCATGGCTCCATGGTCCCATCTAATGGAAAAGAGAGTTGCTATGATATGGATGTGGTTTATGTCCCATCACAAACTTTATGTGCTTGAAGGCTGATCCCCAATATAACGATACAAAGAGATGATGACATTTTATGAGGTGGGGCTTGGAGAGAGGTGATTAGGTCATCGAGAGTACCACTTTTATAAGACATGAATCCTCTTTCATAGAATTAAGTTAGAACTTGCTGTGGTTTGGATATGGAGTGTCCCCTAGAGGCCTCATGTATTTGGAAGTGGTGGGATACGTATGGAGCCATGTACTGTTAGAAAGTGGGGTGTAATGTGATTTGGATCTGAAATGTCCCCCAAAAGTTTCAAGTATTTGGATGTTATGGATTATCCATGCAACCAAGTGCTCCTAGGAGATGGAGGTCTGGTCTAGAGGGATGGATTATGGGTATGTGGTAGAGAACAGGCATGTGGTAGATTATAGATTATAGGCATGTGATGAATTATATATTACCATCATATGGTAGATTAGGGGCTTAAACCTGACAGGGGCTGATCACTGGGACAGGACCTGGAACAGTATAATTCCTTCCTCCCTTCCTTTGGGGATCTGGCTTCATGTTTGCAGTGCCATGAGGATCTGCCTCCACCTCTGCTTCCACTTCTGCCAGCAACCCAAGAATGCATGGTGACCTTCTGAAACTATGAGTTAAAATAAACTTTTCCTCCCCTAATTTGGGCATGTCAGGTATTGAGTCACAGCAATGAAAAAGTAAGCCAATCTTCAGAGGTGGGGCCTAGTAAGAGTTGGCTAGGCCTTTGGGAGTACCATGTCCAGAAGATATGAATTCTCTCGTATAGGAGTAAGCTAGACCTTGATGTGGTTTGGATCTGGAGGGTCCCCAAAAGGCTCATGCATTTAGAAGTGCAATACCTATGGAGCCATGTGCTATTAGGAGGTAAGGACCTGGCTGGAAGGCACAAATGCCTGGGGCTTATCCAGAAAGTGGTAGGACAATAAGGCTTGACCCAGAAGGGGAGGATCACTGGGACCTGGAAGAGTATATACTAGTTCTGCTGTTCCTCCCTCACTTAGCTTCCTGCTTGTAATGCCACAAGGATCTGACCCCACCTCTGCTTTCACCATGTGCTTTCATATTTGCCAGCCACCTATGGAAGGATTGTGACCTTCTGAACCTGTGAGCTAAAATAAATTTTTCCTCCCCTAATATTCACATGCCATGTATTTTGTCACAGCATCAGAAAAGTAACTAAGGCAAACCTCAAGGAACTGGTTTAATTACCCCTAAATCAAGTTAAAATGTGAGGCCACCCTGTGTGTTTGGTCTCTTCCACCTATACTGCTCTTATACACTTTCCTATTATGGGCTATAAACTGCCATCTTAAAATGCAACATGAGACCTTCACCCAGTACAGTAATCCAAACTTAGACTGTTCAAGCCTCCCAAACTGAATTTAAATAAATCCTGACTGGGGCACAATGACATATATCTATAGTCTCAACATTTAGGAAGTGTAGGTAGGAAAATCATGTAAGCCTAGAAGTTGGAGACCAGTTTGGGCAACACAGTGTTATTCCATCTCAAATAAACAGAATAAAAATGCTAACAAAATAAACTTTTCTTTAAAAAAAAATCCAGCCTCAATTATTTCATTATAATACAAAAGAAACAAAGACAGAAATATAACAGTATGCTACAGAAAAGAATATGGTTACAAAAGATTAATCATCTGGTCTCTGTCATATGTTTACTATTATGGTTTGGATCTGGAATGTCTCCCAAAGGTGCCATGTATTTGCATGTTAGGGATCATCTATGGAAATCATGTGCAGTAGAGACATTGGGGCCTGATCTGCAGGAGTGGATTAGAGGCGTTACAGTGGATTATTAGTGTGTGGTGGAAGACAGACATGTGGCGTATTACACATTGCAGGTGTGTGGATTGGATTACAGGCTTGTGGTGAGGGCTTAAACCTGGAAGGGTGAACACTGAGGTTGGACCCAGAAGGGGCAGAACACTGGGATGGGACCTGATAAATGCAACTTTCACCCCTCCTCTCAGTCTTGACTTGACTTGATTTGATTTGGCTTCCTGTTTTCAATGCTGTGAGGAGCTGCCTCCACTTCTGCCTCCACCATTCTCCAGCTGTCCCCTTCACTCTGAGAAGGGACTTGTGACCTTCTGAAACTGTGAGCTAAAATAAATCTTTCCTCCCTTAAGTTGTGGATATCTGGTATTCTGTCACAGCACAAAGAAAGTAAACAAGACATTACCCAAAAATAAAAACTACATATTCTTTCCTAGAACAAAACCAAAACTATCATTTCATGCAGACATCCTTCAGCCTATAGGTGAGAAAGATCAAGCAAATGCTCTCAATAGGTCATTTAGCCATTCCAGTCTGGCATAACCATATGGGCTTAATAATACTCCAATACTAACATTTCATAACTATTTGCTAAGATTAAAACAGATTAGCACAATGGATTAAATGACAGAAAACCCTTACTACCTTCTCAGAGGCAAAATATAACTCCCTGGTCAAACTGTCATCACAAAAGATCAAGACCAATAATTTAAGATTGGCTATTTTTGAAGTGTCAGATTATTAGTAGAAGAGGAATACTGAAGGTAAATTTAGTAATCTAACATTTAATTTTATTTAAATTGACCACTATGTTTCAACTACTTTAATACATGTGTTTAAACAAATATATTTTATTGAACTGAAATAGACTACAAAAGGCAGTTTTAAAATACTTCACATAGAAAAGAGATTCGTCTACAAATAACTAATCCTCTATTTCTATTTTCAAATACAGGTTTCTTATTTTTGCACCTGAATAACAGTTACACTTAACAAAAACTTCATTTAAAAACAGTCTTTAAAAAAAACATCATTTAAGGGTAGAAGCTATGAGATGGAGACATTTAGGTAGGGGAGAGAGAGAGAGAGAGAGAGAGAGAGACAGACAGACAGACAGACAGAGAGAGAGAGAGAGAGAGAGAGAGAGAGAGAGAGAGAGAGAGAATGTGTCCCTGAGTCTTTATTAAAAGATCAATTACCAAGTAAAAACAAGAAAAGACATGAAATGGTCAGTTAAATGACCAAGTAAGGATAAAAGCACAACTGAAGCAATTAGATAATGCATTAAATTAATAATTACAGATGACTTACACCTTCTGGAATTGGGGTGAAATCATTATGAAAACAACAGTCAGCATTTCTTGTAAGATTCCTAGGTAACTAAAGGGCTCCTCCCAACTTTTTGGATAAAAGGTATTTCCTTTAGAGGAAAACACACTTATATGTTACCATCAAATCTTATATTATGAAATACATGATCTTAATTTTCAAGGACTAAATGACATTTGAAAATGTCTATATTCAGTTATGCTTACACAAGCACATTATACTGTATACCTCTAAAAATGTCCATATAGGGGCTGGAGAAATGACACAGCAGTTAAAGAACTTGCCTAGCAAGCCCAAGGCCCTGGGTTTGATTGCCTAGTACAACATAAGCTAGGCATGGTGACACACACCTGTAACCCCGGCACCCTGGAGGCTCAAGCAGGAGGACTGCCACAAGTCCAAGGCTAGCCTGGGCTCTACAGTGAGTTCAGGATCAGCCTGGGCTACAGAGCAACATTCCATCGAAAGAGAAGGAAGGAGAGAAGAAAGGAAGGAAGGAAGTCCAAGTAATCTAGTTCTACAACAATTCTATCATGCTGAGCAACAAAAAAAATCTGTTGACATTTCTTTGATCACTTAGCTATTCCGTCTCTGAAGCTTACTTTTTCCACATATTAGGTAGAAAGACCACAAGATTCCACATATTCACTGACATCTTTAACTTGGATTCCACTCCTTCTAAGAATGACAAAAGTTGAAGAAATATCACATCAAAACCATCTCTAAAACAGTAAAGTGATATCTAAAAAATTGTTATTGCACAGGATCTATTTTCTTGGGTACAAAAACAATTTCCACTCACAAAATTCCACATGCCACAAAGTAAACAGGAAATTGGATAATCAACAAGTTGGCTACACCAGGGACTCATTTATAAAAACAATAAACATCTCCGACTTTTTAATTTTGAGTTAAAGCTCAAATGTGCATCATTTTACCATGAGAAATTTTCGGCTTAAAAGAAATGTGATTATTTGCTGGACAGGAGTTCTACTGTTTTTGTCCTAATTTAACTGAACTATTAAATATAAATCTATGGACTAAGCAGCTGAGGAGAACACAAAAATTTCTAGCTTTAAAGATAATTTCAACTCTTCCCTCTCTCCATATTTGGATGCATCTATTCTTGTCACAATATATTTGACTGCTCTATTATTCATAGTTTCATTTCCCAACTACTAGTCAACTATTAGATGCCACCTTCACTGGACAGAAATATGCAGTTTTATAGATAGTAGTCAATAAATGATATTTCCAGTTTCTTTTAACAGGTCATTATTATTTTATAGCACAAGTAAATGCAATCTTTTGCTTTACTCTAAGATTTAATAAAGAGTGAGCTGAGGAATCTGTTCCTTTCATAAGAATTATCCATGATGTGAATAACTTATAAACAATATTTTAAAACATACCTCAAATTTTCTCATCCTTTGAAGACCTCTTGATCTAAATGCTGATATAAGGATAAACTTATTAATTAGAAAATATTCCATATTGTCTTAAATTGTTTTACAATTGAGACCTAAAGAAATATTGACCACCTCCTGTACTTCAAGTACTAAAAGATTAACCTTAAAAATAACATCTACAGTAAGATGAGGACAGCAACACAAATATGGCACTCAAAGTATATCACAAAGACATAACAATGAAAATGAAGTTCTACAATGCAGGAAACTGGCTGTGGGTGTTAAGTATAAAATGACAGGAGAGTAGTTTGACAGTTAATCATACTCTGTCAACTTAAAGGAATTAAGAAAGGCCTAGCTGATTAGTAATGGAAAGTTTTGGGTGTGTTTATGGATGACTGGACAGTGAAGTGAGGAAAGACCTACCTACTCCAGACGTGAACAGCACCAAGCAATAGGCTTATTGCTTGAACAGAATAAAAGAGGGAAGGAAGAAGAAAAGGTTCACTTCTTCAGGAATAGTTCTAGTCTTTGCCATCATTTCCGAATATCAATTTCCAGCAGACACACAAACAAGCTATTCTAGAGTGAACTTCCAAACCTTCAACTTCAGAATGGCACTGCTTCCTCTATCCCCATGTACTATGGCTTCCATTCTGAATTGGTGCTGCATCCTTCAAAAAGCCTTATGTATCTGGATGTAGTGGTTTGTATATGGATTTCCTGTGCTGTTAGGAGGTGGGTTACTGGGTCCTGACCTGAAAGGATATATTAATTATTAATTTTGTTTCCCTAAGACCCCTAACATAAGGGGAGAAAAGGAATTCCAAGAGAAAGGAACAGCATGATCAAAACCACAAAAGTTGGAGAGTCTACAATGCATTTTTGGAAAAAAATATATTCAACATGATTGGGATATAAAAAGTCTAGTAGCAGGGCAGGAGAAAACTAGTACAAAGCTGAGGCTTTCTTACAAAAATAAATTGGAGTCAAATAATGTAATACATTATCTCTCATGATAAAATGAATTCTGAAGATTCTGAGACATCCCCAGAGTTTCTGAAGGGAATAATGACAGAAACAGATTGGTTTAGAAAGAACAACTTCAGTAACAATGAAATGGAATCAGTGATAAATTCATGAAAAACTAGCTGGAAAATTATTGTAATTACTAAAAAGGAAAGCAACAATAACCTCTCACACTCACAGTAGAAACCAAAATAGACCATATTCTCGGCCATGAAGAAGGTTTTCAAAATATTTTAAATAATTTCAAGCATATATTACTGCAAATTCTGAAAACAGTAAAATCAAATTAGAAACCAATAAAAATAAAGAGCTCTCCAAAACCTCAAAATACGTGCAAAAACAATTCTAACACAATTCTGAATAACTCTGGAACAAATAATAATTCAAAAGGGACATTTAAAACACTTTAATTGAAATAAATTGAAAGTATAGTTCAATAACAGTGAGACAATATAGTTCATTAATTTGTGAGATGTGATTACAGTATTAATTTACAGCAATAAACAACTTTATAAAAGTATTTCAAGTCAATGATTTCACCTACTACCATAAAAAATCAAAAACCGATTAATCCCAAAGTAAGGCGAAAAATAACAAATACGCAATTTAAAAGAATCAATGAATTTGATAAGAAATAACAATAAAGAAAATCAATGAAAACAAAGCATAGTTCACTAGAAAGATAAATAGAATAAAATTTGTAAAACTGGCAGAGAAAAAAGTTTTACAGTTACAGATTTTACACTTAAGGTCTACGATCCATTTAAAGTTCATTTTGAAATATACTGTTAAGATACTGATCTAAGACCATTTGTTAAATGTCTACCCAATTATTCCAGCAGCACTTCTTAAGTATACTATCCTTTCTCAACTAAGGTAATTGGACCTTTGACAAAAACTAAATTGTCTTGAGCCTAGGATGTAACTCGGTGGTACTTGTCTAACACATACAAGGCTCTAAATTCAGTTCCTAGCACCATACACAATAAAGGTCATTGTTTATATATATGTGAAGTGATATATTTTTGAATTATTTATTCTGTCCTACTGAAGAAATTAGTACTGCTCCATTATCTATTTTGACTTATATAGAGCTATCAACTTCATAATGTATTTTTGAATGGGCTACTATAAGTCTTCAAATTTTTTCTTAAATTTCAAAGTTGCTTTTGCATATTCTGAATCCACTGAGTTTGAATTCCAATAGTTTAGTGCCAAAATATGTTAAGAGAAAAACAACATAGTTTCACATATTGATCTTACATCTTGCAACTTCCCGGAACCCACTAGTTCTAGCAGTCTCTGGAGACTCCTGAAGATATTCTACACATATGTTCATTTTCTCTACTCTGTGTTTTCATCTTCTTTTTTCTCTCCATGGAATAATTTGAGTATTTTCTGTTTATTTGAATTTTAAATCACTAAATGTCTCTTCAACAATTCTCCATCTACTACTGAATCAATTGGGATATTAATTTCAGCTACTCTATCTTTTCAATTCTTATATTTGACTTATTTATTCTGTGAATTATTTTATAAATTCAAACTCTTGGCAAGGCATGGTGGTGTACACCTATAATCCTAGCTGTTATAGAGTATGAAGCAGGAGGATCAAAAGCTCAAGGTCAGCCTCAAATATTTAGCAACCTGTCTCAATAATAGTAAGCGAATGAATGAATCAAAGAAAAATACTGGGGATGTAGCTTAGCAGGAAGGGTCTGGGCTCTAGTAGCACTAAACTTAAAAAATAACAGAGAAGTTTCTAATTCATTGCTAAAATACTAAATCTTCACTACTAAGCATATTAAGAACAGTGACATACGACAGCACCATCAGCTGAATCCTATATAAGCTTATACTATTATTTCTTGTAGTGCTTTTTTTTAAATCACATTGTTTTATCTCATGAGGTATCTCAGTATTTTTCATGGAATGCTGAACATCAGATGTTCCTGCTAAAACCTGGGCATAATTTGAGTTATGAGATATGCTCCCTACATCCAAAGGGAATTTATGTTTTAACAGGTAACTATTCTAACAGATCCCTAGAAATAACTGATCACTTGAAATTGCTTCACGGCTAGGTTATGGTCCCAGTGAGGACTGATCTGTTTCCAACTCACCAATGTGACTACAATACAGCCTAGTGTAAATTAAACCCAGAAACTAATCTGAGAAACCACCTGAGGAGCTAGTTAACCATTTGTATCTTCCAGAGAATTGGGGGTGACATGGAATATGAAGTGCCCATACAATACTGTGTTTCTGGGAGAGGAGGAATCATTTTGGTGAGACACATGTAACTGAACCTGCATTCTCCTTGTTAGTCAACCAGGTTGAGAAGGAAAAAAACTGGTGGGAGTTGGGGTAGAGCTGGGAGGCATGTTAGCAAAGTCTAATTGTCAATCTTTACCTGGTATAAGTCCTCTTGCCTGATGTGTGGGTTAAGGAGGTAACCAGATAGTTCTTTGGAGGGAGACTTTATGGCAAATGGGGCAGGCCCCTGAGACAGTTTTAAGTTTTGACTCCAGGGAGGAGGTGAAAAAGATCAGAAGTCTGAGTAGCTATCCTGGTGGTTAGAATCCAAGGTGAAAGTCATCATATATTGTCTTCAAAATTTGGTGATGCTATTGTAGGGGAAGAATGATTTGGGTGTTAGTCAGGGGCCCCAAACCAAACGCAACAGCTTTGGAATTTATCGTGTAAAAGACATTGTCAAAGAGATATAGAAAGGGATGTTGGTCATGGCAGTGCCTTTATTTTTATTTTTTATTTTTTTCTTTGAGAGCTAATAGGAAAAAGGTGAGTTGGAGGAGGATTTAAAAATTGCCCTTTTTACTGCCACATTGGGGAATTTTCAGTGATGAGAAATCACCTTTTAAAAGAAAAGGGCATGTGAGGGGAGAATGTACAAGTCATTTCTGGAAATATTAAATTTTTAAAAGGTGATGAAATTAAGTTTAGAGAGCATCAAAGTATAGAAATTATTTTTATTTCAAATAAAGGTGAGACTGAATACTGTTTCCATATATTTGTTTTTAAAAGAGAAATTATGAGTGATGACAAAAAATAATATTTACATGCATAGATTAGCAGTTTATTAAGTTTTCCCACCCACCTTTTGCCTGCTTAGAGGAAAAGGGTGTGTGTCTCTTAGTTACTTATTCATTGCTGGGACAAAATACCCAACATTTACAATTTAACAGAGGAAAGATTTACATAGCTCACAGTTTCAGAAGGTCTTATGGGCAGCAGGCAATGACAGAAGCACGTGGCAGAGGCTGAAGAGCTCTCAACCCATTGCAGACAGAAAGCCAAGTGAAAGCAAAAGTGAACGGATATCTGATGATTCAGGCAAGGCCAGAGCTTTCCTAGGAAGAAACTGTAACAATGTTTTTTCTTCCTTTACTCAACCCATTGCCAGTTGGTCCTCCCACACTCATGGCAACAACATACAAGTCAACATCCACCTGAAAACTTTGCCCTGATTACCACTCCCAAATCTCAACAAAGTGACAGAAGCCCTCCAGGTCAAACCCCAAGCATCTGTCCTCTCCAGCAAAGCCCTACCTCCCATAATACATGGTTCCACAGTTATCCCACTACATACAAATACATGAGGCTCAGGGAAGACATTCCAGATTCAAGCCATAGTGAGTATGTGTGTGTACATATATATTTTCACATATGTAAGCTTGAATAACTAAGTGACTCACATTTCTGATATTGCTCAACTCCAGAACAGAGTGAAGAGAGAACCAAGAGAATGAGAAAAAATGTTTACCATCTACACCTTGTACAGGGAGCTAATAACTAAAATATAAAATGAACTGAAGAACTGAAGAGAAACAGACCTCTCAGAATCAAAAACCCAATTAAAAAATGGGCTACTGAAATGAATAGAGAGTTCACAGAAGTACCAAGGGCCAGCAAATAGATGAAAAAATATTCAATGTTTTTAGCCACTAGAGAAATACAAATCAAAACAACACTGAGATACCATCTTACTAAAGTGAGAATGGCATATACCAAGAACTCAAATAGCAATAGATGCTGGTGATGTTGTGGAGGAACTCTGTTGTACCACGGGTGAGTCTGTAAAGTGGTACCACTACTATGGAGTTTCCAGTGTGAAGAGTTCTCAAAAAAATGAAAATAAATATTCCATTTGGCCTAGCAATACCACTTCTAGGTAACTTTCCCAAAGAGTTAAAAATCATGTAACTTAGATATACTTATGCCCATGTTTATAGGAGCCCAACTAATAACAGCTAAATTGTATAAGATACTGGTATATTCATCAACAAATGAGTACAGAAAATGTAGTTTATATACACAATGGAGTACTACTCTTCCATAAATACAGACAGATTTAAATCATTTCTAGGTGAACACACACAACTTGAAACCAAAGGTGCTCTCAGTTCAGATACCATATTCATAACTCTTAAGGGTAAAGGAACTTCCATTATTTCATCTTGGTTCTAGTGAATATCTCTGAAACAGCTGAGACTTTAAAAGGACTGAAACAGCTGAGACTTTAAAAAGACTGCCTAACAGGGACAACTGAACAGAAAGCTATGCTAAAAAGCTTAAAAAACAGTCTACAGTATAAAATAAATGACAGCACTCTCCAATCTCTTTCACTTCTTGCAACATAGAGGCACTACACAGCACATCATGCAAATCACAAATATCTTAATAGCTCAACATATTTGTGGCCCAGAAAAGTGCTTCAAGACATTACTCAAATTCTACACTCAAGATACCACAGTTTGTGTTCTTGGCATTCAAAAACCAAAATCCATTCCAAGTCAGAGTCATCCAAACCCTTAAAACAACTGTGAAGGCTCTTTACATGGACTCCTGGCTTTCCAACATCCTATACTCTAGAATATGGAAAGTGCTATCTTCTGTTCTTTCTCTTCTAAATTTTTTTCCTTTGTGATACTGGGGTTCAAACCCATGGTGCTCATGTTCTTAGCACACCTCTTTTATTTTACTCTGAGACAGGAGCTCACTAAATTGTCCAGGTAGAACTTTGAGATCTTCCTGCTTCAACCTCCCAAAGTGTGAGGATAACAGGCATGCATTACCACACCCATTTCTGCTCTTTGAAAGGCAGAAAAGAAAAAACACTAGCCAAGTTTGACTTGTACCTTATTCCGCGTTATTTTTGAGGGGCATTTTTTGGTCATTTTTCTTTTTAATTTAGAAGCATGCCTCTTTGAACTGCTTGATCACTGACAATATGAATGACTGTAGTCTTTAGGTAAGCATGTGCCTCCCTATATTAGAAAGCTACCTAAACCAAAAGGCTATGATGACCTGAGACCATCTTATAATGGTGACCTCTTATAAAATATACTACAACTGGTATTTGAAACTTGCTACAGGAGACAGGAACACAGCCCAGTGGTAAAGTGCTTGTCTAGTATGCTGCATTCAATCCCCAAAACTGGAAAGATACAAAAGGGAAGAAAAGACATCTGTAAAAGATGTTAATCCAGTATGATGCAGATTGGATACCTAGCCATGTTCTCATCCTCTTGTCACACTGCTCTAGTTGGCAGTAATAACAGCTTTTGGCTCTAATAATAGCTGCCACTGATTTCCAGTCTTAAATATGATCTATTCCAAAACTAGCAGAAATAACATCCAAAGAATTGCAATAGTGGAATTTCGTTTTGAAATGAAAAACTGAATGATGATTCTAAAAGAATAGTGCTCTCTTAGTTACTGTTTTGTTGCTGAGCCAGAATACTCAACATTCACTACTTAAGGGAGCAAAGGTTTATTTTAGCTCACAGTTTTAAAAAGTCTTCGTCTGGCAATGGTGGAAGCACATGGCAGAGGCCTTGTCAAAGGAAAAGCTATTCATCCCATGGCAGTCAGGGATGGCTAGGCAGTCTGGAAGTGAGGGAGGAAGGGCAGAGCTAGTGAATACACTTCCAGTTCCTGTTCTAGTAGTCTGGCCCTCCTTGGCTAAGCCCCTGTGATCTACTGCTTCAAACCAGGTTTCACCTATTAGGAGCACATGGTTCCATAGATATTCCACAATAGCCATACACATGAGGCTACAGATGGACATTCCACATTAAAAACCATAATATTCTGCCCCTGGCTCCTAAAAAATTAATATCCACTTCCTTAAGCAAAATACACTTAGTACTTCTCTAAGAGGGGCTAAAGTCTAAGAATTCCAACACTGCTAAAAACTCCATGTTCAAAGTATCCCTCTGAGACTCAAGGTAAACTCTTATTTGTGAGTCCCTGTGAACACCAAATAAAAGTTAAACACTTTCAACATACAATGACTCAGAGTAAACATTCCCATTTCAAGAGAGGCGAACAGGAAGATAAAAAGCAACTGCACCAAAGCAAACATTAGAATCAAAAGAGTAAGTCCAAGTACATGGCTTCTTTTAAATACTAATCTCTTTAACAATCGTGCTCTCTTTTGCTCCAGCTTTGCAGCCCCTTTCAATCTGGCTAAATGGCAAGCTTTTCCCATCACTTTTTTTCTGTGATTTTTTCCCCTACTTTTCAGTACAGAACAGGCTAAAGGCCACAAGCAATACCCACGTCAAAGCCTGAAAATCAGGTTGCCTTGAAATTCCCTTCACCAGAATAAGTTGTTCACTACCTCTAATTTCAACTTTAGGCAAAATCCTAAGCAAACGGCAAAATGCTAACACTATTTTTACTACAGGTTAGTATGCATGGTTTCCAGACCAACTGCTAATATTAAGTCCTCCTTCCCATCTGAAACTTATTTAGCCTGACCTTTACAATCCACACTTCTATCAGCATTCTGATTGGAGCTCTGACCAGAATTTCCAATCAGGCATAGCTCACAGCATTTTAAGCCTTCTTTAGATGGCATCTCCAAAGTTTTCCAAAGTCCTCCTACAAACTAGGTGCAAAGGCATCCAAACAACATTGTTGGGTAAAGTTACAGTAACAACCCCATTTCTGTTGCCAAGGTCTTCTATCTTCGTTACATTTCCATTACATAGAATACCCAACATCTACAACTTAAAGGAGGAAAGGTTTACGACAGTTCACAGTTTCAGAAGGTCTCAGTTCCTTCACTCATAGCTAGCAATGGTGGAAGCACATGGCAAAGGCCTTGCTGGAGGAAAAACTATTTACCTCATGAAAGCCAGGAAGCAGAGTGAGACAGAAAGTGTAGAGCTAGAGTGTATGCCTCTGTCTTTGTTACTTTTTCGTTGCTGTGACTCAATACCCGACACCCACAAACTTAGGACAGGAAAGGTTTATTTTAACTTACAGTCTCGAAGGTCACAGTCCATTCAGGGTTGGCCGGCAACAATCGAAGTCCATGGCAGAGAAAGGTGGAGGCAGCTTCTCCAGACAAACAGGAAGACAAACTGAGACCAGTTGAGACGAGTCCGCGTCCTCCAGGAAGGCAGGTGCAGCTTATGTATCCTTTCAGGTCTTTCGCCCAGTAACCACTCCCTCCTGCATCCAGGTGTGGCCACTACACACCATTAATCCTAACTTAACTATAATCCACCCCTCCAGGCCAGACCTCAATCCAACATCACGCGGTTCCATAAACAATCTGTAACATAAAAATACATGAGACTTTTGGGGGACACTCCAGATCCTAACCACAACATTCCACCTCTGGCCCCCAAAAGACTCATGTCCTTCATGTCCTTCTCCCCATGCAAAATGCAGTTAGTCCTTCTCCAAGAGTCACCAAAGAGAATATGGAGGTTGCAGTCAGCAGCAATGCCACAGGGGTGGGAACACCCAAGCCCCTTGGAGTTCGTGCCATGCCAGAATTTACTCCAGTTGCAGGGCATGAAGCTACAGGATTTAACCCTTGCTCTGCCAGATTTAGTAATTATTCTGGTCCTATTGCCTTTTATTACCTTATTCATCCCTTTTGGAATGGAAATGTTTACCCTGTGCCATTTTATGTTTGAAGTGCTTAACTCCCTGGTTTGAACAGGAGCTCACAGCTAAAAGTTTGTCTTACATCTCAGAGGGGACTATGGACTTGCAGTTTCTTTAGCAGTGCTGAAACTGTTAAGACTTTGGTGACTCTTGGAGAAGGACTAACTGCATTTTGCATGGACATGAAGGACATGAGTCTTTTGGGGGCCGAGGTAGAATGTTGTGGTTAGGATCTGGAGTGTCCCCCAAAAGTCTCATGTATTTTAATGTTACAGATTGTTTATGGAACCACATGATGTTGGTGGATTGGGGTCTGGTCTGGAGGGGTGGATTGCAGTTAAGTTAGGATTAATGGTGTGTAGTGGCCACACCTGGATGCAGGAGGGACTGGTTACTGGGCGAAAGACCTGAAAGGATACATAAGCCTCACCTGCCTTCCTGGAGAACTGGGACTAGTCTCAACTAGCCTCAGCTTGCCTTCCTGTTTGTGATGTCCAAAGAAGTTGGAGCCACCTCTCTCTCTGCCATGGACTTCGATTGTTGCCGGCCACCCCTGAATGAACTGTGATCTTCAAGACATAAAATAAACTTTTCCTGTTCTAAGTTTGTGGGTGTCAGGTATTGAGTCACAGCAATAAAAAAGTAACTAAGACAGCCTCCAAATCCTGTCCCAGTGATCTGCCCCTTCCGACTAGGCCAGACCTCGTAACAGCACATGCTTCCACAGGTATTCCACAACATCCAAATACATGAGGCTTTTGGGGGATATTCCAGACCTAAACCATAATATCTGTCATAGTGTAACATCTAATATTACACAATATCAAACTTTCTATCTCATTTACTTCAAGTAGATGCTGTCTAAAAACCTTACCTTTCATGTAATATACTTAAGTAGGATGGTAGCACTCGACATACTGTCCAACACACAGTTCATTTTATTATATTAAGTGTTCTATATTTACAATTTAGCAACACACCTAAACATTTAAGAACCTTCAACTCTTAAGACAATGAATTTGGATTTGCACATATTTTAACACAAATGTAACAAGTAGGCATTTGGAAGAAGATTGCATAGTACTTTTACATGCATAACAACTGGTCTTTTAGCATGGGTCAGGTTAATGCACATAAATTTGTGGAAAAAAATAGACCATTAAAGCTAACGTGTGTGACACCATAAATGTTGAGTATACATACAAGTGGAAGTTCATCAACAATATAAAAATCACTACTAGTGTAAATCTAAGAGAGATATTTCACATCTGTCTTTCTTACCACTGCAGTCTCAGCTGCCAACACACTGTGTAGAATGTAATCGGTTCTAAGAAAATATCTAAGATTGAAAGAATCACTGGAAATATTTAATATTGAATAAAACTAAATGACCACTCAGAAAGAATACTGCATCCAAAGTGATTTCATCACCAAAAAGGAAGGCTGTAATTTGACCAGTTAATCTTTAAGGTTCCTTCTAAACCCTCATCCTCCACAACATTTTCATCATTAACCTTGTGAATATTTTAAATGAGAGCCCTACCTTATTATAGGAAGGATTTATAGGGAAATGTCTATCAATGTCCACAGTTTGCATCATAAGTTTTTATACAAATTTTGTGAGGCTGAGGATGAGAGTGAAATATTCATCAAACACTGTAACCAAAGGATATATTACCCTTACGTATATATTTCTACATTTTACATGCTAAACAATATCAACCTAAAAAGTGATTACATCTTATTGGGAGTATTAATAGACTAAATTCTCAAATTCTGTATTCTGTAATAGGCAACTGGGGAAGGGAAAGTCCTGGAATTAAAAGTTTTTAAAAATCATATTTTCCTTAAAACTTCAGGATGAAAAGTCTACTACCTGTTAAATCCTTGCTGAGATGCAGGGTTTGTTTAGGAATATGTAAGACTTCATGTTTGTACTTTTTAAATGAAAAACTGCAAATATTTGACTTTATATATACTTCCTATCCTTTTCTTCTCTATCTTTGTATGGAATACAAACATTTTTGAAATTCTGCATTATATACTGGTCATATATTACATATATAATGGCAAGGTTAAGTTAAGAAAATGACACCTGTCATTTATGGAGTATATATAACATACTTCATACTAAACATGTACTTCTTTAATATCTTCATATAGTTAAAAGCATACAGTTTCAATTTGCTGTATTATATAAAAAGTACGCAAATTGTGTCAAGAACTTCAAGTAGCTTATCTTCTTAATTTGGATTCCTCCTGGCAAACAGAAACAGATAAGTGGCTGCCTTGTTTATTTACAAATTAATAATCTACTACTTTGTCTATTATTGCTTGGTTATCTGCATAAAACTTACCACTCATCCCGTACTATACAGTTTTTTTTTTTATTACAATTAGTGCTAGGTTCTTTCATATACATAAGTTTCTTTGCTGTGTAGATGAGGATCCAGCCCAAGGCCGGCATTCTGAGCTACATCCCCAGCCCATTTTGATTTTTTTTATTTTGAGTCAGGGCATCACTAAGTCTCTAAGTTGCCCACCTGGGCTTGAACTTGCACTCCTCCAGCATCAGCCTCCCTAGTGCTAGGAGGAGAAGCCTCACTAGATATTTGTTCTATGAAGACAAGTATTTTATCTTGCTCATAGCTATATCTTCAATAGACATCTCTTATGAATGGTACATAGTATGCATGCAATAAATAACTATTAAATGAAAAAATCAGAAGTTCTATGAAGCCAAGAATTTTATTTTGTCTGCAGCTGTATCTATAATACCCGTATCAGTGGTTGGTACACAGTATACAGTCAATAGTGCCCGTTAAATGAACTGGCATTAAGTAATTATTAAATATTCAAAATAGCTATAAATTTAAAGTAAAATCAAACTATAACAAAGTTATTATAATTATTTGCAAGCCAGTTCTTTGGTAATCTTTTTTTAGCTACCAGTAATCTGTATCTAAATTGTTACTTTCTGGCTCTAGCCTCATCAATCTTTCATGCTGAGGAAAGAATTCTTCATTTTTAGTAATACCACAATGACATGCTCAGTTTGCTCAAAAGTATCACTGTCACCGACAAGCCAACCAGCTGTTGTTCTGTAATATGAAATTACAGAAAATACCTAGGTAAAATAACATTAATCAAAGTAAATATTCATATTAAACTGAGTATCTTTCAGAAATCTGAAAAAGGCCAAAATTAATCTAAAAGAATCTCTAGTTAGCTGGGCTTTGTGACACATGCATGTAATCCCAGCACTCTGGAAGGCTGAAGCAGGAGAATAACAAGTTCACCCCAGACTGGGCACCTTAAGAAACTTTGCAAAGCACTGCCTCAAAATTTAAAAAAAGTGGGGGTGCAGGGAATGTAGCCCAATATGAAGACCTAATCAGGATATACAAAAAAAAAGACAAAACCTCTAGTTCTTAGAAGAAAGAGAGGACACTTCTCATGATCGAGAAGTCTTCCTATGTCTTTCCTCAACTCAGAATATGTATCTTTCTCTACTTCTCCGGCTGTCAAAAAGTAAAATATTCAAACCAGAAACCAGAGTTTCATCTTGTTTATCAGACCTCAGAAATCTTAAGAAAAGCAGTCATTGTCTGGGAAAAGGGCCCAGTGAACTTCAAATAATGAAAACTACAATTAAATCACAAATTTATAGCATTATAGAATCATTCATCTAAGTTTTACAGCAGTTTATTCCTCTTTCAAAACTAAGTACGTAGTACTGAATTGGAGGAAAATACTGAAGATCACCTTACCCATAGTGAAACCTTTCATTCAGTTATAAACACAATAGTAAAATCTAACCTTTTCATTAGAACATGATGGGTCTCATAATTAAAACTGTTCCTAAGTCCACAGACAGTATGAATATTTCTTATAAATATGATCTATCTTTGAAAGAAATAAATAATGCCAACTTTGTAAGTACCAAATATCATATCAGGTCCTTTGATTTTAATGTTAAAACACTTGCCTACAGATGTCCTTCTAATGTTACTTAAACCTTTCTGATTAGAATCTAAGGCTTATCGTATTAATTTACCAAAAAAAAAAAAAGCAGCTGGAAAAAAATTCTTGCAAATAAAGAGATTGTGGCTAGGCACAGGGGTGCATACTTATAATCCCTGCACACTGAGAGGCCATGGCAGGAGACTGCAGGTTGCGGCTCAACCAAGGCAACTTAAAGGACTTTGCAAGATCCTGTAACAAATATAAAAATAAAAAGGGGCTGAAGTTGTAGCACAGTGACTAGGCCCTAAGAAAATTTCCTAAATCTAAGAAAAGAAATGAACATGGAACTTTTGCAGGCATATAGAACACCAAACAACTCTGATCAGAGGAGACCCTCATCACGACACATCATAATTAAAATTCTAGAAACCCAACACAAAGAGAAAATACTAAAAGCAGTAAGAGAAAAACAGAAAGTTACCTACAAAAATAAACCCATCAGGGTAACGGCAGATTTTTCAATCCAAACTCCAAAAGTAAGGAAATCGTGGAGCAGTATCACCCAAGCACTAAAAAAACAAAGATGCCAGCCAAGACTGCTATATCCAGCAAAATTATCTTTTAACTTAAAGGGAGAACTTAAAACTTTCCATGACAGAGACAGCTTAAAGGAATTTGCAGCCACTGAGCCAGTATTGCAGAAAATACTTAAAGGAAACTTGGACAGTGAAAGGGAGATCAGTGACACCAATGACCCCAGAGAAAAAGTGACAACAGCTAGAGAAGGAGCTGAGGAAAAAGTAGGTTAGTAATCAGTGAAATATGAGTAAATAAGATATGAAAGTTAGGAAATTAAGAAATAACTAGATTTGCCTACATGTCTGTTGCTTTAAGTATATTTATGTGGTATAAATTTAAGTTCATTTAATGTAGCAATGTGATATAGTTTTAACTTTGTTTTGTTGTAGCAATTCACTTATTAGGTCACTAATGAAAGTTTATCCTAAGGAAATTGACTGATGTAAAGATAACCTTGTGAATGTACAAATATGCACCTTCCAGTATTCAGCTAAGGCAACTGAATTTTATTTATTTATTATTTTTCCTTCTTTCCCAAATTAACTATCCTTTTGAACCACATGCTTATAATTATTTTCTAGTGTGAACTGGTGGGTAAGGTCAGGTTTAACAATAACAACAAAGACGTAGGAACATATGGCAAAAAAAATACTTTTGGTGAATATCCCAATGAAGGGATTGGTTGGATCCAGAGAGACGATATCAAGATTTGACTACTGCGAACCCATTAGAGGATTAGGAAGCTGGGGTAGAGTGGTGGCTTGAGTGAAATGACTTACGCGCAAAAGATTAATATGTTAAACACCGTATGGTTTCTCGGATTTGGGAAACCCAGAACACAGACATTCTTTGGAACCATATGAAGTGATAGCTGGAGTCGGGGGAAGGGACAGGGAGGGCACGGGAGGGTAGAAGATGGGAAGGGATTGTGAAGTCAATGGATACATGGATGTATGAAACACCCAAATTCATTGTAAATACTATGTATTACATTTGTATATTAATAAAAATAGTGGGGAAATTTTTATAATAAGAACTAGGTTAGCTGATGAAAGATAAAATTAAGAAAAAATGGTTTAGCCAAGATTGGGATACAATGAAAATGAGATTAATGAAAATGGAAGAGTAGGGGCAAACGGACTAGAACTTAGTAGAGAATGAACTATAGGGATGATAGGATGGACAAGTGCATTTGAGATAAAGAGCAATATATATGGTTCCATTTGGAAATGAGAACCAGGATGTTTTCAAACATGAACTTACGATGTATAGATGAGGTCTATGTAATTCTGCATCTTCCTCTAAGCTCCTCTACTGGCCTCCAAGCACAACATAAAGCCAAATCCTAGCAGTAGGTGAACAGAGCCTGTCTAATCGTGATTCTGAGAACAGTACTGAAGTAACTGATAGTAAGGGAAATATCATCTAGTATAACTGAAGAAGTCAATGCACATTAAGCAGAATTGAGTGTAGCAGGAATTCTAGTAAAAGCTAAGCAAAACACTTCATTGAGTACAAAGGAGTGAGAAGTTTTTCTCAAAAACTATGCCTTTTACACCCAAGAGTCAACAGTCTGAGAGAGAAAAAATAAAAATGTGATCTACATTCACCACCTTCTAGTTTAGATTCAATTTATACACACTTGCTTTGAGATAAATATGACTTTAAAATTCATGTTTTGTAGTTCTTAGTATGACTTTAAAAATCATGTCTCAAAAAACCTGTGTCTTTTTTTATACCAGTAATCTTATATTTTCAGTTGCAAAATCCAAAGACCTGCCATATATCCTTCATACCAACTTCTGAACCATATTTAACATTGAATTAATCACCTAGCACCCCACCTAGGCACACAGCTTTAGATGTTATCTTCAATATCTTTTAGGAGTATCTTTGATAATTTTTAAACCAATTTTCTTGTATTTCTCAAATATCTCTGGCTGCAATATTATCAACCTATCTTTACTTCTAGTAACGTAGGTGGCTTATTATATACATATGCATAAATGTGTTTATCTATTATATTTCATTTTCTTACATAAATGGCCCATAACTCCAAATTCCTAGTATCATTGTAAATATTAATTCTACTGTGCAATATGTTCATTAATTTTCTCATTCTCCTTTCATGAATACTTACTTATCTATGAGAGAAAATTCTCTTTTGTCCTCTCTATATTCAGGTCCCTGACAAAACAGTATTTCTATCTAGATCAAAGATGACTGCTATCATTTATTTATCCCATTCTAAACTGTTAAAGAATTAAAGCATTACATGGTATGTCTCTCTCCTCAAATAGCATCCTATACTGAGGCTAATTCTCCTATACCATATCTGAAGAATATTAAATACAAGGTTCTCCCAGACTCCACTTCTCCCCAATCAATACTTACAGAAGACTGGGTTCATATTATAGTCAAATCATTAGTATATAATTTAAATAACAAAAGTAATTTCTCAGGAACTTCAAAAGGAGAAACCGTGCTGAATGTTTCTTCTTTTCAAGACACAGTAAGTATTTATCACACTATTTTAGTCTTCTAAGAAAATGAGAAGTGCTACAAATGCCTCAATACAGGCATTCTATGACTATTAGGGAATATTTTGTAAATTATTATGTAAAAAGATTTGCTCTGAGGCAGGGAATCTTAACAAGGAGCTGGGACCAAACAATACTACTTTACTGTTGTCCAAAACCTTGCCAATAAAAACATTTGTTCCTAAAATCCTAAATAGATTGCTAGCCATAGAATGCCTGTGGAAAACAATTCTTTAATTTTCTTTGAAATACTGTCACTAAAATTAACTGCAATGTTATTTATATGGCTGTCTGTGGTTTCCATGTATGCCTAAAAAGCACAAGAAAAAGACAAAAATATCCCAGAACTGGAAAAGTAGTCATTATGTTTGGTTTAGCTTATTTTCATAGTTTTATTTTTAAAATATATCCAAATTAAAGTTCACTATTTTGAAACAGAAGAAAAAGAAGGCAATTTCTTTATGTAAAAATTCAAAGAATAAATTCAGCATCTTCTAAATTAAATTTAAGATTTAATTTATTAATGAACGAATGCTTTAAACTTTTGTACAAATTGTGAAACTTGGTTGTCAGGGTAAACATATGATCTTCCACTAAGTATATCAAATATGTCCTGGCTAGGAGACAAGAAGTGGCAGCAGAAAATAATTTCAATATAATATTTTGCTATGAACCCATATGTAACTTCAGATGAAATAAGTAAGGACACTTGGTCTCTAGTCAGTGTTATCATTTGGACATAATATAGGTATCCCTCAAAAACTTACTGTGAAGGAAGTCTTGGCCTGCAGGCTAGCGATGCTGAGAATCATAAAAAGTTTGAAATAGAGAGTATGGTGGAAGGATCTTTAATCCCTTGGGTGAAGAGGTATTTTTCATGTAATCCATTGGTAGTTCTTATGAAGAGAGTTGTTATAAAAAGAACAAGACTGAACCCTGCCATCCTCTCAGCTTGTAGTTCAAACTTTTAATCATTTGTAACGTTATCTGTAACATCACAAGACAGAGTCTGGGCACAGAGCCTATGCTATAACATTTGGAGATTGAATTTTCAAAGCTGTGAGCTAAGTAAATCTCCTTTTTTTCATAAATAGCTTATTTCATGTATTTCATTGCAGTGACAAGAAGCAACACCCTCTTTACATTTTTCAACTTCAGTTCTTCCAAATTACAGAATTCTGTTTTCTGGTCCTATATTTTCACCAAAATACAAATATTAACATAGCTTAAATTGTCAAACCCAGAAAACTTGTATTTTGGCTAAAACTAAGAATTAAAAGATTTGGGTTTTAATACTAGCTCTACTATACCCTAGCTGTTTAATTTTGGTTTAATTATACTTCCTAAGCCTCAGGTCACTTATTTGTAAATTAATACACTTCAATTAATCATCTAATGTAATCTAATTTATGAGTTCATTACAATCTATCAATACTGTACAAATGCTAGACATCACCCTCATTAATATGCCAAGAGTCATTCCAACTTGAAAAAGTATAGAATTTTTCCTGTATATCATCAAAAAAAGATCACTAAAATATTGGAGTCAATAAACCATTTAGAGACTGAGGCAGGTCAAAAGTATCAGGTGAAGAAAACTTCTTTCTACATCTTCATACCTTTATTTCACTAATTCAAGAGCACATACCTCTACTTGTTAATGAATACTAACAGTGCACAGTGTTTCACTTACTAATCAATAAAATCAGTATGTCTTTCCCTAGGTGTTGGAGCCCTCAGGGCCCAAGAGCCTCAGCAATGCTGGGTATAGAAAAATACTGAAGGCATTATAAATACCTATTCCTCTGCTTAAAAAAAAAAAAAAAAAAAGAATCCGTTCTCAGTCCTAGCTAAACAGCAATGGCATTCTGTGACATCTGTTTGCACTGATAATGTCTGTGTTCTTGAAACTTATGAAAGTGGCTTAGTAGTCATATTGTCAAGCTGGTGCAGTGCTATATCTAACCACTCTTTGATATAAAGGGAAATAAATTCATAGATTATAACAGTCACAACTAAGTACTCATCAATATATCTATTACACTTTACATCTAAAAATGTTCCCCCAAATTCTGATGTGTTTGGAAGGCAACTGGAACTTGGGGGCACTAAACTCACTAGTGGATTTCATATAGTTGCCAGATGATTTCATATGTTGTTAGGATGTGAGGCTTGGTTGAATGAATGAGTCACTACAGTATGACGCGACAGGGTTTATCACCCTTTGTGGGTCCTCCCTTCTCTATTTTCTGCCTGACATTCATTGAGTGGCTTTCTCCCACACTAGGTTCTTCAGCTCCTGCTGGCAGACTGTGCATAGACTGAGACCTCTATATCTGTGACCTAAAATAAACCTCTCCTCTGGGTCTGGTGTAGTAGCTCAGTGATTACAGAGTTTGTCTAGGAAGCACGAGGCCCCAAACTGGATCCCCCAGCACTATGTAACAGCTGAGTGTGGTGACACATACCTGCAATATCAGCACTTGGGAGGATGTAGCGGGACTGCAGTGAGTTTGAGGACAGTCTGGGCAACATAGTGAACTTAGGACCAGCCTGGACTACAAAGGCAGACGTTGTTTCAAAAAAAAATAATAATAATAGTAATAATAAATGAAGGTAAAAATACACCTTTCCTCCTTTTAGGTATGGATGGTGGGTGACATGTCACAGTAAGGACGGTGTTTTATCCTCAATATAGCAGACCAGGACAGTCATCAGATAGGGTGAGAAAACTTTTAACATAAGTCCTTGCTAACAAGAGAATGAACAAGTTTTCCTCTGGGTAAGGGAGTGATAGATGTTCAGCCAACAGAAGCAACAGTACCAATGAACAATCACACACCCCATCCGCTGAGCAGAAGATATTGTATATACATTTTATGTACATTCTTTTACATTTATATTTACAACAACCCTGTAAGATTAGTGCTGCTATCCTCTCATTATAGAAGAAATGTCTACTGTTAAAGAAGTACTTAGCAAAAGTCACATGTCATGCAGCTGAAATTTTTAGCTCACTCTGTCCTAGAGCATGCATTCTAACTGTAAAATTGTACCAAATGGTTTTTTGCAAAAAATCATTCTTATTAGTATGTATTTGCAATACACAGCAACAACAATCAGCTTCAGAAATTAGTACATACACATATCGCATTTTGATCATTTTTGTTTCCTAACCCTATTCCCACTCTCCCAACCCCTCACAAACTTTCTCCACAAACTATCTTCCATTCTTCTTCCATTACTCTTTCATTTTGATCTTTTACTTTTTATAGTTTGGTTTTCTTATTTTAGAGAATCATAGGCTATTTAACTGTTTTGGTTAGTTTCTTGTTGCTGGGACAGAATAGTCAACATCTACAACTTAGGGAGAATAGATTTACTTTAGTTCACAGTTTCAGAAGGTCACACTCTGTTCACAGGTCAGTAGCTGTAAAACGGTGGAATCAAATGATGGCCAGCTGGAGCCAAGACAGAGGTCCTCACAGCATGGCAGAACAGGAAGCCAAGCTCGGAGGTAGGGTAGAACCAGCACATATGCCTCCAGGGCAAGCCTCAAGCATCTGCCCCTTCCTGCCAGGCTCTACCTCCCAATAGTACACAGTATCCACAGGTATGTGAAGCAAGATTTCTAAATTCTATATAATACCACTTGCTGATTACTGATGTTATCTAATAAGCCATTACGTGCTTTATTGCCTATGCCTGTTTTTAGAGTTTTGCCTATTTTCTCTAGGTTGAGTGTTTCCATTATACTTTGATTTGATTTTGGAACATGGTAAGCTATATGTAGGCTAGTTTCATTCTTCTGTACGTGGATAATGAGTTTTTCACATTTTTTTCTCCAATATTCTTTTGCCCCATTTGTCAAAGATCAAATGGCTGAATACACTTGCCATTCTATCTGCATCTGCAAGTCTTTTCCATTGATCCACCTGTTTGTTTCTGTGCTGATGCCAGGTGGTTTTTATCACTGCTGCTTTGTTACATAACTTAACGTCCAGTATTGTGATGTCTTCTGCCATTGTTTTGTTACTAAGAATTGTTTTAGCTATTCTGATGTCTTATGGTTCCATATAAATTTCAGGATCTTTTTTGCTAGTTTTATTTTTAAAAACTGTCAGTAATTTGACTGAATTTGCATTTGTGTTGAATCTGCATACAAGTTTTGTTAGTATGGCTATTTTGACAATATAGGTTCTGCCTATCGTTTTCATTACAGAGGTTTTCCACTTCCTTAGTTTGACTCATTCTTGGGTATTTCATTTTCACTGGGGCTACTGTTAAGGGATTATTTGTCTGATTTTTTTCTCATGTGTTTTCATGGTTGATCTACAGGAATTCTATTGCTTCTGGTTATTGATTTTATACCTTGCTACTTGTCTGAATATGTTTATTATTTCCAAAAGTCTTCTGAAGAGTTTTGGAGGTCTTCAATGCAAAAGATCATATCAACTGCAAAAAAAGGATAGCTTAACTTCTCCTTTCCCATGCATATTCCCCTTATTACACTGTCATGCCTCTGCCATGTGTTGCTCTTTAAGGCTTCAAGCACTACATTGAAAGAGTGGTGAGAGTGGGCATCACTGTCTTCTTCTGGATTTTAGGGAAAATACTTTCGGTTTTTCCATTCCATTTAGAATGATACTGGCAGAAAGATTATCAAAATTGCTTTCATGAGCTTGAGTTAAGGTCCTTCTATGACTATTTCATTAGGATTTTTATCACAAATGGATGGTGAATTTTGTCAAGCTTTTTTCTGTGCCTACTGAAATAACCATATGGGTTTTGCCCTTTCTTTTGTTTATGTGGTATTTTATATTAGTTGACATATGTATACTGAACCATCCTTGAAACCCTTGGATGAAGCCTATTTAGGCATAATATATGATCTTTAATAATTTGTTGCTGTTTCCAAGTAGTCTGGTAAGATTTCTTTGCATAGATATTCACTAAAGAAATTTGCCTATAGTTTTCATTTTTGTTAGACCCTTATCTTGTTTCAAGACCAAGTTAGTTGACTTAGTTACTTTTTCATTGCTGTGACAAAATAACCAACATGTACAAATTCGGGAAGGAAAATTTACTTTAACTCCAATTTCAGAAGGTCATAGTACACTCATGTACAGCCAGCAATGGTGGAAACACATGGCAGAGGTGAAGGAGGAGGCAGTTGCTCACAGCACTGCAAAAAGAAAGTCAAGTCCTGGAAGGAAGGTAGGTAGGAAGGAAGGAAGGAAGGAAGGAAGGAAGGAAGGAAGGAAGGAAGGGAGGGAGGGAGGGAGGTAGAGAGGGAGGGAGGGAAGGAGGGAGGGAGGGAGGAAGTTTAAACCCCTACTTCCACCACATGCCTGTAATCTATCATCTACCCCATGCCTGTCTTCCACCACACATCTGTAACTCAGCACATGTCCGTAATTCACCCCTCCAGACCAGGACCCCATCTCCTAACAGCACATAGTTCTATAGATAATCTATAATATGCCAATACATGAGACTTTTGGAGACATATCAGATCCATATGACAACAGTTATACTAGTTTCGAGGAAGAAATTCGGTAGTGTTCCTTCTGTTTCATTTTCATGGAAAAGCTTGTGAAGTATTGACAATAATTCTTCCTTAAAGTTCTACTAAAATTTTGTGGTGACTAGTGGTAGATACTTTAGTACTGACTCAGTTTTATCTTGGTTATTCCTGTATTCACAGTTTTGATATCTTTTTTCCATTTTGATATCTCATGTGTGCCAAGAAATTTATCCATTTCTTTGAAGTTCTCAAATACATTGGAATACAAATTTTCAAAGTACTTTCTTATATTCCTCTGGATTTCAGCAGTGTCTGCTGTGATTTCACCTTTTTCATTTCTAAATACACTGGTAAAATTTTTTCTTTCATTCTTTTGATAAGATTGGTTAGGAGACTATCAATTTTATTTTAACCTTTCAAAAAAGCAACTCTGATTCATTGATCTTTTGGGATTTGTTTTTTAGTTTCAGTTTCACTGATCTCCACTCTAACAGTTTCTTTCCTCTGCCTATGGATCTGAATTATTCTTGTTTCTCTGAGATTTGAAGATGAATAGTAAGATTTTTTTTTTATTACTTGCGGGTTTTTTTACATTTTTATTATTTAAATCTCATGTCTCCTTCTCCTTCCCACCCACTCAACCCCCTCCATCACTTTTCTATCTCCAAAAAGTCTGTCTTCTCACACTCTTCCACTTCTCTTTTTATATAGTTTTTTCTTTCATGTTAGAGAAATTCTCTTATGTTAGCCTTCTGTATTTGATTCACTTAACTAAGCATAATGGTCTCAAAGTGCACCCATTTTCTCACAAATGACTCAAATTTAACTTAATGGGAGAGAAGTATTCTATTGTGTATACATACCACATCTTTTTTATCCATTCATTTGTTGTCAAGACACACTGGCTTCTTTCACAATTTGGCCATTAAAAAATATGCTGCTATAAACACGGGTATGCATGTATCACTCTTGTATGATGACTTTAATTCTTTTAAAAAGATACCCAGATGAGATATTGCTGAGTCAAATGGAATATTTATTTTAAGATTTATGAGGATTCTCCATACTGCTTTCCATAGTGATTATACCAGTTACACTCCCATCAGCAATGTAGGAGGGGTCCTTTTTCCCCACAACCTTCCAGCATTTGTTGTTTTTAAAAGTTCTTAATACCAGATTTTCATACTGGAGTTAGATGGAACTTCAGTGTTGTTTTCATTTGCATTTCTCTGATGGTTAAAGGTGCTGAACATTTTTTCAAGTATTCATCGGCCACTTGAACTTCTAAGAACTGTTTCTTCATATCTGGTGCCCGTTTCTTTTGACTTGGTCTTTATTTTTGATGATCTTTTTTCAGTTCTTCATATACCCTTGATAATAGTGTTTTACCGGAGGAGTAGCTAGAAGCTACATTAGATTCTTGCTTTTTTCTTTTTATTACGCTTTTTCTTTGTTTCTTTCGTTTATGTTCTTTGGTTCTACTCATATCCTTACAATTCCTTCAAGTATTTTCTGCAACAGTGGGCTAGTGGCCATAAATTTCTTTAGCATTTCTTGGTCATTAAACTTCTTTAATTTTCAGGAATACTTTTGCTAAATACAACAACCTATGTTGACACTTGCTTTCTTTTAAAGCTTCAAATATTTAGCTCCTGGCTCTATTGACCCTAAGATTTGTATTTGAGAAATCAGCAGTAATTCAAGCAAGTTCACCTAGATAAAACAATGTCTGTTTTTCCTTTACTGCTTTTAATATTCTCTCCTTGTGTTGAATTTGTGAGGTTTTGATTATGATGTATTATGGTGAGTTTCTTTTCTGATCAAAGTTACCTGGTGTTCTATAAGCTTCTTGTACCTAAATATTAATTTTTTTTCCTAGATTTGGGAAAGTTTATTCCATGATTTCAGTGAATAAATCCTTTACACTTCTGTGCTGTCTTCTATTCTTACTCACATCCCCATAATTCTGATGCTGGTTCTCTCTGAGTCATACAGCAGCTCTTGTATCTCACTACTTTGCTCACTTCTAATATTGGTGTTATGCCTGAATGGGGTATTTATCTTCTCAGCCTTGTTTTCAAAGTCTGAAATTCTGTCCTCTCAATGTTTGAGCCAACTTACTCTATTTTCGTATCTTAAAATTCAGCCAGATTTCTTTTCAGATTTTCTACTTTTCTATCAAAATGTTCCTTTATATCTTGCATTGTCCAATTTACCTTAGCTTTTTACTTGTGTGTTTTATATGCTAAGTTTCATATTAATTAGGGCTATTATTTGTTTAGTAAATTCTACTTTAAGCCTAGTGATGATTACTTGCATTTATTTAAGAATATCTTGTTTAAGCTGACTGTTTGCAGAAACAAACTGATTTGGTTCCTTTCCCATAAGTTCTGCTATTTTGGGGCCCATGACAGCTTTTGGGGTCTAACGTGTTTCTGTGTGTGTCCTGTGGCCTTGTCTTGCCGTAATTCTATTGCTACAGGACTTCACTACAATGGACTAGCAGAGAAGTTTCTTTCAAAATGCATGAAGTTGTATGGGGGTAAATAAAAGTCCTCTGAGTTCCGATCTGGAAGTAGGCTGTCAGGGGTGTGTGGGGGCGGGGGGAGCAGACCTAACAGTCTGATGGTGTCTAAGGGACACACCTGGTCCCCACAGCAAAGCTCTCCTGTCTGTCCTGGCTTTCTCTCATGCAAGAGTGGGGCTTTGCGCCCTCTGAAATGCTTTCACTGCCATCCAAGCTATTCTGGAGGTCAGCAGCCTTTCTTTCATCTGTGCAAATGTCTCTTGTGCCAGTTTCTTTCTAAGAACTGATCAAGAGTGTTCCAAAATCCCTAATTTGAGGCCCATCTGTGGCTATTTTTACTCTCAACAGTTCAGACTTGGACTCTTTTCAAAATGGCTCCTACCTACATCAGCTGAAAGTGCTACTTCTCCCAAGCCAGTCTAAGCTATGGGAGGCCGTTTCAAGGGGATTCTCACAGTGTGTTTGTCATTTGTATTATCTACAGGCTTACTTCTGAAAGGTGGGGCTACCAGCTGCTGTCAATTCCCAAGTCTCCTGGATCTGGGCTTACTTTGGTCTGAGGCTGCCATCTACTGTAATTCTTTCAACTCTCAGCTCTAGGCTTACCTTGGTCTGCAGATGATGGCAGCTCACAGCCCTTGCCAAGTGGCCTGGGGAGGCAGTCAAGGCTGACATTTTCTTCAGCTTGTGATACATTTACAGGGCTTCCACCCTTCCCATGACCTCCTTTCAGGGAGGCTCACCTCCCTCAACTAGCTAACTTTCTAACCACATCTCAACTTTCTGAATGAGCCTATGAGGAGCCATTGAGCAGTTCTGTCACCAGCTATCTTGCCTGGAAGTCCATTTAAAAAAAAAATATGTGTATTCACAGCTATAAATTTCACTCAGTACTGCTTTCATTGTGTCCCGAAGATTCTGGAATGGTGTGCTTTGATTTTCACATGACTCTAGGAAATTTTCTTATTTCTTCCCTAAATTCTTCTGGGATCAACTGCTTTTTGAATAATGTATCACTGAATCTCCACATGTTTGTATAGTCTTTGTAGTTGCACTAGATGTTTACTTTCATTCCACTATGACCTGAGAATATGCAAAAAATTATTTCAATTATTTCCATTTATTCAAACATGACTTATGGTCAAGGATATGGTTTACTTTGAGAAAAAGACACATTTTGTTGACACTGGATAGAACACACTAAATATCTATTAATTTCATTTATTCCAAGGTGTGGTTTGGCTCAGATATTTCTTTCCTTTTTTTTTTTTTTTTTTTGGTCTTGTTCACCTGTCTGTGTCAGTGGGGTACTAAAGACCCTTACAATAATTTTATTGGGGTCTATTTGACCTTTTGTGTCCAATTTCTGTTTAATAAAACTGGGTGCTAAAACAAGGGGTCAATGCATATTTATAATTGGGAGCTCTTCCTATTGAATTGTTCCTTTTACCAGTACACAGGGTCCAACTTTGTCTCTTTTGATCTATTCTAGTTTGAGGTCAGTTATGTCAAAGAATAGAGTAACAATTCCTGCTGTTTTCAAGCTCCAGAGGGACAGAATATTACTTTCCACTCATTTATTTTCAGTCTACATGCTACTTTATGGGTGAAGTGTGTCTCTTGCAGAGAATAGGTATTCTTTTCTGATCAAATCTGCCAATCGGTGTCTTTTGATTGACAAGTTTAGACCATTAGCATTGAAAGTTGTTATTGTAAGATATATGATGAATCTTCTCATTTTCTTGTTTTTCTGGTGTTTGTTCTTTGGTTTTTATTTTTGTTACACTTCCACTTTCTTTTCTTGTTGTTGCTTTACTTTTTCCATTTTATTGACATGTATAGATGTAATACATAATGTTTACATCGATCTTGTGCACATACAGGTTATGGGAAAATTACAAATCCTTCCTCTCCCCATCTTCAACATTTCCACCCCTGCTCCACCCTTCCAATTCCCAGTTAATTCATTGAAATAATTGTGATCTTCATTTCTAATATAAAAGAAACCATTCGATATTTAACCTTCTCCTTTTGACTCATTTCACAGAGAATGATGGTCTCAAGTTGCATCCATTTACCTACAAGTTTCCCACCTGCCTGGCTTTATAGATGAGTAGTATGCCATTGTGTACAAATAACACACTTAACGTATCCATTGGTCTGCTGGTGAGTGTTTTGGTGTCTTCCACATTTTAGCTACTGTTAGTTGTGCCCCTATGAACATGGATATACATATATCTCTCTTATATGTTGTGTTTAATTCTTTTGGGGGAAATTCCTAGAAGAGGTATTGCTACATCGAAGGAGGTATTTACTTTCAATATTTTGACAGTCTTCCATACTGCTTTCCATAGTGGTTGTACTAGTTTACATTCCCACCATCAGTGCAAAAGAGTTCCTTTTTCCTCACAGCCTCACCAGCACTGATTGCTGTTTCTGTTCTTGATATACTCCATTCACTCTGGAGTCAGATGGTATCTTAGTGGTGTTTTGATTTGCATTTCTGTAATGGCTAAGGATACTGAACATCTTTTCATGTATTTACTTGCCATCTGAAATTCTTAGTCTGAGAACTACTTATCATTACCTTTGCTCATTTTTCAATCGGATCTTTGATTCTGAGGGGCTTACTTCTCTTCAGTTCCCTGTACATTCTGGTTACGAGCCTCCTACCTGAGGTACTAGTGGTGAATACTTTTTCCCATTCTGTCAGTTCTCTTTTTACACTCTTGATAGTTTCCTTTGCTGTGCAGAAAATTTTTTATTTGAAATAATCCCATTTGTTAATGTTGGGAGCTATTTCTTTTACTTTTGGTGTCTCATTAAGAAAGTCCTTGCCCCACATCTATATCTTTCAGAAAATTGCCTAATTTGTCCACCAGGGGGTTCAGTGTTTCAGTTTCAATGACTAAGTCTTTGAGACACTGATTTAATTTTGTGCACAATGACAGGTGTGTGTCTATATTCATTCTTCTGAATGTGGATGTCCAATTTTCCCAGCACCATTGTTGAAGAGGCTATCCTTTTCCCAATGAATGCTTTTGGCTCCTTTATCAAGTAGTTAAGGGTATGTGAATTTGTCTCTGCATCCTCGTTTCTGTTCCACTGGTCTACCTGATTTTGCGACAGTACCACAGAGTTTTTATAACTATTTGTTTATAGTATAACTTGATGTCTCAAATCATAATGCCTCCTGCCTTGGTCTTGTTACTCAGGATTGCTTTGGCTATTCTTGGTCTCCTTTGGTTCCATATGAATTTAAGGATTGTTTTTTCAAGTTCAGTGAAACAACTTGGTGTTTGATAGAAATTGCGTTGAATCTGTATATCAGTTTTGGCAGTATAGTCATTGTAATGATGTAGATTCTGCCTATACAAGAACAGGGGATGTTTTTCCATTTTCTGATGTCTTCAACTTCTTTCTTCAGTGTAACAGAGTTCTCTTTATATAGGTCCTTCACTTCCTTAGCTAGGTTCATTCCTAGATATTTAATTTTTTTCCTGGGCTATTTAGAATGAAATTGTTCTTCTGAGCTCTTTCTCAGTAACTCTGTTGTTGGTATAGAGAAAGGCTATTGAATTTTTAGTATTGATTTTGTAGCCAAAGATTGGATAAATTTGTTTACTATTTCCAAGAGTTTCAAAGTGGAGTTTTGGGGGCCTTCTATGTAGATAATCATATCATCTACAAATAAGGATAGTGTGACTTTCTCCTTTCTGATACGCATTCTCTTTATTTCACTTTCTTGGCTGATTGCTATGGCAAGTGTTTCAAGAACTATGTTGAATAAGAGTGGTGACAATGGACAGTCTTGTCACGTTCCTGATTTAAGAGGAAATGCTTTCAAATTCTCTCCATTTACTATGATATTTGCAGTGGATTTGACATATACGGCTTCTATCAGTTTCAGGTAAAGCTCTTCTCTATTTTTCTCAGGGTGTTTCTCATGAAAGGGCGCTGAATTTTATCAAAAGCTTTTTCTGCATCAATTGAAATGATCATATAGTTTTTGTTTTTGCTGATGTGTATTACTTTGATTTATATATGTTGAACCAGTCTTGCACAAAACCCACTTGACCATGGTGTATGACCTTCCTGATTACTTGCTGGATTCTACTTGCCAGAATCTTTCTGAGAATTTTTGCATCTATATTCATTGAAGAGATTGGTCTATAATTTTCCTTTCTGGTTAAGTCTTTGTATAGTTTTGGGACAAGGGTGATGCTAGCCTTCAGAATTTGGTAGTGCTCTTTTCTTTCAACTTCATGAAACAGTTTGGGAAGCAATGGAGTTAATTCTTTTCTGAATTACTGAAAACAATTCTGCTGTGAATCCATCTGGTCCTGAACTTCTCTTTGTAGGTACAGATGTTATTACTGCTTTAATTTCTGTGTATATAATGGAACTATGCAAGGTTTTTAATGTCTTCTTCATTCAATCATAATATTTTGTATGTGTCTAGGAAGTCATTTCTTCCCAAATTTCTATTTTGTTGGAATATAGGTGTTCAAAATAATTTCTTAAATATTCTGAATTTCTGAAGAGTCTGTTGTAATTTTACCCTTTTTATTTCTAACTGCATTAACAGGTGTTTTTTCTTTCCTTCTTTTGATGAGGTTTTACAATCTTGTTCCTTCAAAGAACCAGCTCTTTGATTCATTAATCTTATTTTTTTTAGTTTCAATTTTATTAATTTCAGATCTGATTTTTACAATTTTCTTTCTTCTACTACTTGGTGGTTTACATTGTTCTTGTTTCTCCAGACCCTTAAAGTGCATCATTAACATGTTCATTTGTGTGTGCTCTGTTCTTCTGACGTCTGCATTTATGGCTATGAATTTCCCTCTAAGTACTGTTTTCATTGTGTCCCATAGATTCTGATATAATATAATGCTTTCATCATTTAACTCTATATACTTTTTTAATTCTCTAATTTCTTTGTGGTCCATTGTTTAGTCAATAGTAGGTTATTTAATCTGCATGTATTTGTGTATATTCTTCTGTTTCTTTTGCTGTTAAGTTCCAGTTTTATTCCATTATGATCTGAAAGTATATAAGGAATTATCTCAATTACTTCGTACTTATTTAAGCATGACTTATGACCTAGAATATGGTTTATTTTAGAAAATGTTCCATGTGCTGCTGAGAAGAACGTGTATTCTGTTTATGTTGGGTGGAACCTCTGTAGACATCTATTAAGCCTAAGTTTTCTATACTGTCCTCTAACTGCTGCATTTCTTTGTGAATTTTCTGTCTAATTGATCTGTGACAGTGGAGTATTAAGGTCCCCTACTATAATTGTACTGGGGCCTATATGTCCTTTTAGATCTAATAATTTTTGGATTACATAATTGGGTGATCCAGAGTTGAGAGCACATCTATTGATGATTGTGAATGTTTCCTGTTTTATTGTTCCCTTAACCAGTATACAGTGACCATTTTTGTTTCTCCTAGTCTGTTTTGTTTTAAAGTAAGATGAGTCTGAGACTAGTATAGCTACTCTTGCTTGTTTCCTGGGTGCTATTGCATGAAATATTGAATTCCATCCTTTAATTTTCAGTCTATGAGTTTCCTTATGGGTAAAATATGTCTTTTGCAAGCAGCTAGTTGTTGGTTTTTGTTTTCTGATCCAGTCAGCCACTCTGTGTCTTTTGATAGGTGAGTTAAGAGTTAGTACTGAGGTGTATCTGGTATGTCCTGCCATCACTATAATTTTTCAGTGTTATTTACTTAACTTACTCTCTTGCCAGCTCATTCACCTCTCTCTGTTGTCTCCTTTTCTCTAGAATCTTTGGTGTTGTTAGTCTCCATTTCTCTGTCTAAGGTTCTGTTCTGTTTAAGGATTTTCTGCAATGTTGGCTTAGAGGTTGCAAATTTCTTTAGCATTTATTTATCATGAAAAGTTTTAATTTCTCCCTCTAATTTAAAAGATTATTTTGCTGGATGTAGCAGTCTTGCTTAGCATTTATGTTCTCTTAGCATTTGAGTGATATTGCTCCATGATCTCCTGGATTTTAAGGTTTGGATTGAGAAGTTTACAGTTCTCCTGATGGGCTTGTCTTTATAAGTAACCCACTGCTTTTCTCTTACAGCTTTTAAAAATCTCTCTTTGTGTTGGTTCTGAAGGGTTTTAACTATGTTTTTTTCTGGTCAGTTAACTGGAGTTCTATACGCCTAAAGTTGTTCAATGTTCATTTCATTCCTTAGATTTGATAAATTTTCTTCCATAATTTCATTGAACACTTTCTATAAACCTTTTATTCTGTCCTCATTTGCCCTACACACTCATAGTTCTGAGGTTGTTTCTCTTTGAGTCATCCATCAGCTGTTGTAACCATTCTTTCCTGTTTGTTTTACATTCTTCATTGCCTGTATGTTCCAACTTACCCACTTGATATTGCCAGTCTGATAATCTATTCTGAAAACGTTCAAACTGGTTATTTTTTCCTGTGATTTTTTTTCACTTCTTGGATTTAAGTTTTCATTGTTTTTATATATTGGCTAAATTGTTCCACGATTTCTTGAACTGCCTTCATTATGTATTTGTTTCATATTTAAATTCCTCGAACGTCTTGTCAATGGTTTTGTACTCCTTGTATGCCTGCTTTGAGCTCTCTGTACATCTCTTTTAAGTCCTGTGTGAGGTTCTGCACCCTGCAATTATCATCTTTATTGAATTTACTATTTGTTGGATCTGCTATTTCAAGGTCCTTGGTATCAGTTTCAGGAGTTTTAGGCCTTTTTTTCTGGTGACTTAACAACTCATTTTCCCATGGTTCTGTTGTAGTGAGTTGAAGCTCACGTATTGTTGATGGACTCATTATTCCAGAAATATGTTTGTTGGATATGCCATAAGTGTTATTTGGATTTCATTTCAGTTTTAGAATTTAGAACTGTTTTCAATTTGTTTAGCTATTAATTCGTATTCTAGATGACCAGACTTTTGCTGAGACCTTAATCTTCTGCAATCTTTGATGGAGAAAAAACTGAGCACAAAACTATCGACGGTCTATAGCCAGAACATTTGTCCGTGTATCTTGGGCATGGAGGTCTTTAGCAATCTTGACATCAAAACTTTGAATAAAGGTTTACATTTATAATACTACCCAATATTAACAGTTCACTTGCAGATCCTAGTATCTAAATTAACAGTATAACCACTCTACCCACAAGATTAATGGGTAAAATATACCCTTACTATATATCTAACTTAATCTACTGACTTTTATTAAAGTATACTGTTGATAACAGCAATATAACCCAGACAGGAAGAGGGCTTTAGATATACAATGGGAAGCAGAAGAATATTCTTATGATAGTGAGTGATCTGTCATTGCTCCTTTCCCTATCAGAGAGCAACAGATAGGGAAGAGCATGCAAGGCTAGATTCAAACAAGTAAGGGAGAACTCTGAATGAAGGGGGACAGAGTATCTGTGGAACTATTTATGGTACTACGCTTAGTTAACCAAGAGGGAGAAATATTCAGGAGCTATCAAAAAGACAAGAGGAGGTGGAAAGAAAGAAGACATGCATAAGGAAGAAAAAAATAACAAAGAAAGACTATAAAAAGCAGAGAAGAAAAAAAATTGAGAAAACACAGTCAATTTTAGGAAAAGTAAAAACCTAAACAAAAGAAAGATAAAGGAAAAAATGCAAAAATAGAACAGCAAAAACTACAACAACTCATCAGAACCCAATGGAACCCAAAACAAAAAACAGAATATCAAACATAACCAATAAAAAAATAGATGCCCCCTGTATTATTCCAATGTAAGCATCCTTATATGCTGTGTCTCACAGTCTGTTGAGTTCTACTGATCCTAGGGGTTTCCTCTTTGTCCCTGCGTTATTTTCAGCTGGACCTGAAGACCTTTAGATGGATGGGTGGGCCAGTAGGGTTTCAGGCTCAGATCCTACACAACACACAAGAGATTTTGACTTGGTGTTGCCTCTAGGTGGGTCTGGCACAGTGCTAGATAATCCTAGGCCTGGGATGGATTCCAGGTGGGTCCCTTGAGGTGCAGAAGCTTTGGGGGACTTGAGAGGATGCAGGGAGAGTCCAGTGACACTGCACAGGAAGCACCTAGGCCTTGGATAATTTCTTAGTGGGTCCACTGGGGCATGCTAGCTGCTGGGACCTTGGGAGGGCCCTGGAGAAGGCGGTGGTGAGGCATGAAAGGCACCTAGTCTGGCTACCTGGATGCGTCTAGCATGCAACAACAGCACAGACAGGGCGAGAGAGGACCCAGTCCTGGGGGTTTCGAGGTGCAGGTGGGGGACTGCCAGAGGTTACCTGGATGCCTCTGGCTTGCAGGAGGGAGAGAGTATGAGAGGACTCAGTCCCACAGGCTTTCAGGTGCAGGCAGGGGATCCACTTCCACTTTCATTGTTTCTATTTGTCTGAGTTCTTGGGTGCTATTCTCCTCTCTGTGTAAGTCTTAAGTCTCTCAGGTCTTTTCTGTAATGCTGGTGTAGTAGTCATAAATTTATTTAGGCTTTCTTTGTCATAAAAACAATTTATTTCTCTCAATTTTCAGTGATAATTTTGTCAGATACAACAATGTGAGTTGAACTTGCTTTCTTTTAAAGCCTAGAAGATTTTGTTTCAGGCTCTCCTAGCCTTTAAAATTTGCAGAGAAACCTGTAGTTATACAGATGAGTTTGTCTTAGTAGAATAATGTCTGTTTTCCTCTTACAGCTTTTAGTATTCTCTCTTTGTGTTCAATTTCTGAGATTTTAATTATGAAATGACATATAAGGGTTTTTTTGTCTTTAAGGATACTTGGCATTGTATATGGTTCTTATACTGAAATATTCCTTTTCCTAGGTTCAAGAATTTTTCTGCCATCTTTTCATGAAAAAATTCTTCATTATCATTTGTGCTGTTCTATATTCTTTCTCTCACACCCATAATTCTAAGGTTGGTTCTTGCTGAGTCATCAAGCAGCTCTTGTATCCAACTCCCTTGCTGTCTTGCTATTTTGAGGTTGTCCCAAAATGCAGATCAACCTTTTTTTCGAGTTTGATCCTCTGTCCTTGTAATGTTCAAGCAAGCTTCCCTGCTATCAATCAAATATTTCATGTCTTGAATTTTAGCCTGATTTCTTTTCCACTTCTACACCAAAATGTTCCTTAATATCCCGCATTGTCTTGTTTACCTCCATCAACTTTTGAGTCTTTTATAAACCCTGTAAACTTTTTATCCATTAAGACTACTATTTGTTCTGTAAAATTCTCCTTTGAGCTTGCTAATCATTCCTTTCATTTTTTAAAGTACATCTTTGAATCGATTCTTTACTTGGTTCACTTTGGGGTTGTTTGTTTTGGTTTGTTTCTTCCTTTCTTATAATCTCCACTATTTCTGGGCCCATGAAATTAGATTCTGGAAATTGAGGCATTTCTGTAGGTATCCTTTTGCTTGTCTTCTCATGATTCTATTGCTAAGGACTGTATATCAGCTAGGGCCAAAAACTCTATCTCCAAAAGCATAATTGATATAAGTACAAATATTTCAATGTATTGAGTTATTTCAACAAGTTTTTTCTTCCTTATCCAGTGGTGTTGGTGGCAACCAGGTATAAAGGAAGGAAGGGTAGTATCTAACTGGCCAGCTGTGTTTCCCTGACCAGCATTTACCAGCATTTGATGAGATCTATGACCCCCGCCCCCATTCTTCCCATTTCTGAATCTGCAGAAGCATGATCTCCCTAAGTGGCTTCACTTTAATGGCCAAACCAAGACATTTCTCTGAAAATGTAGGATGGTGGATTGAGGGAGCCAAAATTCTACTGAGTTCTATATTTGGTATAAGCAAGGAAGGAGACCTAAAAATCTGATGACTCTGACACACTTTGATCACTGCCTGCTCATATAACAAACTACTGATATCTGTCCTGCCTTCACTCCCCTGTGGGTAGGGCTCTCTTGGACAGCCTGCTCTCCCTACCACCTAAACCATTTTGGGGATCGCTGGTCTGTTCTCCATTCTCTATGACTATCTCTTGTGCTGTTTCCTTCCTAGGCACTGGTTAAGAGTGTCACCAAAGGTCTTGGTGTGTGCTTCACCTGTGGCTTCTTTTACCGGAAACAGTTCACTCAAGCTTTTCCTACCAATGTCGCTTAGGGAAATCTATACAAGGGGGAAAAAAATCATATTGCATTTGCAGTTTGTGCTACCCACTGGATCTCTTCTTCTGAAGACCAGTGCTGCCTGGTCACTATTTATTAAAAACAGCTCACAGAGTTCTAGTATTACCTTGCATCTCTAGATTCTAGCTGCCAGGTGCTTACTGCTGCTCACTGCACTAGCCAGGTGGTCTGTGGCAGCTTTTGGGCCTGATGTGTTTTTCATTCTTTGATGCTTCCTTTAGACTTCCAACATTCCCATGGTCTCCTTTCAATTTCTATTGTCCTTCTCCCTCTCCAAGTTAAATTAACGGAAGTTTTTTTTTGGTTTGTTTTCTGTTTGTTTGCTTGTTTGTTTTGTTTTTTAACTATACAACCACTTTCCAGATGAGAGTATGAGGAAGGCACTGAGTGGGAATCCTACTCAGCCACCATCTTGTCCAGCCACCCCCCTCAAAATATTGTTTCAACAATAATTGCACTTTTTTGGTAATACTGCTTACATGATGTGTGTGTATACTTAAGTACAATATTTTTGTACCATACTGCAAAACACCTTAGCATCATTCCAGTCCCTTATTTTGCCACCATGAATGTGCCAACAAATAGACTATCCTAGACATCATAAACTATAATCAACAATTAAATCCTTTTAAAATAACTAACCAAAAAAATGGGGAAAGTTGAAAGTTGTGTTACACCATTATTATGCAACCTGAAGACCATATAGATGGAGAGAAAAATTCAGATTTTCAATTCCAAGAACAGCTTGTTTCATTTACACTAAAGCAAAAACTTGAAATTTTTCAGAAAAAAAATCTCTTAAATTACATAAGCTAAGATTTTTTTACTGAAGAATTAGAGGAATCTTTCAAGTTCATAAAAGTCATCAACTTTTCTTTTACATTAGGAATAACTATAAATAGAAAAAAAAGCATTCCAGGCATCCTGAAGTGAACATAATCAAAGGTTTTTGAACCTTTGTGTCTAAGAGGGAAGGAAATTATTTCTAGTAGCATTTTGCAAATAAGTCACCAAATTAAGAGGAAATGCAACACCACATGAACAGAAATGTAACATGAAATGAACATCATTATGAATATGCAATAATACAACATCAACTTACCAACTCAATCCCTTGTGGAAAAGGTGTATCATCCCAATCCTTCTGTGGAAACCTCTGAATTATCTTCCCTAGACCTTCTCCTGACCCTGTTAACAGAATAAAAAAGAATCCATTAAAACTTACTTTTAAAAAATCAGACTATTCATTATACTAGGGCTTTGTTCCAAATAAACATCTGAATAACTTCATATATCAAATAGATTTTTTATTCACCTTCTAAACACAACACTGAAATAACAGTCAATCCCTACTTTACAGAATAAGAGTCCCCAACACCTAGGCCACAGACTAGTACTAGCACCAGTCCATGGCCCTGGAAGGACAGGGACACAGGAACAGAGAAGCCATGAGTAGGAACTGAGTGCTAAGTGATTCTCTGCCACCTTTCAGCATACTATTTTCTTCTAAGGCTACTCCTGATCTAACAGAAGGCAGTGCTGCTTTCCACTCTTCTCTTGCTGCTGCTCACCATTTTAAAGCTATCTTCCATAGGAAGCTCATAACTAGAATATACAGGGAGCTGAAGAAAAATAAGCCTACCAAAATAAAGGATCCTATTGAAAAGTGGGCAAACGAAATGAAGAGACAGTTCACTCACGAAGAAATGCAAAAGGCCAACAGATACATGAAAAGATGTTAAACATCTCTAGCCTAAGAGAAATGCAAATCAAAACAACGCTAAGACACCATCTCACTCCAGAGAGAATGGCCGATATCAACAACTCAAATAGTAATCAGTGCTGACGAGGCTGTGGGGAGAAAGGAACCCTCCTGCATTGCTGGTGGGAATGTAAATTCGTACAACCACTTCAGAAAGCAGTATGGAGATCTCTCAAAAGACTGGAAATAAATATCCCCCCTTCGATCCAGCAATACCTTTCCTGGGAATATTACCAAAAGAACACACAACAGAGATACATGTATATCCATGTTCATAGCAGCACAACTAACAATCGCTAAAATATGGAAGTCACCAAAAGACCCATCAACACATCAATGGATACACAAACTCTAGTACTTATACACAATGGAATACTACGCATCCATAAAGTCCAACAGCGTGAGGCTTTTGCCGGCAAATGGAAAAAACTTGAGAACATCATGCTTAGTGAAGTGAATCATAAACAGAAAGTGAAACACTGAATGGTCTCTCTGATATGAGAAACCCAGATCACAACTATCTCATGGAACTTAAAACAAAAAACAAAGTGAGCCAGGGAAGTACGGTGGGGAGTGAGGGAAGGGTGGGTAGGGGGAGGGACAAATGGACAGAGGGAAAGTCCTTGTCACCTTGACAAGATATGTATGCACACAAAATCCTCAACTTCATTGTAACCCTTAAATTTTGTGCTTATACATATCAATAAAATGGGGGGGGGGGGCGGCTATCTTCCAACAACCTGTGACATACCACGTCCTTCTGCCCAATCCTCTCCCAACCGTCTGGGTCCTTGACAAAATCATCTTCAACTAAATCAGTACCTGGTGTCAAAAAGTTAGGGACCACTGTTACAGACTAACAAAAGATTGACTGACACCTGTAAAGAGCTAAGGAAAATAAAGACATTTAAATCTAGCTCTCTACTACATCAGGAGAGTTACTGCCTCCATTTCTCACAAGCAAAGTAATATCAGGTTTGGATCCTGATATTTAAAAAGAATATTTCTATGTCACTGAGTACTTTCATGTGACAATATCATTATTAGTAGTAAGCTCAGTTAAAGTCTGTAAGTATTGTTATGGATTAAATATGTTATTTTAGGCTGGTGACACAGGTTTACAACCCTAGCACTCAAGAAGCTGAAGCAGGAGGATCTCAAGTTAGAGCCCAGCATGGGCAATACAGCAACTTAGTGACATACTGTTTAAAAATCAAATAAATAAATAAAATTTTAAAATAAACAAAAAAAAAAGCTAAAGGTATAGCTCAGTGTGAAGGCTTTGGGCTCAAACTTTTAGGATAGGCCAAGATCTTGATTACTGTATAGGCACTTGCTCAACACTGAGTGCTAGACGCTTTGGGGCTAGGTAATCTGTTGGCGTATTCTGACAGTGGGAAATGCACTGTTTTATATATTGTAGTATGGTTAACAGCAGCTCCTACCTCATAAATGTTAGTAGTACCTCACCAACAGTACCACAAAACTGTTACAACCAAAACTGTCCCCTGGGTTAAAAATGACTGTCCTTTTAAAAGTACCCTGTGACATCAAAGAAAAAAAATCAATTTGTTTTTTTTTCTTTGTTTAAATTTTTAGTTGTAAGATGTAGTCAAAAGTCCAACAATTTTCAATATAAATTATGACTCTCAAAGCCACCCCCACCACATTATCATCAAAATGGTGGTAGCATACACACTAGAGAAAGTAGCTCGAGGCAAGACAGCAATGAAGAGAAGACTGTCCAGAAACCAGATGTTAGGATAATACTGGAGAGGCACCCCTGCCTTTCCACCTTATTCAGTTTACCCTTTACATCTGTAGTCTGATGGTTACCAAGTTCCTTCAGGGCAATAAGCACCTTCATACTGAACGGTATACCCAGCCCACTTTTTAATTTTGAGGGTCTCACAAAGTCACTAAGTTCCCAGACAGGGCTCAAACTTGTGAGCCTCGTGCCTCAGTCTGCCATGTGCTAGGATTACAGACTGTACCACCAGGCCTGGCTAATGAGGTGGGCTACTTTCATCAGAGCAATTAAGATTGACCAGAACTGAGAATAACTTAAACGACCAATATTAGACCCTGAAAGACAGCAAAAAGCACACTGAAATTTGAAAAACTCAGAACCTTGGTTAAGTAGGTGGATGCAACATGGATTGAAAGTGGAATCAGCACGATACATACCAATTTCCACAGTCCTCACCCACTACCATAAAACAGGCTTGTTACTGAGCTAATGAGACCCCAGCTGTCTCATCTCACAGCTGGCAGGAGCTCATCTAGAACACATCAATTTATAACTAAACTTTGAGAACATAACCTGTGATCATATTAGGGATACAAAGTATGTATTATTTACATTTCTTTACTTATATACTTTATATAAGAAAAAGGGGACTAAAGCTAGAGCGTTGAAAACACCAGAAAACTGCCACAATCCCCAATCTCTCTCTCTCTTTCTCTCTCTCTGTCTGTCTTTTTTTTTTTTGCTAGACTTATTTGAGAGTTATATGTGCTTATGTTTTCTACGTTTGCTTTGCATATAAAATGTCCTGCAAAACCTTCGTGGGTTTTGAAGGTGATTCAATCATGAGAGATAATCCATTGATTTCCTATGCTGTTAGAGGTGGGGTCTAGTTGGAAGGGGAAGATCACTGGGGCATGAGTTGGACACTCACATTCTTTCCGCATTTTTATATGCCAAAACTCAATCTACCTCTCTCTCATTTCTTGTCTTGCCATGTTGTAAACCACTTTTCTCCCTATACACCTTCTGGCGTGTCTGCCCAATACTGCCATCCACAATTAATGAATTGCAACCTTCTGAGATTGAGTTAAAATAAGCTTTTCTCCCTTAAGTTGTGGGTATCAGGTATTGTGTCCAAACAACAAGAAAGTAACAAAGATATTCGAAATTTTCTGGCATATTCTGAAAGGCAATAACATTTAGATTGCTTGAATGTGCAACAATATAAGCCTTAACAATTTATTCTATTTGATAAAGTACTTTGTAAAAAATTTGGCCATTATAATCTCTCAGCCTCAACTCTATTCAACTTTTCCCTCACTTTTTACCTACTATCTTTTGGTCAAACTTTTACCTTTATAAAATCAGCAGATATTAAACACACTTTACAGAGTAACTCAGAATAAAATTCTATTTGAAAATACAAAATAAAAATGTCTCAATTGAGATTAATAAGTACTGTAGTCTAGTAATTCCTTATCTACTCATTATAAAGAGATGAATAATTTCATTAAAAGTAAAAAAAAAAAGTGCTTCATCACGGGCAACCATTCTTCAAAATCTATCTCAAACATCAGCATTTTTGTCAGAGGACTAATGACCTGACAATATGAACTAACAAGGAATTCATAATGTAGCATAGTAAAACAATGGTAGAAAAGTAATAAAGTAACTTAATCTAGTATAGAATTCAACAAAAAAACATTCTAAAAGAAATGACAGTAAGATTAGATGGGCATAACAGTGCATGCCTGTAATCCCAGCACTCAGGAGACAAGAGAGTTGCCATGTGTTTGAGGTCAACTCGGGCTACAAAGTGTTTTGAGGACTATCTGTCTCAAAAAAAAAAAAAAAGTCCACGAAAGAAACAACAGTAAATTTGTTTTCTTACTGTAACTATCTTTGTATCCCTGAACACAAATCATACTGAATATTTGGCAGATAGTCCATAGAGTCAAATTTCAATTTTAAAAATTTCATTGACACTCAATACACCAGTGCCTTTTTAAAAAAAGAAATTCATGTTACTACAACCATGTGATGTCCTTACATTGTATACTGAGTTCTGGGAGTTAAGTTTCACGTATTCTATGCTCAAGAAATTTTTATCATATAAATTTTTACTAATTAAAAACTAAAAATAAAATATAGAAAAATATATGGAAAATGAAAAATAAGTACTATTAAGATACTTACAAATATGCCTAACTCCTCCAAAGATAATGGGCTTAGAAGTAGAAACCACCAAAAAAGTGGACATAATACTTGAATAGACTAAGAAACAATATTCAAAGAAATTCATGTTTATTGACTTAAAGACAAATGTACTGAATATACAATGGCTTTAATCGATAACAAGGTTCATGAGTTTAAGAAGACACACACACAAAACCTCAAAGAGGTAAATGAAACGATGCAAGATATGAAGGAATACTTTGGTACAGAAGTAGAAAATGTGAAAAGAAATCAAGCTGGAATGCAACATATGAAATTTTTCATTTAATGTATGAGAAGCTGATTTGAGCCTTGTGAGGACAGAGTATAGGATCATAAATACAAGGCTAAAAAAAGTATACCATACACCCAGTGATACCTTAAAAACAAGTAAGCTAAATATAACAGCCGCTGAATCACTTAAAAAAAAAAAACCTTAGAGTTATGAGAGTGAAAGAAAAAATAAAGGACAAAACAAAATGTACAAAGTACTCACCAAAATCACAGCAAAAAATTTCCCAAATCTAGAGAAAACAATTAATACTGAGGTCCAAGAGGCATTTAGAACACCAAATACCTTTAACCAGAAAAGAGCCCTTACATAACACATCATAACTAATGTCTCAGAAACTCAACACAAAAAAAAATAAATTTTGTAAGAGAAAAACAGAAAGTAACCTATAACAAAGGCAAGCCTATCTGAACAACAGTTCATTTCAAGCACAAATCTTAAAGGCTAGGATAGCTTGCAGCAAAAGCTTTCAAATCTTAAAAGAATGCAAGGGTAAAATCAGGCTGCTATACCTGGAAAAATTATCCTTCAAAATAAAAAGAAAAGTAAAAATTTTCCACGAAAAAACTCTAAAGAAATTTACAGCCACTAGATCAGCATTGCAGAAAATACCTAAGGGTATCTTAGACATAAAGAAGATGACCAGCTCCATCGAAAAACCCAGAAGAAAAGAAACATCAAAAAGGGAGAATAGTCAGTCTTAACAAGAGGGAGAAGTAAAAGAAATCAACATGGAAAAACTTACAATACCAATTCTTCACACTGATGTTCTTAACTCTCCAAATAAAAGACTTCCATTTTAAACCAAAAATCAAAAAAAAATAATAATAAAATTTAAAAAACACACTTCACTCATTAAAAAAAACAGATACAGTCAAAGTAAAAGGATGGAAATCAGTACCCCACAGAACTGGAGCCCTAAAACAAGCAATAAAATTTAAGACACAGCAGATTTCAAGCCAAAACTGGTCAGAAGAGGAAAAGTCACTACATACATATTGTTAAGGGAATAATCCAATAGTAAGATTTCACAGTTATACATACACATGCCACCAATGTTAGCCTGCCCAATTTCACAAAACAAAAAGAACTGAACAATTAAAGAACAAATAGAACCAAAAATAATCATAGTAAGAAACTTAAGTATTCTATGCTCAACAGTAGGTTAATCACACCAAAAAATTAACACAGAAATATCAGATGTAAACCATATATTGAAACAAATGGATGTAATGGATATTCACAGAACGTTTCAACCAACATCAACAAATACACTAAGTTTCTTAAAACCACAGGAAATTTTCCAAAACTGAAATACAAAGAAGCAAATAATTCCCTGAAGATCAGAAAGGGTTTAAAAAAAAAGAGAGAGAAATCAACAGCAAAAGAAACTACAGAAATAAAACAAATGTGAAAATTAAATAATTCATCACCTAACAATGAAGGGATCGATGAAGAAACACAGAAAAAAACTAAAGATTTCCTGGAGTCAAGTGACAATGGAAACACATACCAGAATTTACAACACACAATGATATCAATACCAAGAGATAAGTCAATAGGTAAGCATACATACAACAAAAAAATCTGAAATACTCTAATGATACACCTGAAAGTGTTAGAGAAAAAAGAACAATCCAAATCCAAATGCATCCTGAGTAACAAGACCAAGGCAGGAAGCAATACAATACCAGACATCAGGCTATACTATAAAGCAATAGTCTTAAAAACAATTTGGTACTGGCACAAAAACAGACAGACCAGTGGAACAGAAATGAGGATGCAGAGACAAATCCAAATACCCTCAAATACTTAATCTTCGTTAAAGGAGCCAAAAGCATACACTGGAAAAAGGACAGCCTGTTCAACAAATGGTGCTGGGAAAACTGGACATCCACATGCAAAAGAATGAATCTAGCCACACACCTGTCACCATGCACCAAAATCAAATCAAAGTGGATCAAAGACCTAGACATTAAAAGTGAAACACTGAATGTTCCAGAAGACAAATTAGGCAAATATCTAAAAGACATAGGTGTAGGCAAAGATTTTCTTAATAAGACACCAAAAGCAAAAGAAATTATCCCCAAAGGGATCACATCAAATTAAAAAGTTTCTGCACGGCAAAGGAAATTATCAACATTGTAAAAAGAACCAACAGACTGGGAAAAAATATTCATCACCAATACCTCAGATAGGGGGCTTATAACCAGAATATACAGAGAACTGAAAAAGTAAGCCCCCCAAAATCAAGGACCCTATTGAAAAATGGGCAAAAGAAATGAAGAGGCAACTCACTCAGGAAGAAGTTCAAATGGCCAATAAATACATGAAAAAATGTTTAACATCCCTAGCCATAAGGGAAATGCAAATCAAAACAACTCTAAGATACCATCTAACTCCAGAGAGACTGGCCTATATCAACAACTCAAATAGCAATCAGTGCTGCAGAGGCTGTGGGGAGAAAGGAACCCTCCTTCCTGCACTGCTGGTGGGAATGTAAATTGGTACAACTGCTATGGAAAGCAGTATGGAGGTTTCTCAAAAGATTGGAAATAAATATACCCTTTGATCCAGTGATACCTCTCGTGGGACTATTCCCAAAGAGTTAAAAACAGCACATAACAGAAAAACATGTATACCCATGTTCATTGCAGCACAACTAACAATAGTTAAAATACGGAAGGCACCAAAATACCCATCAACAGACCAACGGATACACAAACTGTGGTATTTATACACAATGGAATACTATGCATCTATAAAGTCTGACAGCTTGGAGGCTTTTGTAAGCAAATGGAGGAAACTTGAAACCATCAGGCTTAGTGAAGTGAGTCAGAAGCAGAAGGTGAAATATCAAATGGTTTTTCTGATATTAGAAACCCAGATCCCAGATCACAATTATCTCACAGAACTTAAAGTGAAAAATAAAGGGAACGGGGGCGGGAGATAGATTGTGGGAGTGGGTAGGGGGTGGATCGAAAGGAATGTGGGAAATGTCTTGTTACCTTGTCTAAATATGTATGTGCACAAAATGCCCAAAACCAATGTAAACCTTGAATTTTGCACTTATATATATCAATAGAATGGGAGGGGGGACCCAAATCCAAATGCAGCAGAAATAAAGCAAATCAGAATGGTAAGGACAGAAATTAATGAAATGGAGACAAAAAACATAAAAGCTCAATGAATTACAGACTTGGTACTTTGAAAGGACAAAAAATGATTCACAAATCCTGTTATACTCAACAAAAGAAGGAAAGTAAAAAACCTGGGAAAATGCAATTAGAAATGAGAAAGGTAAAATCACAAAGGACACTGCTGAAATTCCAATAAGTAGAGAGAATTTTTTGAAAATTTGTAATTAAATGACTTGAAAAATCTAGAAGAAATGGGTAAATTCCTAAACATATAGAAGGTGCCAATGTTTAATCGATAAGACATAAAAATAGTGATAAAACTGAGGCAGGAATAAAGTCTTTATAAACAAAGAAATCTCAGGACCTGATGACCTGACCTCAGAATTTTACCAGAACTTCAGACAAAAGGTAACACAAATACTTCTCAAGCTTTTCCATGAAACTGAAAGACAAAGAACACTAAAACTCCTTTCTGAAAGCTAGCATTACACTGCTCCCAAAAGCAGATAAATTCTTAACAAAATAACAAACCAGTTTCCTTTATGAACACAAATGCAAAAAGCCTAAACAATCAACAATGCAACAAGTTGTTAAAAGAATCAAACCACTTTCATCCCAGGGTTATAAGGGTGTTCTGATATATGTAAACCAATAAATGTAATATACTTCATAAGGAGAAGAACAAAAAATCACATGATCATCTGAATGGACTGGAAGAAGCTATCACAGAATTTAACATTCAAAAAAATATGATGAAAATAGGCAAAGGAGGACTATACTTCAAACTGATAAAAGCAATTTATGATGAATCTACTGCCAACATTATACTATAAAGAAGAGCGTTTCCTCTAAAATCAGTAACAAGAGTGTCCACTATCTCCACTCTGGTTCAATACTGCACCCAAGCCAAAACTGACCAGGAGATCAAAGCAGTTAGTCAAGAGATAGAAATAAAGGTGATTTACACAGGAAAGACAGAAGTCAAATTATCCTTATGTGCAGATGACATTATTCTTTTAAAAGAACCCTTAAAACTCTACCAGAAGACTCTTAAAACTAGAAAGCAAATTCAGCCTACTGGCAGGATACAAAATCAATACACAAAAATCAATAGCATTCCTATATGCCAATAAAAAATCACTGAAAAACAAAATCAGATAACAATATAACAAACCCATCCACAGTAGTCAAAAAAAAAAAATAAGTACCTAGAATCAACCTAACCGAGGAAGTGAAAGACCTTCATAATGAAATTGTTACTAGAGAGAAGGTGCTAAGAGTGACTGCCCACTGCATTTTGCATGTATGTGTGTGTGTGTGCATATTTATGTAGTATATATACACATTGTAAACCCACATGACAAAGTGCCTTCATGCTTTTCTCTCCATCCCTAATCTTCCACCCTATAAAACATCAAGAAATATGGTCATCAAACGTGGCTCATACATTCTTTAAACAAGGAGCAGTACCACAGGAAGACACCAGTATACTGGCAATGGCTTCCAATGAAAACATCACGTATGTGTGCTAGACAAGCTGCTAGTATTAGTTTCGTTTCTTTCAAAAGGCAGAAGTTACAGAAATCATAACAAAAGGGATCTATTCAGAAGGCTTACAAATCGGAGGAAAAGACAGTCCAAGATGGTGGCCTGCATGTGTGAGGGCAGGAGTGTCTGATGGATGCTCGGGCAAAGAGTAGACCGCCCCTCAGGGATTGCAGGACAGCTGGTGAGTCTCCTGCAGATCTCGGTTGTTTGAATAACAATGGCGAAGACCAGAGACTAAAGATGTGCGAATGAAGATCAGCAAAGGGAGGACAGACACAAGTTGAGACTGGAGCGAATCTATGATGAAGATCTGTGCCATGTAGCAAGTTGGTGTCCATAGACAACAGATAAGGCAAGAGCTATCTTAGAGGAAAAAGCTGTGACAATCTTTCTTCTTCCTTCCCTTTATACCCTTTGAGTTCCAGTTGGGCCTCCCACATCTGGGTGGATGTACTTCCCTCATTCACCAGACAAAAATCACTCACAATATAATCCAGGCTGGTTCTGAACTCCCAGTCTAAGCAAGATTCCCAAACTTTAATACAGATGTGGTTCTTGATTGTCTCAAGTTGACATAATCACTCCAACAGTCACAATCCACCTCTTGTCAACCTGACAATCAGACGCATCTCCTTGAACCATACTTAATTCCCAAGTACAACAGCCAAGTTAGTAATTATGCCTAATATTGCACAACTGCACTGTGTACAAACAGAAATGCAATAAATTCCTCCCCACAATAGAGAAAAGAGTTCTTCTTTGGAGTATACCTATCTGCTGACATTCAATTGCTTAACATTAGAATATAACTTAATAAAATCCAGTAAACACAGAGAGAGAGAGAGAGAGAGAGAGAGAGAGAGAGAGAGAGATACATGTACATAAGGAAGCATAATGAAAGAAGATCTAATTATAGTTCTCATACTCGTTTCAATAACTGATCACATGGTCATAGCTGGTATTTATAATTTCCTTCTTCTACTACCCCTTCGGTATTTCCTTGACCCTCAGCAAGTACCTCAGCAGGTCTTCATTTTTTCCCTTGAAGGATGACTCATACCTACATCTTTCTGAAGGTTTTCGGCCATATGTCATCTTGTCTGGATTAAGTTGTGTCAGTTTCCCATTCACTTTAATAACAGGACACGGTAAGACTAGCAAGTTCCCTAAAGGATCTCCTACAGTCCAAATATAATCCTCCTTGCCTACATTATAATGTATTAGAACGATTCAGAAGGATTACCATGAGTTTAAGTACATCCTATGCTATATGGTGAGTTCAGGACCATGACCACTTGGGATTACAAAGTGAGACCCTACCCAAGGAAGTAGGTAAGTAGAAGAAAAGACATCTTGGGATTAAAATAAAACCTGAGAATAAGAAGTAAAACCAAAGGTGAGCTTTCAGGGTGGTGCACAGGAGGCCATCTCCACTCTTTCTCATGCCTATATATCCATGCTCAGCAGGCCAGAGAAGTCTTGAGAAGCAGCTCCTCTTCACCCCTTTGGAGGGCCTGAAGGTACCACAGAAATAAGCAAGCCAGCACAGCACTAAGAGCCACAAAATAGAACAAACAAAAAGGGCAAAGGAAGCCATCTGAATCCTCTCTCACATCCATGTAACTGTGGCCCATGAGCTGGTTCAGGTTTGAGAAGTGGGTCCCTCTTACATAAATTCTTAAGGGTGTAATGAAGACAATAAAGCCATTATGGCAAGAACAGTCATGCCATATAAGAAAAGAAGAAAAAGGAAGACATTTCCTCCCTGTCACACGCACAAACTACAGCATGCAGGTAAGATCAGCTTTAGAAGCATGTCACTGTTAAAGGCCTGGAGACAGGCATGTCCCAGCAGCGCTAACAGGTGTACAAAAGAAAAAAAAAAAAAGAGGGAAAAGGGAACCGACTGCATGCTCCACAGCGCCTGCTTACTGTGGCCTACAAGCCACAGCAGGCTGGAGATGTGGGTCACCCTCACTCTGCCAAAGGCCTGATGGTGCAACAGAGATAAGCAGTCCCAGTGGCACTAACAAGTGTGAAATAGAAGAAAAAAAAAGGGGGGGGGGGAATGGAGTCATCTGCAACCTCTGTCAGGCTCATATACCATGGCGATGGGCCACCTCGTCCCAGTGAAAGGAAGGACGTGCACTGTGGAGACAAGTAAGCTGTAGCACTCAAGACAGTCACACCACAGAACAAAAGAGGAAAAAGGGAGCCTTCGACACCTCTATCCACCTGCACGTGACTGCCTGCAGGCCAGATTAGGTTTGAGAAGTGGGTCATCTTCATTCCAGTAGGGGCTGCACAGACTAGCAAGTCCTGGTGACACGAATGCACACAAGACAATGACAGAAGAGGGGAAAGGGGGCCTCCTGCACCCTCTGTCGTGCCCAGATGCCAACAGTGCCAAATAGCACAAGTCTAATTGGGCCTCCCTTGGTGTACTGGGGGCTTTCTGAGATATCTTGTATGGTGTTTTCACATCTTGCTAAACGGGTATTTTTCTTTAGACAGCGTGTCCAAAGAGGAAACATGGCATGATAAATGGAAGATTGCAGCAGAGTAAAGGTGACCCATTCTGTATCAAGGAACTATTTCTCAAGACACATGGACATGAGAAAGGGTGAAGATGGCCTATCTAGCCTATGGGCCAGAGCAGGTTCCCCTTAACTCCACAAAATGCTTAAGAGCAGCATGGAAGCAAGCTGCAGCAGAGCTAACAGGCACATCTTAGAGCAAAGGAGGAGGAGTAAGGCAAACTCAAGGCGCCCATGTCCAGCATAGACAAAAACAAAGAGAGCATCTGCAGCCCCTGTCATGCCTGTACACCAGCACCAAAGTGTGCAGATTCAGACTAGAGGAAGTGGGAGCCGTGAGTCCCCCTCCCTTGTTGAGTGCTTGTAGGAACTTTAAAAGCAGGCAATTTGCTGAGACCCACTGATACCAGGCAGGAAAGCAGGGGCCCCAAACAAAGGAGATTTGGTGTAAACATAGGAAAAGAAGGCAACGCAAGACAAGAAGCAGCCCAGGGCTTTGGTACATATGTATATTGGAACAAAGAAGACAAAAAACATGCAAGCTGAAACCTCTGCTGCTCATGCATGTTGCTACCTATGGGCGCTGATTTACAGGAAACCACTGAGGCAAGAAAAGAAAGTAGGACAGGAATGAAGACACAGAGAAACGGCAGCTCTCAGGGGCGCCCCCCCCCCCAAAAAAAAAAATCTTGAAGTGCCAACTGACAACAAGAGTTGCCAGCTATCCCCATAGCAGGAAGACCTTCCCAAGGAGGACCTAGCACCAACTGACAGATCTAAATTAGCAATGAAGGTGGGCATTAATAGGGAATTTCCCAGTGTCCCAAGTAACACACTACAAAGTCAAAGGATGACACACAAGCCACTGGCTACATAAACCAGGGTCTCCCCATCAGAATGCAAAGGACTGTCTAAAGAACCACCACAGCGGGGCTAGAGGAATGGCTCAGCGGTTAAAGTGCTTGCTTAGCAAGCGCTAAGTGATAAGTACCTGGGTTCGATTCCCCAGCACCACATAAACTGGGTGTGGTGGCGCACGCCTGTAATCCCAGCACTTGGGAGGCTGCGGCAGGAGGACTGCACTGAGTCCAAGGCCAGCCTGGGCTCCATAGGGAGTCCAGGACTAGCCTGGACTATAGAGAGAGAGAGACCCTGTCTCCAAAAAAAAAAACAAAAACAAAAAAAACACCACAGCAAAAAAAAAAAGAGAGAGAGAAAGGAAGAAAGAAAAAGACAGGAAAAAGAAAAAAGATCAACAAGATGAGGAAACACTGCAAGATGTCTCAGAAAGTCCCCAGTCCACCAAAGGCCCAAACAGGACTAGAAGAATCAAACTCTAAAATCTGAAAATTATCCATCTTCTAGAAAAATATAAGAAAACACAAACAATAACACGCTCAACACACTTAATGAGTTTAAAATGATATAACTAAATGGTTTAAGAAGGAACCACATGCCAGGCTATCAGAGCTACATAAGTGAATATAGAAAATAAATTAATATTCACTAAAGAACTCAAAAAATATGAAAAGACAAAGGAAGAGCATCTCATTGAAAAGTTTGGGGAATATAATGACCAAAATGAGAAAAAAATATGATCATGAAGACAAGATACAAATCACAGACTGGGCTGGAGGAATAGCTCAGAGGTTAAAGTGTTTGCTCAATACCTCATGAGCTGGGTATGGGGTGCATGCCTGTAATTGAAGAACTCATAAGGCTGAGGCAGGAGGATTTCTGTATACTCAAGAGAATCCTGGGCTCCTCAGTGACTTCAGGACTAGCCTGGAAAGCAGAGGAGGACCCTATTTCAAAACCACAGACCAAACTTCTAACAAATAACACTACATCTATAAGGAAATGGGTATCAACAAATCATAGATGACCCAAAGAAACTTCATTTAAGAATTAAAAAAATAAAGAACAAAATAGAATATTTTAAAGAATTATGAAATTTATTCTCTGAATTCAAGAGACTTCCCACATAAAGATAAAGGAATACACACACAGTGACATAAGCATATCGTTCATCAATTAATACAGAAGCTAACCAACACAAGTCATAAAAAAGTTACAGACATTCAGGACAAAGACAATATCCTAAAAGCTATAAGAGAAAAACAGAACGCAGCATACAAGGATAATCTATTAGAGAAATATCAGACTTAACACAAACTCTGAAGGCCAGAAGAGCTTGGAATGAAGACTTCAAAGCCCTAAAAGAAAATAAGTGCCAACCAAGAATCCGATACCCTGTAAAACAATCATTTAAATTTAGAATGAAATAAATACCTTCCATGACAAAGAGAACTTCAGGAAAGTTAGGACAACTAAACCAGTACTGCAAAAAACTCTAAAGGGTCTCACGGATATGAACACAGAGAACAAACATATAAAAAAACTAGTGGAAGGTTTACATTTCACAGAAGGAATAACTGAAAAACAAGAAAGTAAAAGTCAATATTCAAAGAGTAGGAAAATGGCAGGGCTCAATACTTGCAGGTCAGTTATGACTTTTAAGGTCAATGGTCTTTATTCACTGACCAAACAACACAGATTGGCTAACTGGATTAAAAAAACACAATCCAATCATATGTTGCCTGTAAGAGACACACTTTAACCATAAGATATAGATGAAGGGGAAAAGATGGAGTTCTATATTCCACACAACTGGGGAACAAAAACAACCAAAGATAGTAACACTTTTCGCTGAAAAAAATGGTCTTTACCCCAAAACCAGTGAAAAGAGGCAAAAAAGGTCATTTCATTCTTGCAAACGGAACAATCTAATAGGAGGAGCTCACAATCACAAACATTTATGCCACCACCAATGGCACACCAAACCATTGGGGGCGGAAAAAAACTACTGGACTTAAAAAACAGATAGACTTCAACTCAATTATGTTGGATGACTTTTATACTCCTTTCAGACAGGAAGACAGGTCAAAAAGACCAAAAAGAAAAAAAAAAAAAAAGACATTGCGGAACTCAAAAATATCACTGAAGAAATGCATCTAAAAAAACATTTATAGAGTTTTTAATGAAACAACAATGAAATACAAATTTTCTTGGCTCCTCATGAAGTATCTCCAAAATAGAGCATATTCATGGGCACAAAACATTCTTAAACAAATATAAGAAAATTGAAACAAACTCATGTACTTGTCAGATCACAGTGAAATGAAATTAGAAAACAACTACAACAACATAAAAGACCCTACTCACAAATCAAAGAGTACTCTACTAAACAAGCATTGAGTCATAGAAAAAAATTAAGAAATCAAAATAGAGATAAATCATAATGGAAGCACATCACAACACAATCTCTAGGACCCAATGAAAGCTCTCTTAAGAGAGAATTTCAGGGGCTGAAGGAATAGCATAGTGGTTAAAGCACTTGCCTAGCAAGCGCAATGCCCAGGGTTGGATTCTCCAGCACCACATAAATTGGGCACGGTGGCACATGCCTGTAATCCCAGCACTTGGAAGCCTAAGGCAGGAGGACTGCAATGAGGCCAAGGTTAGCAAGGACTCCAAAGTGAGTTCAGGATCAGCCTGGGCTACAGAGACACTGTCTCAAACAAAAAACAAGAGGGGTGGGGGGCTATTTCCATAAATGCACACATAAAAACAATTCCAAATAAATAATCTAAAGATACAATCTAGGGCCCAGAAAAATAAGAATAATCCAATCCAAAAGTAGCAGAAAGAAATTATAAAGATCAGAGCAGAAATTAATGAAATTAAAATTTAAAAAACAGTATAAAAGATCAATGAAACTAAAAGTTGGGTATTTTTGCCCCATTTTTATTGTTAATATATATGCAATACACACCAATTACAACAAGCTTGGGTATTTTGTGCACATATTTACTGCATCATATTGTGGTTTGAATCTGGAATGTCCCCCAAAAATCTCATGCATTTGAATGATATAGATTGTCTACGGAACCATGTGCTGTTGGAAGATTAGGGCCTAGTCCAGAGAGGTGGATTAACAGCATGTATATTAGGATTACTGGCATATAGTGGGAGTTTACCACACCTTCCACACCTGGATCTAGGAGGGACTGATCACTGGGCTGAGATCTGGAAGGATATATAAGCTGCTTCATGCCTTACTTGGAAGACTATTCTCAACTATTCTCAACCTGCCTTCCTGTTTGTGATGTGAAAAGCTTCCTCCACCTCTGTCTCTACCATGTACTGCGATTGCTGCTGGCCGCCCCTGAATGGACTGTGACCTCCTGAATCTATGAACTAAAATAAATCTCTCCTCCCCTAAATTTGTGGATGTCCAGTATTGAGTCATAGCAATGAAAACTAAGACACATCAACATTAAAATCCTTCCCCCTTCCATTTTGACCCTCCCTATGTCTCCCTCATGCACCTTGATTCCCATTATCACACCAATTTGGTTCTATAGAATTCCAGTATTCTCACATTAGAGAAACCATGTGATATTTAACCTCCTGAGTTTGACTTACTTCACTAAAAATGACTGTCTCAAGTTGTGTCAACTTGCCTGCAAAAGCCTTGTATTTATTTGCCTTTATGAAGAATAGTACTTCATTGTGTACATATACCACAATTTCTGTATCCACTGGTCTGTTGATGGGTATTTGGCATCTTCCACAACTTAATTACTGTTTATTGTGTTGTTATAAACATGGGCATAAAAATGTACTGCTATTATATGTTGCTTTTAACTTTTTAGGGTAGATACAAAGAAGAGGTTATAGCTGGATTGAATGGCATCTTTTTTTCATCTTTTGGGAAAATCTCCATACTGCTCTCCATAGGGGATTCCTTACAGTCCCAACAGCAATGTAAAAGGGTTCATTTTTCCCTGCAATTCTGCCAGCATCTATTGCTGTTCAGCTTCTTGATAAACACCACTCTCATTGGGGTAAAATGATATTTTAGTGATATTTTGAGTTGCAATTCCCTAATGGCTAAGAAAGTGGAACATTTTTTATATATTTGCCGGCCATTCAATCATCGTTTTTCTTATTTATCTATTTATTTATTTACTTTTGAGGCAAGAGTCCCGCTCTGCAGCCCAGGCTGGTCCTGAACTCACAGTGGAGCCCAGGCTGGCCTTGTACTGACAGCAATCCTCCTGCCTTAGCCTCGCAAGTGGTGGGATTACAGCCATGCATCATGACACCCAGCTTATGTGGTGCTGGGGAATTGAATCCGGGTACTTAGCACTTAACTTAGCACTTGCAGGGCAATCACTTTAACCACTGAATCATTCCTCTAACCCTCAACCATTTTCATTTGAGAACTGCCTATTTATTTCATTTGCCCACTTTTTAATCAGGTCTCTGACTGTATTAGTTTGGGCTCTTTCAAAGACAGAATTAACAGATTTTATCACGAAAAGGTCTATTAGGAAGGCTTACAAATCCAAGGACAGAGATGGCCCAAGATGGCTGCTCAACCAAGAAGTAGATCTTCCGTCCAGACCTGCAGGACAGCCAGTGAGGTGAGAGTCTGCTGTAGATCTTGGGTAAGACTGAAGCCTGAAGATCGGCTACTGAAGAGCCACAACAGGCAGCCAGGCACAATTCGAGACTGGAGCAAATCTGTGCTGAAGATTTGGGGTGTGTAGCAAGTCGGCGTCCGAAGACAATTGCCAAGGAAAGAGCTTTCCCAGAGGAAGAAGCTGTAATACTCTTTCCTCTTCCTTCCTTTTACACCCTTGGAGTAACCATTGGCCCTCCCACATCAGGGTGGGTCTTCTTCTCTCATTGGCCAGACCACAAATCACTCACACTCTAATCCAGACCAGTTCTTGATCCCCAATCTAGAGTGGTTCACAAAACCTAATCCTAATGGAGGTGTGTTTCCTAATTCCCTCAAATTGACATAATCCCTTCAATGGTCACATTGACTTTGACGAGTCTTTTTTTGTTTTGTTTTGTTTTCCGTCCCTTGTATATTCTAGGTTTTAGCCTCCTGTCAAGGTGGAGATGGTTAAAATTTTGTTCCCATTATGTCGGATCTTTCTTCACTCTGTTTACAGTTTCGTTTCCCATGCAGAAACTTTTAATTTAATATAAACCCATTTGTTTATTTTGGGGATTATTTCTTTTGCATCATGTGTCATATTAAGAAAAGTCCTCCCTCACACCTATGTCTTCTAGATTTTTGCCTATTTTGTCCTCCAGAAGGTTGAGTTTTCCATTTTAATACTTGAGTTTTGATCCACCTTGACTTGATTTTGGTACATGGTGATAGGTGTATGTCTAAATGCATTCTTCTGTATGTAGATAACCAATTCCTCTAAGACTATTTGTTGAGAGACTATCCTTTTTTGAGTGTACATTTTTGGCCCAACTGTCGAATATCAGGTAGCTGAGGGTACCTGCGATTGTTACTGCATCCTCAGTTCTGTTCCACTGGTCAAAGTGTCTGTTGTTATGTAGTTTTTGTAACTATTGCTTTCCACTAAAACTTGATGTCTAGAATCATAATGCTTTTGTTTTGGTAATATCACTTTGGCTATGCTGGGTCTCTTCTGGTTCCACATGAATTTAAGAATTTTCAAGTTCTGCAAAAACACTGTTGGTATTTTGATACGAATTATGTTGCAGTTTGAACAGGATAACCATTTTGACTATATTGGTTCTATCTATCCATGAACAGGAAATGATTTTCCATTTTCTAGTGTCCTCTTAAATTTCTTTTCAACACAATAAAGTTTTCTTTGTAGAGGTCCTTTACTTCCTTACTTAGGTTTATTCTTAGGTATTTTATTTCTGAAGAGCTACTAAGAAGAGCATTATTTTTTCTCAGCTCTTTCTCAATTAGATCATTACTAATGTAGAGGAATGCTACTGATTTTTACACTAATTTTGTAACCTGTAATTTGGCTGAATTTGTTAATCAGTTCTAAGAGATTCATGGTGTTCTTGGAAGTTGCTTCTTTCAAATGCTAAATAATACCAATAAACCCCTGGCTAAATTCACAAAAGGAAGAAAAGAAACACTTTATCAATGCAATTAGAAATGAAAAAGATGAAACTACAGCAGACAACATGGAATTCAAAGGATTATAAGAAGTTATTTTGAAAACTTATTCTCTAATAAATTTCAGAATCTAAATCAAATTGACAATTTCTTTTTTCCCAATTCTATCATTATGTGTGTGTAATTTATAATGTTTATATTGAGCTTGAGTACTTTGTGCACATATATATATATATATATCACTTCATGATTCCAATCCCTTTCTCTTTTTTTGACCCTCCCACAACTAATAAGTATCAATTTTCAAAGTTGAAGGAAGAAGAAATAAAATACCTGAATAGACCAATATTATACTTTCAATTATGAAAAGCCTAGGACTCAACAGATTCACAGCATAATTCTATCAGAAGTTCAGGGAAGGTTTAATGTTAATACTGAGCAAACACTTTCAAGAAATGAAAAGCAAGAAAAGTTGCCAGAATCCATTCCTTGAAACTACCATAACTTTAATATCAAAACCAAACAAACACTCAACAAAAAAGTAAATTATAGGCCAGTATCCCAAATGAATATATATGCAAAAATACTCAAGAAAATTCTTGTCAACAGAATGTAGCAAAATATAACGAATATGACAAATACACAATGACAAAGTGAACTTCATCCTAGAGATGCAGGGGCAGTTGAACATATACAAATTTAAAAATGTAATACACCATGTAAGTAGACACAAAAATAAAAATCACATGACCATCTTAAGACACAGAAAAGGCATTTTACAAAATCCAACACTCATATATGATAAAGAATCTGAAGAAAATAGGAACAGAAGGACCTTACCTATAACTGATCTAAAACATCTGCCACATTCCATTTGCCAGCATTATCCTATATGGAGAACTTAAAGTACTTACTCCAAAAATCAGGTACAAAATGAGGATGTCCATGTCCATTGTCATCCATACTAGTCTACACAGTGCTCAAAATTCTGGCCAGAGCCATCAGGCAAAAGAAAGAAATAAAATAAATATGAAATGGGAAATAAGAAGTTAAAATATCCTTATTTGCAGACGATATGATACTCCACACTGAAGGTCCCAAAGTTTCCACCAGAAGACTCTCAGAACTAATAAATTCATCAAAGCACCAGGTTGTAAAATCAATACTCACAAATCAATACATTTCTATACACCAATAACAAATCCAACAAGGAAATCAAAATATCAACCATTTTCATAATAGCAACAAAAATATGTAAGAATAAACCTTACTAAAGTGAGAGATCTACACCGAGTAAACTAGAGACTCCTAAAAAAGAGAGATTGAAGAAGACTTTAGAAAATGGAAAAACATCTGGATAAGAAGAACAAATATTGCCAAAGTGGCCATATATGCAAATGTGCTAGATTTCAATGCAATACCAATCAAAATACCAATAGCATTCTTCACTGAACTAAAACAAAGAACAACAATCTCTCTATAATTTACCTGGAAACAGAAAACATGGCAAATTTCTAAAGCAATATTAAGCAACAAGGCTAAAGCTGGAGGAATCACAATTCTAGACCTATATGGTACTGTACAAGAAAAAACAGGAGGACAATTGAAACAGAACTGAGGATACTGAAACAAAGCAAAGTACTCCTGATTTTTGACAAAGGGGACAAAACAAACTACTGGAGAAAAAACGTCTTCAACAAATGGTGCTGGGAAAACTGGATTACTACATGCAGGATAATTAAATTAGACACATATCTATCACCACACACTAAAAATCACATCAAAATAGATCAGAGCTGTATATCAAAACAGAAGCACTGAACCCGCTTGAAGACCAAATAGAATAAACACTCAAAGATATATGGTCAGGAAAGGATTTCCTGAATAGAATGTCAACTGCACAAGAAATAACATTAAGAATCAACAAATGGAACTCCATCAAACTAAAAAGGTGTTGAAAGGCAAAAGAAACAATCAACAGGGTGAAGAGATAACCCACAGACCGGGAGAAAATTTTTGTCAGTGATGCCTCAGACTATTAAACATCTGGAATATATAATGAACTCAAAAACATAAACTACCCTAAATTAAATGACCCAATTAAGAAATGAACAGCTGAAATGAAAAGAAGCTTCTCAGAAGAGGAAGCATCAATGGGGAATTAGCCCATGAAAAAGTGTTTAACATCAATGGGTGTCAGAAAAATGCAAATTAAAACAATTTTAACGTTTTCACCTAACCCCAGTGAGAATAGCCTACATTAATAACTCAAAAATATTGTTGGTATAGCTGTGGAAAAAACAAAAACTTATGCACAGTTGGTGGAACTGCAATCTGGTTCAACTATTAAGGAAAGCAGTCTGGAGATATCTTTACAAAACTGACAATATGAATTCTGTTTGATTCAGCTACAGGTCTACTGGGAACATTCCAAAAGAAATAAAGTTAGCATATCATAAAGATACATGCTTATCCATGTTAATAACAGAACAATTTATACGTAAATTCTAGAAACAACCTACTTGCTCATCAACAGAGGGATAAAGATGTGGTATTTATAACAATGGGGTATTATGCAGTCAAAAAAAAAAAGACCAATACAAAGCATCTGAAAGAAAATGTGGCCACCTTGAGTCAATAATGATAGGCAAAATGTACCAAACACAAAAGACTAAGTGCTGACAGGTGTCCTTCCTATTAAATTTACATAAATAATTGCATAAAAAGACCTTAACATGAGAAAAAATGTAGGAAGAAAGGCGTTGTCAGAAAGTGGTACAGGATCAGAGTAAAAATTTACGAAATAAGATTTGAACAAAAAAATAAAATTAAATTCAAAATCAATGGACCAAAGAATTAGCTTTTTGAAAGAATAAATAATATTAATAAACTCCTAACCAAACTTATTATGGGAAGGAAAGAAAACACTGATATCAATCCAATTGAAAATGAAAAAGGTGAAATTACAGTGGACATCACTAAAATAAGGAGTATTATAAGAAATTACTTCAATACAAAAGGCCAATAGATACATCCCTAGCCATAAGAGATGCAAATCAAAACAACACTAAGATACCATCTCACTCCAGGGAGAATGGCCTACATCAATAAGTGAAAGAGTAATCAGTGTTGGTGAGGCTGTGGGGAGAAAGGAAGCCTCCTGCATTGCTGGTGGGAATGCAAATTCGTACAACCACTTTGGGAAGTAGTATGGAGATCTCTCAAAAGACTAGAAATAAATATCCCCTTCGATCCAGTGACACCCCTCCTGGAAATATATTCAAAAGAGGCCAAAACAACATATAACAGAGATATATGTAGACCCATGTTCATAGCAGCACAACTAACAATAGTTAAAATACGGAAGGCACCAAAATACCCATCAACAGACCAATGGATACACAAACTGTGGTATTTATACACAATGGAATACTATGCATCTATAAAGTCCAACAGTGTGGAGGCTTTTGCAGACAAATAGAAGAAACTTGAGAACATCATGCTTAGTGAAGTGAGTCAGAAGCAGAGAGGAAAACATTGAATGGTCTCTCTGATACGAGAGACCCAGATCACAACTCTTATGGAACTTAAAAAGAAAAACAAAGTGAGACAAGGGGTAGGGTGGGGGGTTGGGAGGGAGCAGAGTTGGAAAGTCCTTGTCACCTTGACAAGATACATATGTGCACAAAGTGCTCAACTTCATTGTAAACCTTAAATTTTGCACTTACACATATCAATAAAATGGGGAAAAATGACTTCAAAAACTTAAAATTCAATAAATTTGAAACGTTGTAAAAACTTCATAGACACATATGAATTGACAAAACTGAATTAGGAAGATACAAAAATCCTAACCAGGCCAATAACAACCAACGAAACAGAAGCAGTAATAAAAACTCTACCAACTAACAAAAGCCTAGGATCTAGAGATTCACTGCAAAACTGTACAGAGAAACTTCAGACCAATACTCTTCCAACTCTTCCATAAGATTAAAAGGGAAGGAATATTTTAAAAATCCTCTCTGGAATCTAGTATAAACTTGATACTAAAACCACACAAGGTCTCAACAGAAAAGGAAAACATAGGACAATTTTTTTCGTAATTGCATATTCAAAAATTATCAACAAGATACAAACAAAATGCAACCAATCATTTGAAAGATCATGACCAACTGGGCTTCATCCTAGAAAAGCAAGAGTGATTTAACAGACAGACCTATACAAATGCAACACATCACATAAATATAAGCAAGGACAAAAAACTATGATCATCTCAACAGATGCAGGAAAATCCTTTGACAAAATCTAAAACCCCAGCACATTAAAAAAAAAAAAAAAGGAGAAACAAGTATAGTAGAACACTAGCTCAAACTAATAAAAGCCATTTGTGACAATCCCACAGCTAACATCAACTAAAGGAAAATAAACCAAAATTACTACACCTAAAATCAGGAACTATGCAAGAGTGTCAACTCTCGTGACATCTGTTTATATACACAGGACCTAAAACCTTAGTAAATGCAATTCATTAAAAGGAAGAAACAACAGAAAAGTATACAGGAAAGGAAGCAGTCACACTAGCCCTAGAGAAAGATGACATTATTGTCTATATGGAAAACCCAAAAAATTCACCAGAAGACTTTTATAACTTACTACTTCATCGAAGTGACAGGATCCAAAATTAATACACAAAAATCAATACAGCTCTTATACACCAACAACTCACACACTTGTTACTTTTTTGTCACTGTGACTCAATACCCAACATCCATAACTTAGGAAGCAAAGATTTATTTTACCTCACAGTTTCAGAGGGTCACCGTCTGTTCACAGGTGGGTGGTTGGTAATGGCAAAGTTACATTACGGGGCCAGAGCTGGAGCCAGAGCCAGAGCTGGTGCTCCAGAGTCAGAGATCCTCACAGCATGCCGGAACAAGACCAGTCTCTTTATGAATATATACAGACAGATACTGATGTAGATGTAGATACAGATACAGTCTTGGTTACATTTATGCTGTTGTGACTCAATACCCAATATCCACAAATTTTGGGGAGGAAAGGTTTATTTTAGCTCACAGTTTCAAAAGGTCACAGCAATGGGAGGACATGGCAGAGTCAGAGGTGAAGAAAGGGCACATCACAAACACGACGCTAAGTCCCATCAAGTCCAGTCTCTCCCCAGAGGAAAAAGCTTTAACAGTCTCTCTTTTTCCTTCCTTTATACAGTTTGAGTTCCTAGTTGGGCCTCCCACATCCAGGTGGGTGCTCTTCCCTCATTTGCTGGCCCACAAATCACTCACACTCTAATCCAAGGTGGTTACTAGTTGCCTAATCCAGGTGTGGTTTCTGAGTGCCTCAAGTTGATCTTTCCAACAGTATGTATAAATAGATAAGATATAGATACATATAGATAGCAATATTATCTTAATCCATTCATCTGAAATACACTGATTACAAGATTTAGGTACTATAAATTGAGTCTATGGCTTGTTACTTTTTTGCTGCTGGGACAGAATACCCGACATCCAAACTTAAGGGAGATCCTTACAGCATGGCAGAACAAGACCAGTCTGAGAGAAGGGAAGAACTAGCACACACTCCTCCAGGTCAAGCCCCAAGCATCTGCCCCTTCCTGACAGGCCCCACCTCCCACAAGTACATAGAATCCATATATATGTGAGGCTTTTGTAGGACAGTGCAGTTCAAAATCACAACAGACTCTATTATTTATTTATACTCTGGGCTTCTTACATTAGAGATACAATGCAAAATTTAACCTTCTGAGTCTGAATCACTTCACCAGTAATTATAATAGTCTCAAGTTGGATCCATTTACCTACAAATGACATAAATTAATCTGTCTTTATGGTAGGGTAGGACTCCATTGTGTATGCAAGCCACATTTTTTATCCATTGATCCGCTGATGAACTTTTTGGCATCTTCCATGATTTAGCTATTATAGTTGTGCTGAAATAAACACGGGTGTAAATGTATCTCTTTTATGTGCTGTTTTAACTCTTTAGGAGAAAATCCAGAAGAGGTATCACTAAGTCAAATACGGTATCTATTTTCACTTTTTTGAGGAATCTACACACAGCTTTCCATCATGGTTATACCAGTCTATAATCCCTCCAGCAATGTAAAAGGGTTTCATTTTCCCAATAACCTTGCCAGTACATACTACTTTTTGAGTTCTTAATGGAAGCCATTCTCACAGGGGTAATATGGTAGGTATCTCAGTATTGTTTTGATTTGTATTTCTCTAATAACTAAAAATATTAATCATTTTCATGTATTTGCTGGCTACTTGTACTTCTTTGGAGAAGTGTCTATTCATTACAATGGCCCTTTTTTAATTGAGTCTTTGATTTTGAGGGATCTATTTTTCTTCAGCTCTTTGTACAGTTCAGTGATTAACACCCTCCCCCCGCAAAGTGCAGGTGATAAAATTTTTTTTTCCCATTCTGTTGGTTCTATCTTCACTCTGTTGATTGTTTCATTTGCTGTGCAGAAGCTTTTTAATTTGATATAATTCAATTCATTAATTCTGGGGATTATTTCTTTTGTGTTTGCCCACGCCTGTATCTTCAAGAGTTTTGCCTCTTTTGTCCACCAGAAGGTTCGGTGTCTCTATTTTAATATCTAAATCTTTCATCTACTTTGATATGATTTTAGTACACATGAATAAGTATGGGTCTAGGTTCTCTCTAGGTTCTTTCATCTGCATGTGGATAACCAATTCTACCAGCACTATTTATTGATGACTCTTTTTTCTGCACTTGAACTCACTCTCTGGCTTAGGTTTGCACAAACATTGTGACACAAATACACTATATCTCAAAGAAGCCTACTCTATTTATAAATAACTACTATAGAAGGTTTTCCAGAAACTAGTTTAGGAAACCTTTAATTATGCCATGTGCATTACCACAATAAGTATGACTGATTTTATTTCAAAAGAATATAATAACTAATACAAACTAGAAGACAAATCTGTTCAAATTGAGAATTATTCTCTCCCTATTCACTTCTCCTGTGGCTCAGTAGTCCAGCTCTTTGATTTTAGTCATGAAATAGGTGTTTTTAGATAAATTTTAATAGTTTTGAACTCCCCACGAGCCTCAAAAGATAAAAAATATATTTAGTTTTTTGGTGTACTAGGTTAAATACTGTACTGAGGAGATTTAAGTATAACTCAACACTCAGAATGAAACCTTATTTAGAAATAAGGTCTTTGTAGATATATTTAGTTAAAATGAGGTCATACTGGATTAAAGTGGGCCTCCATCCAATGATTAGTAGCCTCATAAAAAAGAGAATGGGAAAACAAGACAAAACAAGGAGAAAGTCACATGAAAACTGAAGAGGCTGGAATGACACAAATGCCAAGTCAGGGAATGCTATGGACTTCCTGCAACCACCAAATGCTAGAAGACAGATGCGGAGGAGACTCCCTCTGAGCCCTGCGAAGAATCCAATGTGTTGACACCTTAATTTCAGTCTTCAGGCCTCTAGAGCTATGAGAGAATAATGTGTTGTTTTAGGACACCCAGTCTGCAGTATCTTGGTTCTATTTCTATAGCGGCTCCACAACACTGAAATATTTGGCAATACATATCTTACTATACTAATAGACATTTCATTGCATTAACATGAAATAAAAACTTAAGAAAATCCATTTTGTTATAGTACCTGACTGCTGACCACAATTCTTCTTAGGGCCACACAAAATAAAATCAGATTTTTTTTTGAGGCAGTATGTTACTTTTTAATCCAGGCTGATCCTGAACTCACTATGGAACCCAGGCTGGCCTGGAACACACAGCAATCCTCCTGCTTCAGCCTCCCTAGTACTGGAATTACAAGTGTGACCACCAGGCCCAATTTCTGTGGTGCTGGAAAAATCGAACTCAGAATCTTGCACTTACCACACACACACTCCAACAGCTGTGCTATTCCTCTAGCCCATTAGCCCCATTTCTAAATGACAGTCTTTCAAATATTTAAATACAGTAACAAAAATCTTATTTCTTCTCTTGTCCCTCTTTTTCTCCCTAATCATTTGATAATCCCATATTTAACTATAAATACTGCACTTTGTGCTATGAATCCTCATAGACATTTTTGTAAGAACACAGATTTAGGATCCAGAAAACCTAACCCATTTCCACCACTTACTTATGATGTGACCCTGGGACAATAAACTGGCTCTGTTTCATTTCCCCCAATATATAAAATGAAGACATTATTCCCTACCTCTTAGAATACTTATAACAAAAAACTGCACTAACATATACGTAAAATGTTTGTTAGTATGAATTTGTGCCAGTTTATCACAGCAGCACTCACAGCCAAATATAATATGTGAGATAACAGGGTAACTAATAAACAAAAGAGAACCCACTGCTCTAGAAGACTGTTACTAGCAGTGAAAAGTGGTCTTACATTAAAATTTCCAGTGACCACAAGACTCTTTGAATAAAACATGAATTTTATGTATTTCTCTTTTTTTTTTTTTTTTGAGACAGGGCCTCACTATGTAGTTCAGGCAGGTGTTGAACTCACTATAGCCCACGCTCAACTTGAACTTAAGGCAGTCTTCCTGCCTTAGCCTCCCAAGTTTTAAAAGAGAGCAAGTGTCAATGCAGGTTGTTATATCCAGCAAAATTATCCCTGAAAATTGAAGAATTTTTCATGGCCAAGAATTTCTTAAGAAATTTCTGACCACTAGCCCAGCAATGCAGAAACTACTGAGAGGAATCTTTGAGACAGACAAGCCCCACCAAAAAAAAAAAAAAAAAAAAAAAAAAAAAAAAAAAAAAAAAAAAAAAAAAAAAAAACAAGGAAACACCTAAAGAGAAAGTGGAAAGTGTAACCGCAAAAAAAAAAAAGATTGGTACTTGAATCTTGAATCATTTGATTAGTTCCCTTCTAAAATAGTACCATCTCATAAAATCTGTGAATATCCCCCCATAGTTATTACTTCCAACAGTATGTAAGTTTAAAACACGTAATAATTATATTGAACATGGGGAAATGGTATAAAATCCTTTAAAATATGTATGCATGAAGTTAGGGATGGATAGGTCGGTAAAAAGGTAAACCAAATCTGGCAAAATGTTAATAACTGGTGAAATGTGAGTAAACAATTTATGAAAGTTAAAAAAACCTGAAATATCTAATTATGCCACTATATCTATTGCTTTAATTGTAGTATACTTATGTGATACGGATTTAAGTTCATTTAATGTGGCAAATTGATATAGACTTAAGCTTGTTTAATGTTGCAGTTCACTTTTTTTGATGTTGGGCGTAAGTTTATGTGCTTTGAGAGAGGCAGAGAGATAGGCAGCACCAAAAAACATGGAAGAAAAGAAATACCTAAAGAGAAAGTGTAACAAAAAATAAGATTGGTATTTGAACTGATTGATATACTTGTAAAAAAGTACCAGCTGTTTCATAAAATCTGTGAAATTTCCCCACATAATTATTATTTGTAATAGTATGTTAGCCTGCAAAACACAATAATTACATTCAACATGGGGAATCAGTATAAAATCTTTTTAAAATATGTATGCATGAATTTATGGATGGATAAGTGAATAAAATGATAAACCAAACCTGGTAAAGTGTTAGTAATTCATGAAATGTGAGTAAGTAAGTTATGAAAGTTAAAAAACTTTTCTGAAATAACTAAGTATGCCATCATATCTATCACTTTAGGTATACTTATGTGATATAGACCTAAGTTCATTTAACGTAGCAATTCGATATAGACTTAAGTTCATTTATTGTAGCAACTCACTTATTTGGTCTTTGATGTAAGTTTATCCTAAGAAAACTGACTGATGTAATGATAACCTTTGAATGTACAAATATTTACCTTTCAGTGCTTGGCTAAAGCATTTGAAATTTAATTTTTTTCTTTCTCACATTGACTAGCCTTAAGAATTACACTGTTATAATTCTTATGTGGACTGGTGGGTGAGGCCAGGTTAATGAATCTCAGCCAAGATATAGCAAAATATAGAAAAAAAGAACTTTTGGCAAATATCCCAATAAAAGTATCTGCTGGACTCAGAAAAGTGACATCAAGATTTGACCACTGCAGCCCATTCTAGGGGTAGGAAGCTGAGTTAAAGAGCGGTGATTTGAGTGAAATGAGTCAGATGCAGAAGAGTAAATGTTAAATATCATATGGTTTCTCTGATTTGGGAAACCCAGAATGCAGGCATTTTACAGAACCACATGGTATGATAGTGGGAGTTGAGGGGAGAGGTGTTGGAGGGCCAAAAATAAAAAGGAATTGTAAAGTTGATGTGATATATATGTGCACAAAACACTCAAGTTCATTGTAAACATTATGTATTGCATATGGATATTAATAAAAATGGTGAGAGAAAAAAGAAAAGGAAAAATAAAGACTGGCTTAATTTGAATCTGTGCTTAGAATAACGATGAGGGCAAGTTTCAACTTACAAAACCCAATTCCTACCCTTGATTATAAATTCTGCTGCTGTGCAAATGACAGCTTTTTAAATTTTTCTTATTTACAAGACTTGAATTATAAGGACAACCAGAAAATTAAAGCTCACCAAAATAAGTAGACCTAATTATGTCAATACAGACCAATTATCAAAGGATTAAAAAAAAGAAACATTGCTATCACTGCAACAAAAGTACAGAGGAAATCACTGTACAAAAGGTTTTCCTACTTCAACCATTTAACATAGAATGAAAGGAGTCTGTTTATTTCCACTGAAACAAGTCTTTTTGTGGTTATTCAAAAATGTAGGTAGGAATGTAATATGATTTTCCAATTTTCCTGCATAATCTCCTATTATTCAAAAGATTTACTTGAAAGACACAAACTACTTTTTTTCCAAAGTTAAACTTAGCAAAGAGCCCAAAGGCTTTTTCACAATTCAACAAACATGCATTTTAAAATCGAACACAATACACAGAGAACAAAGTATCCATTAAAAATAGTAACTTCAGGGTTGAAGAGGGAGGGGTTGAAGAGAAAAAAATAACATTAGATAGACTCTACAGACTCACAATTCACTAAAAACGTATAAATACAAATAAAAGAAAAAATGTCAAACAAAAACTGAAAAATAAATTGCAATTAAAACTAAATAAAAATATAACTTTCATAAAGTTAATCACACTACATCACCTCACTGAAGTAACTTCTTTAGTAACAATGAATAAAGAATAGTTAGCAGTGGTTGGAATGCTGTGAAATCTCTACATTTGACTATCAAAAAATTTGAAAAGAAAGGCCTATCAGGTCTGCTTTCCAAATAGCCACTGAATGTCCTTCCACCTCCAGCATCATGTGCAATCACTTTAATAGTTAAAATTCTTATTACTTTCACTTAGACGACAGCACCATTTCTCTGCTTCCTGACTGACTTCATTTCAAGTAATGCTCAAGTTTCTGGCCTTATAGAATTAAGTTCTACAACACTGAAGCTCATCACACTAACTTCTTAACCAAAATCATTATCATTGAATGACTTTCCAATTAGCTACAAAATAGAATATTCCAAAAACATTCCCTTGGGGACTTTACCTCATCCAGAATGGACTGAATTTACCCTCTAGTTTGCAACAACATATTTTAAAAGAGAGAAAGAAACAGAATACTCAAAACTATGGTATTAAATACCAGACATAGTAGACAGAGAATACAAAAAACTACTACAATTTACACTTCATAAGGATGAGGCGTCATGTGAATTACATCCCAAAAAAAGAAATTTTTAAAAGTGTTAAATCTCTGTGTCCACCCAGACGTTTTAAACTCATCTCTTCTTCTTGCTACTCCCCAATAAGTACAACAATAAACCTGCAAATAACACAAGCAAAAACAAAAGGAGAACTCTCAAAAGTGGCAAGAAGATCACAAGCTGATATTGAATCCCAGGAATGGAGAAATGACACAGAACAGACATCTTCTGTCTCCTCATTCAATAGTAGAAAGCAAAGCAGTCCTAGTGTGTCTGATTCCCACAGAGCAAAAGAAGACTTCCATTTACAATATGGGTAGGTTCGAACTATGGACAAGGGAAATACAGATACAGTGCAGCCATGAAATACTTTTTCTTTTCCACCGTCACTGAAACTCCCAGAATCCCTTCACACTAAGAAGTAGCACAGTGATCGGGCACTATCAACAAGTAAAACTCAGTGAAAAGTGTGGGTGGCATGAAAGCCAGGGGCTTTATTTTCTAGCCAAAGGATAAACTTTACTAAAATGATTCCCACCATATCAAGACTCAAATAGACACTTTGTTCCTATGAGCCTGAAAAATCTCCTTACCAATCCAGCAACACTTGAGGCATCCAGGATACATCATTAAGAAAGACTCCAGCAAACACAAGCAGCCCAGGAGGCTCTTTTGTCCTCAAGAGTCAGAATCTCTAATACACTTCTGAAAGACACGAGGGCAGTAGGATACCACCACCAGAAATAGAGACTGGCCCACAAAACAGAAACCTGGCCAAGTGAAACCTCTTTGTCCCTACTGCTATGAGATCCCCCTTCCTAATCAAAGAGCAAGGGAAAATCCAGTCTGAAGAACAACTTTTGCCACCTCAGGCAGGACCTGTATGAGGAACTCAGGAGACATAAGCTAAACCAATAAGTTGCCAAAATAATATTGCAAAGGTTAAAGTTAAAATGCCATTGGAACAACCACCCACAAAATTAGACCATGAACTGCTTCATAAATTTAAACGCAAGAACTAAAATAATAGACAAAATATCTAAGACATAAAAAATTTTCCATCACATCAAGAATCAGCAAAAAAAATTAAAAATCACTGCTTAAATGAAAAAAGACAATCAAGTATTGACAACAAAGACCGAGATATTAGAATTATTGGACAAGGATTTTATAAAAGTTGTCAAAAAATGATTCAGCCATTAATCACATATTCTCTTGAAACAAAGAATAGAAAATGTCAAAAAATAAACATAAGTTATAAATCAAATGGAAATCATAAAAATTTAAAAAATAACTTCACTGGATGGTTGCAATAGTACACCAAAGATGATATAGGGCACAATTAGTAAATATGTAAAGAGATCATTTACCCAGTATAAACACAATAGAATTTACCCTTTATAAACAAAAGAAATTAAAATAAAGAACCATGAGATTTCTTGAGATTATAACAAAATACAACATTCATTTTACTGAAGCCTCAAAAAAAGAGAGAAAGAAGGTACATTTAAGTGCATTCAACAAATTCTGGTCAAGGCGACAGCCAAGGTAGAGATCTACACAATGTTTCCTCGGTGACTCCATTAAAAAGTTGAGATTATAATTTAACAAATGCCTGTTCAATTGAGTTGGGAGAGGAAGGAGTGTCTCATCAACTAAAAGGAGACCAGCAGAAGAAAGATTAGAAATCCTGAAGACACAATGGAAGTACAGAAAAACAGCAGCACAGGAAGCCTTGAGTTGCCAGCACTCACAGATGAAGGAAAGCCCATAGCCTGGAATCTCTGACCAAGGTAAGTTAAGCACAGATTCAGAAGTGGGGATTGACAGCAGCTGGTAGCCCCCTCCTCCAAAAACAAGACTGCAGGTAGTGCATTCTGCAAAGAAAACATGAGCTTCCCCTTGAAAAGGCCTCCCAGAACCTAGACCGGAAGCAGCACCCAGGAGCCATAACAAGGGTGACATAGCAGGAGTCAATTAAAAAAAAAAAAAAGCCCAAGATTGAACTGTTTAGAGTAAAAGCAGGCTCACAAGAATACATCAGGGCTTCTGGGGTCACTCTTAAACAGTGTCTAGGATGAAACTGGCACAAGAGACAATTGTAGAGATAAGAGAAAGGCTGCTGACTCCCTGAGCAATTTTGGTGTTATGGGAGCACATCTGAGGGTGGAAAGCCCCACACTTGGAGAAGGGAAGCCAGGACAGATGGAACAGCTTTGCTGAGAGGGCTGGGGGTGAAAAAGTCACCTCAGAGGCCATTCGACTGTTACATCATCCCTAAATGCCTACTCCCGGCACAGAAATCAGAGAAATTTTGGCTCCCCTCACACACCATCATAGTCATTCAAAGAAACCACTTGGGTAGGCAATTAAAGTGAAGTTTGTCAACAACAGAAACATGGGAAGAAAACAAGGCAACAGGACACACAGAAATGCCTGAGATCCCAGAAATTAATTTTAATCCTCTAAAATAGTGGAACTCATAGGGAAGGAAGTCAAAAAGCAAATAAATCAAACAGCCAGTTCAAACAAGACATTCTCAAAAAACAAACAAAAAAAAAAAGGCAAAGAATGATCAGTGGGCTTAAAGAGGAACTTAACTAAACAAATACAGATCCTAATGGATATAAAGCTCACTAAGAATACAGAAGCCACACATAAAAAGTTGGCTGGAGTAAATTCAAAAATGCAAGTTATGAAGAAACATTTTGATATAGAAGTAGGAATTCTGAGGAGAAATCCTGTTGAAATTCAGGATACAAAAAAATACATTTGAAAGCAGAGAAAGTTGACTTAAAACACTGTGAGAACAGCATGTCAGCCCTTGACCAGGTTATTGAATCCAGTAAAATTATCCCCCAAAATGAACAGGAGGCAAAAAATTTTTCATGACAAAGGATTCCTAAAGAAACATGTGACCACGAGCCCAGATTTGTACAAAATATTTGAAGAAATCTTTTAAGATCACTACCTCAAAAAAAAAAAAAAACCTTACGTGTTGGTAAATAAGGGTTCTTGGGGTCTTTCCCCTGAAGATTTCATTAACTGGTAAAGATAAAAGATCACACAGCCTTAGTCCATTGGCTAAGAATTCAGTTGGTAATAAGTTCAATCCATAACTCTTGATTTTTATGTCTCTTTTTCATGCTTTGTAACTAAATTAGTAATAATGATCTTAATCGTTTCTTCCTGCTCCTCTTTGGGAAAGAACTCTTTAAAAACTTCTGAAATAACTAAGTATGCCATTATATCTGTTGCTTTATGTGTGATATACTTTTGACTTAAGTTCATTTAATGTACTGATTCATTTGTTCAGTCTTTGATGTAAGTTTAGCCTAAGTTAACTTAATGTAGCTATTTGGTATTTGATGTAAGTTTGGCCTAAGAAATCTGATGGATGTAATGATAACCTGAATGTCTTTAACATAATTGATAAAAGCCAAATCTTGGAAGCAATCAATATGCCCAAACAGATAAATGACTGGATAAAGAAGATGTGGTATACATAATGCAATGGAGTATTATTCTGTCATTAACAATGACACGTTTGAGTTGTGTTTAGGAAAATGGATGCACTTTGAGACCATGACACTCAGCAAAATCAATCAGACCCTAAAAGATGAATGTTATATGGTTTCTCTAATATTGCAAAACCAAACCATAAAAAAGGAATGAGGTGGTTTGCAGAGAATGTAACTTACAAAAAAAGCAACATCTGAGAGGAAGAACAATGGATAACACAAAAATATGAGAGCAAACTAATATTGTGAGTTTCAGAAACCATGTCTAATGATTAAAACACAAACTATAACAATTCAAAGTCTGACTGGTTGTCTGAATGCCATCTACAATGTCCTCAAACATAACTTTGCTTTAATACCCCCAATAAAAAATGAAATCACTATTTACTCAATTATTAGAAAGCTCTTTTGTATGTTGAAGTATCTTTAGAACCTGAGACTCCTTAGAACTAGACTTTTGTTTTTGCTCAGGACAGAACTCCTCAGATCTAGATCCAACCAATACTGTGTAATTATTATGTATGATGTATTAAATTTTAACAAACTATGACAAAAATATTAATCTCCATTTTACACGTAAGAAAATAAATTTGGCCAAGCCTGGTGGTTCAGTCCTTAAGTCATGCACTCTGGGAGGCTGAGGTAGGAGAACCACAAGCTTTAGTCCAGTTTAGACTCCCTAGCAAGATTTGATCTCAAAAAGAGACAGAGAGACAGGGGATGTATCTCAGTTAATGTGAAGGACAAGCTCCTGGGTTAAAAGAGAGGGAAAGAGAAACAAACATTTAGATGATCAAGTAATCCTCCTAAATTTTCATAGTATAAATAACTAGTATATCACAAATGCATATCTAAGTCATCTTAATCTAGTCCTCATATGCTTCTCCAGTCCAGTGGCTAGGGTACTGATATCCACTGGCTTTACAAGTCATCCCAGGGCAGTGTTTTTCACTTTCCATCCTTATACTTCAACAATCTTTGAGACTGCCTAAAACTTCTGTCCTTAAAAGCTTACTGCTTACCTAATGGGCAAACTTTACTATTCTGTGGTGACACACTGCCAGATTCAACTTCTTTGAAAAAAGAATATAATCTGTGATTCTCCTGCCTCAGTCTCCTAGTTTACAGGCAAATACCACCATGCCCAGAATACACATACAGTCATGCACTGGTGGGACTGCTTCAAAACACATCAACTTGGTATTTGACACATTTTGATTTTTTAAAAATTTGTCCCAGTGCTCATCTTTTGGTACTGGACACTCAAGCTAAAACTTGTTCGTCTCAATTGCCAGTGATACTTTCCAGTCAAAATAATTGGTTTTTTGGTATTTATCCTTTTTGTTACTCGTTGCGACTTCCAGAACCAACTGAGTACAAAGGTACCATTGTATGGTGGTGTATAATGCTTGGAAAAGAATACTCCAATGGAGAGGAAATATGAAGCTTATCTTAGTTCTGTCTCAAATCAGTACAACCTTAAACAAATTCTCTAAATTCTCTGAGACTTGGTCTCCCACTTATAATGTGAGTTTTAGTCTCTTCTGGCTCTAAAATTATATGCATTAACAATATGTACAGCAATAAGCAAGGAAAGGTGAAATTTACACATCTACCACAAGAGGGCATAAAACTGATTGCTGACTTGAAGAACAGATTAACTTTCTTCCAGATAAGATTACCTTCATGGGAAAACTATACCAGTCTAAAATACCAATTTAAATTAATCCTCAACCACTCACCTGTTGGCAAAAAGCTCCAAGCTATGCCTAAACACTTACTTTGTACTTTGTGCAAAACAAATTTCTTCCTAGACTGGCTAAAGTCATCAAGCCAAGCAAAGGAGTCAGGATGTGACTCGGTGGTTAAGCACCTGCTTACCATGCACAAGTCTCCAGGTTCCATACCCAAATAAACAAACAAAATGAGTATCACAAAGACAAGCTTTCTAAATAATGCCTAAAAATTAATAAGTTTATAAACACAAAAAAAGACACCAGCACTAGGACATAGAAAAAATGATGGGGAAAAACAGCTGTTTTTTGAGAATTTCTGCAGTATCATATCTGTGCCTATAAAAGTGTTATAGATATATGTTACCATTATACCACAAATATTCCTAGCTGTTAATTCAAAAAAACAGATTAAAGTTTAGAAACAGTTTCAAGAATATGAGTACTTCAGTTGTTATCTATAAAACATCAATCTTTTTATAACCAAGGAAAACTGAAAATTTAAAAGAATTTTCAAGGGCATTCTGCCACTGAGCTACATCCCCAGCCCTTTTCATTTTCATTTTGAAACAGGGTCTCACTAACTTGCCCAGAGGGAACGTGAACACCCGAGCCTCCTATCTCAGCCTCCTAGTGCTAGGATAACAGGCATGTACCACTGTGCCAGCCCTCCTTAGTTCTTTAAACATAACTTCACCAAGAATTAAAAACTATGCCCCTACAGTTTTTCTTTAAAAGTAGCTTCTCACATTGTTCACTGCTGGTAGTTTGGTTCAGATAATTTGGGGAAGTGGAGCAGATCCTATGCAGGAGCATCCTTAGTCTTGGACCACTAGATCCAGTTGCCTTCTCCTCCAGTTACAAGAACTAAGAACATTACCAGACATTTCTAAGTATGCCCTAGTGAGCAAAAATCACCTAGTTTGAGGATCACTGCTTTAAATTTTGCAGTGGAATTAAAAACCATAATACTTCCATAATCATTATAATTCTGTATCTTTTAAAAAGCACCACTGCTTAGTTTACCAGAACTCTGACTTTAACCAAAACTTCTTCTCGAGTGACCACAGGTGAATAGTAACTTTTATCACTGTGTGCTACAAACTGACTACCAGCACTCCTTTTATACTCCCTGAGGATCTGTAGTCTATCAGGTTTGGTTATTATCAACTGCCTGATTGGTCTAGGACCAGAACCTACACTGTAATTTAAACCAAAATGGATTTAATACCAGAAACAGACATTCACAAAACCACTGGAAAAGTGAAGAGGCAGACTCATGAATAACTAAGTTCTCAAGACTAAATCTAACCACTCAGCCTTACCCACAATCACAAAAGCTGACAACCATGACTACAGGAAGCTGGCAAGTGAAGAAGCTGCTGCAGAATCTTCAGGATTATAAAGCCACCACTAAGTCAGAAAGCTGCCAAACGAGTGCTAGCTCATAGCCTTCCCTCTTTCACTGTCCTAACCCGTAGTATTCAGGTCCATACCTACCTCTCTTTCCAGGTGGTCCAGTTGCAAATCAGAGTGCATCTGAAGAGTGAAACCTAAATCATGATCAGAGACAAAGGAGCTATACGCAAAGAATGTGCTGGTCAAAGGCAAGGCACATTTCACATTGTGCTTTTAAAAATTAGCGCTGGCTGGAAGCATAGCTCAGTGGTTAGAGTGTAACAGCAAGGCCTTGAGTTCAGTACCCAGCACCAAACCAGCCAGGTGTGGTGGTGAACATCTGTAATCCCAACACTCGGGAGGCAGAGGCAGGACTGCCATGTGACGTGATGTACCAAGTTGTAAACTTATAAAGAATGCAGTTTCCCGAGCCTACATTACTAGAAACTAGGTAATGTCACCTTGTAAGAACTTCTCTGCACAATGATTTGCTATCTGTAATGGAAAATGCCCCACTTACTAATGACTATGTATTTATGACTTTAAACTGTAATGTTCTCTTATCTCCCCTGCAAGAGATCTTGTTTATTGCATGGATTGTTAAAATACCTTCCTAATTGTTTTCCCTGACTTCACAGTTATCCACTCCAAATCACGTCCCTCCAACATTGCTATAATTCATACTAGGTGATACTCCAATTAATTAATTTCTCATCACAATCATGATACCAGTTGACTTCCTAATACTATGAACTTAATTTTTACCCATATTCTTTATGCGCACTCTGGTTTTAACAGCCTGTTTACAGCTCCCCACAAAACGACATCCATTCAAACTCATCTACCTTTGAATAGATTCTCCTTTCTTACAAATTCTCCTCTTGACTTTTACCCCTACTTCCTCTATCACCAGGAAAACTCTTAAAAGATTCTACATGACTCAGTTCACATGATATCACCTTTTCGAAGAAGGTGACACAAAATTTAAGGATGTTCCTTTACTATAATTCCATAACATCTTGGTCAAAATCTTGAAGGGAGGGAGATTCCAACATTGTGTCAGTATCTTACAGGGAAAGACATCCTTCTTTAGCAGGCCAGAGCAGTTCTAAAACTAATCTAAAAGTGTTACACTAAAAGTGTGTTAAGAGATTATTTCATTCTATTTTTAGGAAGATCTAAATTATTTTAAATGTTTTTCCTTACAGTAAGTAAAATCTACAAGAACTATCACCAATTCAAGTTGCCTAAAATTATAAAGAAAACACACTTACTGGGGCTGGGGAATGACTCAGCACTTGAAGTGCTTGCCTAACAAGTGCTAAGTCAAGTGCTAAGTACCCGAGTTCAATTCCCCAGCACCACATAAACTGAGTGTGGTGGCGCATGCCTATAATCCCTGCGCTGAGGAGGCTGAGACAGAACTGCAGTGAGTCCAAGGCTAGCCTGGGCTCCGTAGTGAGTTCAGGACCAGCCTGGGCTGCAGAGTGAGACCCTGTCTCAAGAAAGAAAAAGAAAAAGAAAAAGAAAGAAAGAAAGAAAGAAAGAAAGAAAGAAAGAAAGAAAGAAAACACTTATTTATTCTTTTAAGTGACAGCTGTTTATCTCTTTGAAAACCACATCATATATTTCTCCCATCCTTCTTTCACATTTCTTCTACTGAATCTGATTTTCCCATTATATATTACTCCAATCCTTAATGTACAGAATGAAAAAAGTAAAAATTAAGTAATATAGAATAATTAATTCAGAATAATAATTTTTAAATAATTAAAACACAGAAAGGGATAAGAGACAATTCATCTTAGAAAAAGGCAAAGATTTCAACTGAGTAAGTTAATGTATCTATAAAGATTTTTAAAAGTCAAATAATTTAAGTGCTAAAAAAAGATTAGTAAAAAGTATATCAATTTCTTTATCTTTTATAACAGGCAATCAACAGAGACTCAATATACATTAGATTCTTCAAGAAACAAAAATCTGGGGCTTGGGACCCCAGCATTATTTAAAATACATAAATGGTGATGCATATCTGTAATGCTAGCACTCAAGAGGCTGAAGCAGGGGGACAGCCATGAGTTGGAAGTGAGACTGGGCTACACACTCTAAATTCAAGACCACCCTGGACTACAGAGCAAGATCTTGCCTCAAAATAAATGAATAAATAAATAAGTAAGTAAATAAGAAAGCAAAACAGAAATTTGCCAGGCATGGTGGTGCACACGTGTGATCCCAGTACTCTCTCACCTCATATTTCCACATTTTCCCACATACATCCCTACCATGGGCACACCAAAACTAGTAACTGCAGTTCTTCTAACAGATCATTGATTCTTAGGCCCACATACATTTATTTATGCTTTTTTTCCTTCCTTCGTGGAAGGCCTAGCACACCCCTATTTGTCATGATACAACGCAGGAATGTCCTCCTCCAGAAAGTCTTCCTTTATCTTGTCTTTTCCCTTCCAAACTAAGTTTTCTATGCTCTGCTACTCGTGGCATGTTGTCTATTCCTCTGGGACATCTCCTTTTCACATGTATTACTACCTTTTGTTTACCAGATTGTCTTTCCCACTAGACTGTTCTCTCTTAAGATCAAGAACTGTGATAGTTTGGATCTGGAATGTCAGCTTCATGTATTTGGAAGGTGATTAAACCATGTGGACTAATGCATTGATTTCCTATGTTGTTAAGAGGAAGGGCCAGGTTGAAAAGAGCAGATCACTGGGGCATGACCTGGAAGCATATTATCTCTCTTGTCAACTTTGCCCTTCTCTTTCTCAGCTTCTGCTCTTAAAGTACCATGGACACCTTTTCTTCCTCTAAACCCTCCACCACACCCTTTTACCACTGAAAGTAACTTATAAATACAATGAGACTTTCTGAAACTGGGCCAAAATAAACTTTTCATCACTTAAGTTGTGAGTGTGGGTACTGTGTCCCAGCAATGACAAAGTAATCGAGACAGGAAATGGTATCAGAGGAGTAAGGTCATTACTATGACTTTACCTTACCACGTTGTTTGCAAGCCTTTGGAACTGGTTTGTGGGAGAAGTTTGGAAATATTTGGAGATGTCAACTAGAGAAGCATTAGAATGCTGTAAGATGACCCTGATGTAATACTGATAGAAGCACAGATGGCAGAGGCTAGGCTCAACAGTTTTCAGAAGAAAAGGGAGGAATCTCTTGGCAACTGGCCTTTTAGAAACTATGAATGCTACACTCTGGAAAAAATTGTGCTGACATTTTTCCCTGGCCTAAGGTTTTGCCTGAAACTGAGATTAAGGGCAGTGTGCTACATAATATAGTGGAGGATATTTTAAAGTAGCCCAATCTTGAGGCTATCACATTGCTCTTACTTACAGCTTTCAGCCACCTCTACACTGACAATCAGGACAAAAAAAGGTGAAGCAAAAAGATATAAAAATTTCTAGTTTTGCATGTAGTTACCGCAGAAGAAAGCATGGTTATTGAAAAGACTACTAGCATTAAAAAGAAGCCAAGTACCTTGCATCAGGTCATTCAGAAAGATGTTGTATTAATTTGGGTTCTTTCAAAGACAGAATTTACAGATTGTATTACAAAAGGATCTATTTGGAAGGCTTACAAATTCAAGGATAGAGGCGGTTCAATATGGCTGTTCAGGCATGAAGCAGATCCGTCCGGGACTGTAGGAGAGCTGGTGAGGTGAGAATCTGCTATAGATCTCGGGCAAAGACCAAAGCCTGAAAATCAGTGACTGAAGAGCAGCAACAGGCAGACAGGCACAAGTCAAGACTGGAGAGAATCTGTGCTGAAGATATGTGGAGTGCAGTAAGTCGGTGTCTGTAGACAATTGTGAAGGCAAGAGCTTTCCCAGAGGAAGAAGCTGTAACAATCTTCCCTTTTCCTTCCTTTTATATCATTTGAGTTCCAGCTGGCCCTTCCACATCTGGGTGGGTGCTCTTCTCTCACTGGCCAGCCCACAAATCACTAACACTCTAATCCAGACCAGTTCTTGAACTCCAATCTAGGCATGGTTCTCAAATGCTAATTCTAGTGGAGGTGTGGTTCCTAATTCCCTCAAGTTGACATAATCTCTTCAAAGGTCACAGATGTTTTGAGGGCATTCAAGAAAACCGCAGGCCTCACCATATCCCAGTTCAAGGGTGCAAAAGAAAAGATTCTGCTCTGAAAAGATAACACATGGTACCATCTAGAACTACAGAATTTAAGTGTTTGCCAGAGCTCAGTCTTCCAGAGTACAGCCATCCAAGAACTCTGAGGCTCCTGAGACCATGGTGATAAGGCAGCTAGATTACTGTTCAAGCCTGTGGCAAACCTTCATGTTATCACATGGTATTAGTCTATAGGCATAAAAAATATAAAAGCTGTAGGGTCATGAGGCTTCTACCTAGATTTCAGAAGGCCTTAGAGGCCAGGCAATGTGCCCCTAAGAAGGAGGTACATGAAGCTGTGAAGATGAAGCCAAAACAGCAGTGGAGATGTTAGAAATTTGCTTTGATCCACTTGCTTTCTAGCCTCCTACTCTTTTTGTAATGGGAATGTTTACCCCGTGGTATCATATGTTGGGAGGACTTAGCTTTTCTTTGATTTTCATGGGAGCTCACAGCTAAGAGTTTGCCTTAAGTCTCAGAGGAGACTTCTGACTTAAGACTTTTTAGTGCTGGAATTGTTAAGATTTGAGCAGCTCTTAAGATGGACTAAACATATATTGCATAAGAAGATGGACATGAGTCTTTTGGCGGTTGGGACAGAATGTTACAGTTTGGATCTGAAATGCCAAAAGTCTCAGGCGTTTGGAAGGTTATTCAATCAGAGGTTAACTGATTGGTTTCCTGTGCTGCTGAGAGATGGGGACTTCTTGGAAGTGGTGGGTCTAGAAGGGATGAATCATTGAGGCATGATCTGGAAAGATGTACCTTTCTTGCTAGGTCCACCCTTCTTTCTACTTCCTGTCTTGCCAAGTGGTTACCAGCTTTTCTCTGGCTAGGCCCTCTGTCAGGCTTGTATACCACTGCAGGCCGCCCATGAATCTACTGAGATCTTCTGAAACTGTGATCTAAAATAAACTCTTTCTCCTTCAAATTGTGGTACCAGGTATTGTCCCAGCAACAAGAAGTTAACTTAAATAGAACTGACTTTTCTAAATCAGGTAATATACAAAGAAAATATTCAAAATGACTATTTCTTAACTAATTTGCACACAAGTCAACAATGCTGGCATGTACATTAGGACAAACAACCACGAATGGAATTTCTCCCACACAAGAAAGAATGAGGGAAAGTTCTGTTTCTGCTATAGATGAATAACCACCTACCAAATTAATCTTTCCATGAATAACAACTATGAATTCTGAACCACATACAAAGATTAGCTACCTAATGGCACTGAGGAGTGATCATTAGCAAAATGATACTGGAGGGGAATCAATACATGGAAGAAAGTGTATTAGGTGAACTTCCCATCTGCAAGTTTTAATTTGAGAACAAGCCCATTTAGCACCATACGAGGTACATAAAACTCCAGGATAAATTCCATAGTCTTACTATGTTTAGAACTGGAAGACAGAGTTCAAGGACACCAAGATGCTAGAAAATGACAAAGGAATCCTAGAAAGCAAAGAGTCAGAGAAGCACAAAAACCTAGGTATATAGTAGGCCAACCCCTGTACCACACATACAATGAAGAAATTGCTAACAGCCCAGCTAATGATAAAAAAACTAAATTGAGAGCTATCACCTAAGTGACAGGGCTTCCAATTTCAGTCCAATCATGTTAACTCCCTACAAAAAAAAAAAAAGCATGAACATTCCCTGAGGGAGTATGACAGAATTCAGAGTCTCCACAACTTCATTTTCACAATGCCCAGAACAAAATCTACAATTTGACATAAGAAACAAACCAAAAAAAAGGTGATCTATTTTCAACAGGAAAAAACTAAAGATACTAAAAATGACCTACATCTTGCAGTTTTGCAAGCCACCATTGTAACTGCCCAATGATGAAAACTTAACCAAACAACAAAAACTAAACAATGACAACACAAATTTTAAAATAATATTATCAATATCTAAAGTTTAAAACTTCGCTAACTAGACCAATGTCAGAATGAAGATGACAAAAAAGAATCCGTGCACATGGAAAAACATCAATAAATTTGAAGGACAGAGAGATTAAAAAAAATTCTGAGGAAGAGGAGGGAGAGAAGGGGAAAGAACAGAGCCTCTGGGAAGACCTGCACAATCAATGCTATAATAATTCAAATTGAAATAAAATGATATTAGATGAAAACCCAAATCAGAATAGAAAATATCAGAAATGTCTTAATATATTCATTAATTCAACAAATATTTTAAGTATATAGGATAGACAATGTCTTTTAGACAATAAGTGTTTCATTAATCTTGATAAATCAATTGATAAATCAATTTGTTATGATATTAATATATTTCCAAGGATATTTTCTTTATGAACAGATCATAACCAAAAATCTCTTAACCTTTAGACCATGGACATTTAATAATCTTATTTTATGAAATCAACAATGTAAATAAAAAGAAACACAGTAAATACACAGTATTTAATTGCTTTATATACTATGAGACACCACAAGAAGAAATACAGATATTGATTAATTTCCTTTTTTTTTGAGACAAGGTCTTGCTCTGTAGTCCAGGCTGGTCCTGAACTCACCATGTAGCCCAGGCTTGCCTTGGGCTACAGCAATCCTCTTGCCTCAGTCTCCAGATGGCTGGAATTACAGGTGTGCACCACCATCCTCAGTTTATGTGGTGCTGGAGAATCAAACTCAGGTACTCAGCACTAGACTTAGTGCCCACTGAGCCATTCCTCTAGCCCCACAAAAAAATTTTTTTTTACTATTCTTGAGAATCTATGTATCTCTGAACTACGATGAAAAAAATTAAACTTGTACATATCAAGGCTGTGGGCATAGTTCTGGGTTCAGTTCTTCAGCACCACATAAACTGGGCGTGCTGGTGCATGCCTGTAATCCCAGCAGCTGGGTGGCTGAAGCAGAAGGATTGCCATGTGTTTGAGGTTAGCCTGGGCTACAGACTGTGTCTCAAAAAAAAAAAAAGAAGACAAAAAACAACCACCAATAACAAAAATACATTTTTTTAAAAAAACTGGAAACTTTCCAAATCAGCCAATAGGAAGAACAGATCTTAAATCAATTTCTGCTGAGGAATGTAGCACATTGGCAGAGCACTTGCCTAGCACATACGCGCCCCCGGGTTCATTCCTACTACTCCCCACTTCACCCCATGTGCCCCACAAAAAAACAAAGACAGGGAAGAAGAGGATGGAAGGAGAGTGGGGAGTAGGGGAGAGAATATATTACTGATAATATTTAACAACTTCAATTAATAATATAAAAACCTTCCCATTTCTACAAAATAAGACCCAAATGGCATACAAAATTATACCAAACAAATGCAAAATTTTTCAAATTAAGGTAACATTTTAAAAACTCAATTCCCTATCAAAAAAAAGCAGCTGTCTGAGTGGTATCAGAACATCCTTAAGAAAAGAGTAAACATCTAAATCCAGAGTACTCTCTGTTCCTAAAACTAGTTATAGTAGTTGTATTTGTAGTATTATAAATAGGAATTTATTGCCTAATAAGTGTACTATTTTTATTTCTATTATTCTCTTTACAGAAATTCTAGGTGACAACAGCTACAACATTTCTAAAAAAGAAAGCTGAATTTTTTTCATTTCTTTAATTCTATCCAAAGCAGTCTTTATTCTACCATGGAAGTTCTAAAAATTAACTTTCTGTGCAGTGTACTTCTAACTATCCCAAGGGAAATTATTTTACTATTTCCTAGTAATATTTCATCATTCTAGACTCAACATTTATAGTAAATTAAAATGTTATCATTTATTATTGTATTACTAAAGTTAGACTGAACGATACTATCCACAGCTGAGACATTTTAAAAAACAACACGGGTTAGGGTGTAGCTCAGTGGTACAGCACGTACTTAGAATCCAGGAGGCCCGACAGCACTACATAAAAATAACATCCTATATCCTGCTCCAGAAGTAAAAGCTGGCAAAATTTATGGAGTCAATTCGCTAATATGTTTCAAAGTTTTAAAAATAGTCAAGCCTTTTAAATTAGAATTTTCATTTCTAAAACTTAATCCAACTAAAATAACATTCAAGAAAGATGCATAAGGACTGCAGGTGATTACAGCGCTCCTAGCTCCACGTAATACCTGAGCACAGTGGCAGAAGGCTGTAATCCCAGCACTTAGTGGCTGAGGCAGGAGAGTTGATGTGAGTTCTACAACAGCGTGGACTACACAGTGAGCTCAGGACCATCCTGGACCACAGAGCAAGACTTTTTCTTGAAAGAGAGAGAGAGAGAGAGAGAGAGAGAGAGAGAGAGAGAGAGGGAGGGAGGGAGAGAGACATGCACAAGCCTCTTTGTTAAAACACTATTTGATAGTACTGAAAAGTTTAAGTAGATATTTGATATTTAAGTGGATATTTGGTACTGGCAAATGGTTAAGTAAATTATGGTACACATACAGCAGCTACAGTCATCAAAACAGGACTGTTTTAAAAATAGTATGTAGCAATGACAAACAATATCTTTATTAGCATAAGAGGATTTCTAAAACACAGCAAATGAAAAAGAGTTCACCTAAGCCTTTTATACTGCCAATATATATACCAATATTTCAAGAACAATACACATTTTGTATTTGCATGGTACACTTTCTTTTAATCAGCATGTATATACACTAAAATGTCTTATTTAATGCACCTACAGCTACTATTGGTGGTGCACTCTTGGAGAATAAGGCAGAAGGATTGCAAATAGGATCTGAGCCCAAGCAACTTAGCAAATATCTCAAAATGTGAAAACACTTTAAAAAAAAAAAAAAAAGACGAAGTGGAAATGTAGCTGAAGAAATAATTCAGTGAAAAGGCCCTGGATTCAAATTCAACCCTCAATCCACACACACACACAAACACACATATACATACATACATACATACATACATACATACATTTATACATATACCTGTGAATATTTTTTTTTCATACACAACATATATATCCAGGCCTGGGATGATCATCAGGACAACTTTATCACCTGATTAGCCCAACTTGCCTGGGATCGACAGTGCTATCTGTGATACAAACTACTGAAGAAAAGGTCCCCCAAAACAACCGAAGGGCATGATTTTCAACCAAAGGGACCAGTTACCTACATACAACACTTATTTTTACCACTCATTTTCATCTTTCAATTTAATCTAGCATGTCATCTCTGAAAGCTGGATGCTGATATATAGATTTCAGCTATTAAATTTTATCTTAAAAAGTGGTTATCTTGTGCTTTCAATCAATTCTCTCCATCTTTCAGTTTGCCAAGATTTCTTCAGATACATGGTATTATGTTCTACTCACCACCATAATTATATATAAAGAGCTACTCCAGCCCTGTCATAAAACATAAGATCTGGCCAACTTCCTCCTCCCTAAAAAAATCACTTTCCTGCTACATGTTTTTGACTAATTTACATATTTCAAACTTACACTGCCAATTATAAGACTCTTTAAATATATCTATTTGATTAATTTTTTCTCAACTCCAAATGTATCCACTAGCAAAAAAAAAATTATGATATGAGAAACTCAACTCAACAATATAAGTAACTAAATAAATAAACAAAACCCTATTTTTAAAAAGACAAAGGACCTTAAAAGATATTTCTCAAGATATTAAAAAATACCCAACATATATATGAAAAAATGCATTTATCAGCTGCGCACAATACTATACACCCATAATTCCTGTACTTTGGGGATATTGCTGGACTCTTAAAGCTGCCGGCACCCACAGACCACAGACAAGGTCCAGAGGCCAGAACCTCAGCCCCTCGTAACTGCAGGTTCCAATAAGTGAGAATTCTCAGAATTGGGCAGTCCCACCCTCTGAAACACCAACCTGCAGGTGTGTGTACTACAAACGCAGCATGCGCTCCCCCTAGAAAAGGCCCCGGGATCCCAGATCAGAAACGGGGCCCAGCAGCTGTCTCAGACAGTAACGTTGGCAGCAGCCATTTTCTTTCCTGTACACCAGAGACAGTTAGAGGTAGCAGAACCATGGGGAAACGTGGTAACAAATCTTATACAAAAACACCTGACACCCCTGAAGATGGTACCAGGGATAGTGAAATCGCAGAACCCAAAGAAGAAATGGGCAAAAAAGATGGTAACTTCTGGGCCCAGATAGTCAGTGAATTAAAGCAAGAATTAAAGTAGAAAGCAAAGCAGGAAATAAAATAGACAGTGCAAGAGCTACAACAACACATAGCTAAGCAAAAGCAAGCCTTGAAAAGCAATCAGAGGAGACCAAAGAAGAAATGGGGAGGCTAGGTTACAAATCTCCTACAAAAAGACCTGACGCCCCAGAAGATGATCTTAGAGTAACTGAAGATGAATATGGCAAAAATGATGGCAACTTCTGGGCCCAGAAATTCAGTGAATTAAAGCAGGAATTAAAGCAGGAAATAAAACAGACAGCAGAAGAGCTACACCAACACACAGCTAAGCAAAAAGCAAGCTTTGAAAAGCAACTAGAGGAAACCAGAGAAGAAATATACCAGAAGATAATGAAGGCAAAAGAAGAAATTAGAGAAGAACACAACAGAGATATAGAAAAATTGAATGCAGATATTCAGGAAATGAAAAACACGCAGGTAATAATAAGCAACCACTTTAAACAACTTCAGAATAGAATGTCAGACCTAGAAAATAAAATGAGTGAGCTGCAACATAGGCCATGAAGAACACAAAGTAAATAAAGAAAGTGAATCATTAAAACAGCTAATAGATGATTCAAGGAGAAACAGCCTCAGAATTATGGGAATCGAGAAGACTGAGAACAAAACAAAAGGCTTAAAGGACATGTTTAATGAAATAATGGAAGAAAATTTCCCAAATCTAAGAAAAGAAATGAACATGGAACTTTTGCAGGGATACAGAACACCAAACAACTTTGATCAGAAGAAATCCTCATCAAGACACATCATAATTAAAATTCTAGAAACCCAACACAAAAAGAAAATACTAAAAGCGGTAAGAGAAAAACAGAAGGTGACCTTCAAAGATAAGCGCATCAGGATAACTACAGACTTCTCAATCCAAACTCTAAAAGTAAGGAGACCATGGAGCAATGTCATCCAAGCACTAAAAGAACATAAATGCCAACCAAGACTGCTATATCCAGCAAAATTATCTTTTAATTTAAAGGGAGAACTTAAAACTTTCCATGACAGAGAAAGCTTAAAGGAATTTGCAACCACTGAACCAGTATTGCAGAAAATACTTAAAGGAAACTTGGACAGTGAAAGGGAGACCAGCTACACCAATGACCCCAGAGAAAAAGTGACAACTGCTAGAGGAGAAGAAGCTGAGAAAAAAGTATGTTAGTAATCAGTGAAATATGATTAAATAAGTTATGAAAGTTAAAAAATTCTGAAATAACTAAATTTGCCTTCAAATCTGTTACTTTAAGTATATTTATGTGGTATAGATTTAAGTTCATTTAATGTAGCAATGTGATATAGTTTTAACTTTGTTTTGTTGTAGCACTTCACTTATTAGGTCACTAATGAAAGTTTATCCTAAGGAAACTGACTGATGTAAAGATAACCCTGTGAATGTACAAATATGCACCTTCCAGTATTCAGCTAAGGCAACTGAAATTTATCCTTCTTTCCCAAATTTACTAGTCTTTTGAACTACATGCTTACAGTTATTTTCTAATGTGAACTGGTGGGTAAGGCCAGGTTTAACAATAACAACAAAGATATAGGAAAATACGGTGAAAAAAAACTTTTGGTGAATATCCCAATAAAGGGGTTGGTTGGATTCAGAGAAGAGGTATCAAGATTTAACTACTGCAAACCCATTAGAGGAATAGGAAGCTGAGGTAAAGTGGTGACTTAAGTGAAATGACTTAAGTGAGGAAGATTAATATGTTAAACATTGTATGGTTTCTCTGACTTGGAAAACTCAGAACACAGACATTCTTTGGAACCATATGAAGTGATAGCCGGAGTCGGGGGAAGAGACAGGGAGGGGGTGGCAGGGTAGAAAATGGGAAGTGATTGTAAAGTCGATGTGATACATAGATGTACGAAACAACCAAATTCATTGTAAATACTATGTATTACATTTGTATATTAATAAAAATAGTGGGGAAAATATATATATAGATGATAGATAGATTAGATAGATAGATTGAGTGATTGATTGACTGATTTTCCAAGTTGTTTCTTATACTCCTTTGGATATCAATACTGTCTGATGGAAGTTCACCTTTTCACCTTCTGCTGAATAGTACCATTGATGAAAGTCTTCTCCTTCCTTCTTTTGGTGAGTTTAGCTAGAAGGTTATCTTATTTATCCTTCTAAAGAATGATCTTTTTGTTATATTTGATTGTTGTGGTTTCAATCTGGAATGTCTCCCAAAAGCTTTGTGTAGTTGGATAATGTGGATTATCTATGAATTTCACATGCTATTGAGTAGTGGGGACTGGTTGGGAGAGGCAGAACACTGAGGGTGTGTTGTCACAGATCACTGAAGTCATGGCAAACACTAACAGTGTGGCCTGGAGGAATATACTCTTGTCTCATCTTCTCCCCACCCAAGTTCTGATCTTTCCTCCTACAAAGCTCTGAGCAGTTGTTCTCTGCCAGACCCTTAATGCCATTGCCAGACACCCATGAATGGACTGAGACTGGAACTACAAGCTAAAATAAACTTATCTCAGATTAATCAATATTATGAGATTATTTTATAGGTTAATTTATAATGAAAAATTTCTCTTAACACCACCTTCTTTGTGTCCCATAGGTTTTGATGTGAAATGTTTCTGTCATTTGACTCCAAAACCCTTTTTAATTTCTTCCCTAATTTCTTCTATGATCCAGTGTTGATTAGTGTACTGTTCAATCTCCATGTGTTTGTGTAACTTTTGTTTGTATTTTCTTTTGATTTCTAGTTTTATTCTAATAGCACGCACGAAATTATTTAAATTTTTCTGTATTTAAGTATGTTTTCCAGCTTAGAATATAGTCTATTACAGAGTATGTTCCATGTGCTACCAAAAAATTGTGTATTTTCCTTCTGTCTGCCTGCCTGTCTTTCTTTTGCCTGGTTGCTCTGGCTAAGGTTTCAAGTACAATACTGAACCAAAATCAAGACAGTGGACAGTCTTGTCTCGTTCCTAATGTTAAAGAAAATGCTTAGATGTGATCCATTTAGTATAATGTTGACAGTAGAGTCTGGGATGTCTCCATCAACTGTAAATATCTACTAAGTCTAATTTTCAATGATGTGGCTCAATTCTGATACATTTTTGCTAATTTTTTTTGTATGGTGGACCTGTATGCTTGGGATAGTAGAGTATTAAAGACTCAGACTGAGAGGCATCCAGGTAGCCTCTGCCAGACTCCTTCCTGCACCTGAATCCTGCAGGGCCTGGTCTATACCTGTCCATTTCAGAGGCATACAGAACTGGGACTTCCAGCACACGGTCACTCCCGCACACCAGAGGCATCCAGGTGGCCACCACCAGACCCCCTCCTGCACCAAGAACCCATGGGACTGGGCCTACACCTGCCCCTTCCCTCATGCATACCAGAGGTATCCAGGACTGGGAATTCCAGTGTCCCATCCCTCCTGTATGCCAGAGGCATCTAGGTAGTCACCACCAGACCCACTCCTGCACCTGGGAGCACAGTGGGCCTGGGCCTAAAACCTCCTCTTCCCTCCTGTGCACCCAAGGAATCCAGGTAGCTGCAGTCAGGATCCCTCCTGCACCTGGGAACCCGCAAAACTGGTCCTTCACCCACTTCTCCTTTCCTGGGCACCAGAGACAGTCAGGTAGCCACTTCCAGACCTCCTGTCTGGACGTGGGTGCTTGCAGGGCTGGGAATTAACTTGCCCCTTCCCTCCTGCGCACCAGAGCCAGCCAGGTAGTCACCACCAGATCCCCTGCTTGCACCTGGGAGCTCATAGGACTGGGAATTTGCCTGCCCCATCCCTCCTGCACCAGAGGCACCCAAGTAGCAGCTGCCAGACCCCTCCTGCATCTGGGAGCCCATGGGACTGGATCTTCACCTGCACCTTCCCTCTTGCAAGCCAGAGACATTCAGGTAGTTCTCTCCAGAGCCCCACCTGTATCAGAGAGCTCATGGGACTGGGCCTCCAGCTACCTGTACTACCTGTACCAAGAGACAGCAGGTAGCACTTAAGAATCTAAGAATATCAGGAAAAGAAACAGAGCCCATCAACAATACCAGAACCTCAACTCACTGTAAAAGAGCCATGAGGAAACATGGTAATTAACATGAGTAAACTTGGTAATTAATCTCTCACAAAAAGACCTGACACCCAGAAAATGATACCAGGAATCCTTAAATAGCAGAACCTAAAGATGAAAAAGGCAAAAAAAGATGATTAATTTCTTGGCCCAGAAATACTTTGAATTAAAGCAGAAAAATGAAACAGGGAATGCAAGAGCTATGCTGGGACATAGCTAAGCTAGAAGCAAACTTTGACAAGAAATTAAAGGAAAACAAAGAGGATACAAACCCTAAGATAATGAAGGCAATACAAGAAACTAGAGAAGGATACAACAGAGATACAAAAAGACTGAAAGGAGATATTCAGGATGTGAAAAGCACAACGGAAATAGTAAGTAACCACTTCAAACATTTTGAGAATAGAATATCACACCTAGAAGAAAAAATGATTGAGCTGGAACATACAGGCCGTAAACAGCACAAATTAAAAAAGGGAGAAAGTGAATCATTCCAAAGGCTGATAAGATGACTCAAAGAGAAACAACCTCAGAATTATGGGAGTGCAGGAGAAAAACTGAGGACAAAACAAAAGGCTTAAAGATCATGTTCAATAAAATTATGGAAGAAAATTTCCCAAATCTAAGAAAAGAAATGAACATGAAAGTACTGAAGGAATATAGAAAACCACACAACTTTGATCAGAAGAGAACCTCATCACAGCACATCATACTTAAAATACTAAAAACCCTACACAAAGAAGGAACATTAAGAGCTATAAGAGAAAAACAGAGGGTGACTTACAAAGATAAGCCCATGAGGATAACTGCAGTTTCTCAACCCAAACTCTAAAAGCCAGGAGATCATGAGGCATTATCATCCATGCACTAAAAGAACATAAATGCCAACTCAGACTGCTACATCCAGCATAATTATCTTTTAAATTAGAGGGAGAAATTAAAACTTTCCATGTTAAGGATAAAGACATTTGCACCCAATAAGCCAGCATTGCAGAGAATACGTAAAGGCAACTTAGAAAGCAAAAGGAAGGTCAATGACACCAAAGACCCCAGAGAAAAAGAAACAAGTTATAGGAGAATGAATTGAGAAAAAACTAAGTCTAGTAAACAATGTTGAAAAACTATAATGATGGTAGGATACATCAAATATACCTTGATAATTACTCTGAACATGAACGGCCTCAACTCACCTATTTAAAAGACACAGACTGGCTACCTGGATTAAAAAACAGAAATCCACAATTCGCTGCCTACAGGAGACACACTTCGCCTACAAGGAAACTCCTGAACTGAAAATTAAAGGATGGAATTCAGTATTTCATGCAACAGAGCCCAGGAAACAAGCCAGAGTAGCTATATTAGTCTCAGATGCATCAGATTTCAAAAAGCAAAACAGTTTAGGAGAGACAAAGATAGTCACTAGTTACTGCATAAGGGAACAATAGAACAGAAAGAACTCACAATTATCAATATATATGCTCCCAACTCTTCAGCACCCAGTTACATAAACCAAAAATTATGAGATCTGAAAGGACATACTGGCCCCAATACAATTTGAGTAGGGGACTTTAATATTCCACTATCACAGATAGATAGATCAACCAGACAGAAAATCCACAAAGACATACAACAGCTAAACAACACTACAGAAACTTGGACATAACAGATGTTTACATAGTTATCCACCCAACGTCAACAGAATACACATTCTTCTCAGCAACACACGGAACATTTTCTAAAAGAGACCATGTTCTAGGCCATAAGTCATATGCTTAAATAAATACAAAGGAGTAGAAATAATTCCTTATATACTTTCAGATAATAGCAGAATAAAACTGGAACTCAACAGCAAAATAGCTTTCCTAGTTCAGCTGCATCAGTATTTTAATGTTTACATAGATTTACCACAAATTTCCTTTTATCTCTAAATGCTTGTAAATAACGAACCCTTTGCTGAGTCTTTTCTGAAAAAGTCTAATTCACTTTTTAAAAAGAAAAAAGTGACCCATAAAAATGAATTATAAGATCATACATAGTTGATAGACGGCAAAGACGTAACTTGAGGTCTCTTTATTCTAATACTGATAACCATGTAAAAATAAGAAGCACAACCTCAGTAATATTCAATGGTCAATATGCCACATTTTGTCTCTGTTCCTACCACTTCCTGTTAGCTCCATTTATATCAACTAAGTAAATTAGTGTTTTTACCTAGAGAATATGAATAGTAGTAGTATGCAAGATGGGCTCCTTCTAGTTGCCAGGACTATATTCATGTGAATTATTTTGTAAGAAAAGAAGAGAAAAGAAAAGAAAAAAAAACTTAGCAGAGAGACACAGAAGCACAAGGAACGTCTTCACAATCTGGCTTCACTGAGAACTGGAAAACTAGCCAGGATAAGGCAAAACTATCATCTCAACAGAAACTCTAGTCAATCCTTGTCATAATTCAGCTTCCTGGTTCTGCCTCCACTATAACTGGTTATGTTTTACCCTCTACAATAGTTACTTTCACCACTGCATGGTTTCTACTGTACTATAGTATCATCTGTGTACCTCCTCTACTACCTGATCTTCAAATTCTCTAAGGAGGAGGATAATACATTAGAGTTCTTGAGCCAGACTAATCCGTAAGTTACTAGGCTTTCCATGTACAACTAATGCCAATTCCTGGTAATGGCGGCAGTGCAGAAAGAACTGCAGTAAAAAGCATAACAAATGATGCAAGCCCTTTGTCTTAGTTACTGTCTTGTTGCTATGACAGAATACCCAACATCCACAACTTTAGGAAAGACTTATTTTATCTCACAGTTTCAGAATCGCATTCCATTCACAAGTGAAAATGGTAAACACATATGGTGGGGATGCAACCAAAGAGCTCTTCAGAGCATAGCAGAGGGGGAATCCAAGTCAGAGAGGAAAGGTGTAACCAGCACACACCCATCTAGGTAAGACCTAAGTTTCCACCCCTTCCAGCCAGGCCCCACCTCCCAACATTACACAGTATTCACAGTTACATGAGGCTTTCGGGGAACACTCCAAACACAAACCACAACACCACTATGGCTGTGTTATTCAGGATGGGCTGTGGTTATAGCTTACATTCAAACCACTGTTTGTCTATATACATTTTATTTATAAATCAAAACACCAAAATAGCTATCAACAGACCAATGGATACATAAATTGTGGCATTTATACACAATGGAATACTACTCATCTATATAGACAGATAGGTTGAAGGCTTTTGTAGGTAAATGGGGGCATCTTGAGACCATTATGCTTAGTAAAATGAGTCAGAAGCAGAAGGTGAAATATCCAATTGTGAACTCAGATCACAATTATTTCATACAACTTAATGTGAGAAATAATGGGAACTGGAGGGGGGATCAAAATGAGAGAAGGGAAGGATCTGTAACTTGGTCATGATGTGTATGTGCACAAAATACTCAAGAGCAATGTAAACTTGATGTTTTGCACTTGTACATATCAATAAAATGGGGGGTGGGGGCAAATCAATAGATAAATTGATGCTTAAAAATTTGGCCACCCTCTCCAAAGCATAGCTGTGTATTATTACCCCTTCCATTTAAATTCCCATATACCAGATCGCAAACAATGACTCATTCACACCATGCCTCATAATTTTTTTTATTTTAAAGGTGTTTATAATGTTAATGTTCTGCCATACAGTAGGTTGTCATGCTATATTATCAGGATTTCAAGTTTCTCATTTACAATTGTAAAAAAAAAAGTTACTCTTCTAGAATTACCTGAAAATTGGTGAAACAGCACAACTCTTAAAAACAACAGCATTCTCATAGGTATAACATTCTTGATTTTACAAATACGCTGAAGCAGACAATATGTTAGACATCATATATATAATTCAAGTTAATCCTTACAAAAATGTTGTGAGCCTGTATTACTATACCAAGTTTACAAATGAGGGAACTGAGGAACTGTAGTTAACCTCTTCTGGGTCACACAGTGGTACATAACAGCAGAAGCACACTACAACATTCAGTATCAATCTAATATTCCCATTCCCGACTACCAATCTTTGAAATACATTTCTTCTACCTCTTTGGAAGTCCCAGACCACAATGGAAATTTGTGCAGCCTTTATTTTTTTCTTCCAGGTCATCAAGTTAGTACTCATTCTTGGGATTTGGGAATTCACTTCCTTAAAAATAAAAGCACACACATCCTGTGCCCCAACCCAAACCTCCTGAGTTAGATTCTCCAGAGACCATGTTTCATAAAATTTAATAGCCTCCATCCCATGAAAATCTTTTCACTGACCTAAGATTCTAACTTGACCTCATATTTATTTTATACTTACTCTAAGTCTGACTCATGAATTATACTAGGCAAAACTATTTAGACATAAAATACTAACACTATAAAAGCATGATTGTCCTAACTGGTATATCCAACATTTTCTGGTAGAAACACAGGTAATTTTACTGATCAATATTTTTTACTTATTTATTTCACTCATTTATTACTCAGCTAAGAACTTCAGAGCAAACACCACTGATCAGCAAACTGAGGATCAGCAAAACCGAATCCATATCTAAGATAACATCAAAAAATAGTACAGATGAAACATACTCTGCCACTCTAATGCCAAGGCCCATATTTTTAATAACTATACTGTACTGTTAATGACTGCCAAGCGGTATCAATTGTATTTTTTAACACTAACTAATCATACCTCCTGTTTTCTCAAAGGAATCTCTACTACACACTAGTGCAAGGTTTCCCAAAATCCTATTCAATGAAATGGACAATCAAAGCGTCCTGAGCAAATCAATGTGGTAAACATCACATTCTTAAAAGTTCATCAGGTTTAATATCCTTAGCCATTAGAGAAATGCAAATCAAAACATCACTAAGGTATCATCTAACCCCACAGAGAATAGCAAATATCAAGAACTCAAACAGCCATCAATGCTGGCAAAGCTGTGGGGGAAAAGGAACCCTCTTACACTGCTAGTGGAAACATAAACTGGTACAAAAGGCTGATAATTAAAATTCCCTTTGATCCAGCAATACTATTCTGAGAATCCTTCCGAAAGAGTTAAAAGCATTATATAACAAAGATACATGTATACCCATGTTCACAGCAGCACAACAATAGCTAAATTATGGAAAGCACCAAAATACCCATTAACAGACCAATGGATACAAAAATTATGTACACAATGAAATATTACTCACCTATCAGATAGCTATGAGACTTTTATAGATAAATGGATGTAACTTGAGACCATCATGCTCAGTGAAGAGAGTCAGACATAGAAGGTTAAACATTTAATGATTTCTCTAACATGAGAAACCCAGACTACAGTCATTTCATAGAACTAAATGGGGGTATAGTGGGACCTAGTGGGGAGAAGTAGGGTGTGGAAGGGTCAAAAAGAGAGAAGAAAAGGGTTTGTAATTTTGACACGATATGTATGTGCACAAAATACTCAAGTTCAATGTAAGCCTTATGTATTGCACATATACATATCAATAACATGGAAAAAATATAAGTTCAGCAGGGTAGGTGCAGCTCAGTGACAGAGCACTTTCCCAGAAGGCCCTGGGTTCAATCCCTGGCACCCAAAAGATAAAGAGTTCAAGCTTTCATAGTCTTCACAGAACCAGAAACTACTTGTGTTGTGATTCTTGTTTGAGAGGAGAAGTGAGTGCTGGAAACTAAACCTAGGGCCTAGGGACAAGCATGCTCTGTATCACAGATACACCCCCAACCCTTAATAATGTGTGCAGAGTAAAGTACTGGAGACTATACGCTGGGCCCTTGAGCTACATTTCCCACTTCCAGGTTAAGTTAGGTTAGGTTTGGTTTGGTTTAGTTTGGTTTGGTTTGCAGTAGTGTAGACTAACCTAGAGTCTCATCACTAAGCTGTAATTATCAACCTTTTTTTAAAATTTTTGAGACAAAACTTGCTATTATGATTTGGGTCTGGAACGTCTCCCCCAAAGCATCATGTATTTGAAATGCAATCGTATGTTGTAGATTAATATATGGATTTCACATGCTCTTAAGAGATGGAGCCTGGTTTGAAAGAGCAGATCACCCACCGAGGGTGGGAAGAAACACTGAAAGTTAGGCGTGTAAGTATACATTCTTGCCCCAGCTCCTCCCCAACTCTCCTCTTCCTCTTGTGACGCCATGAGCGGCTGTTCTCCACTGGACCCTCCCACCATGCTGCCATTGCCAGCCAACATGAACAGACTGAGACCTGTGAAATGTGAGCTAACAAACCTTTCCTTCCTTAAGTTGTGGGGGTTGAGAAAAGTGTTCCAGAAACAAGAAAGTGACTAAGTTTCCTGGAAGAGAGTTGAATTTGTGATCCTTCTGCATTAGCCTCCCAAAATGTTGGAATTATACAGGTATACACCACCATGCCTATTCCTAGCCTTTTTCATTTTTAGTTTTGAGACAGGGTTTCACTAAGTTGTTAAATTTCCCTGGCTGAACTTGAACTTGTTATTCTCTTGCCTTAGCTTTCAAGAGTGCATAAATATTTCTTGGGGTGGAGGGGGGTAATGTCATGGCTATGCTAAGCATCAGTGGCCATGTTTGGGATGGCATACCTTCACCTGTTCAGAGACGACAAGCATCAAAAGAACAGCCCATTTACTTACACAATCTGCCTTAAAAAGATTAGCTGAGTCAACAAATTTATTCCAAGAAACAAGAAGCAAAAAATAAAGCAGAGGAGTCAGAAAAGCCATACAGAAGAGGTAGCAAGAACAAATCACAAACAGGAAACTACTAGAGAGCAATGTAACTGTCCAACAGAGGAAAGAAAGAGTGAGAAACAGAATTCATGCCGATATTAGCAAGGGAGGGACTATGAGACCACATATGAAGCTCAAGGCTACAAACCTTGGAGTTCTATGAGATCTTTATTATAATATTATAATACTACATTGTAATACAGTATAAACTATATATTCTGATGTGCACCTTATAAAATTAGTTGTAGCCTTTTGATTGAAGTAGCCGGAGAAACTGTCGATTTCTTGCAATCAACCTTCTTTAAATTAAAACAAGAAACGATAACTTAAATGAAACAGTACAGGTCAGATTAAAGACTACAGATTGCAAACCAGATGCGGTGGCACATGCCTGTAATCCTAGCTACTTGGAAGGCTGTAGCAGGATTCTAAATTTGAGATCAGGCAGGGCATTTAATGAGACCCTGTTTCAAAATTTTTAAATAAAGGTGGGGCTGCTAGGAATGTACCCCAGTGGTATAGCACCCTGGGTTCAACTCCCTGTACCTTACGAGTGGGGCACTGTGGAGTCAGAATGCTTGTGTCTGAATCCCAGATCCTTCACTATACAGAAGGTAAAACTGCTGACAAGTTTTTTTAGGTGACTCCAATTCTCATCTGTTTTAAACTGAAAGTAATGGAAGCATTTTCACCTCCACAAAGCTGTAAAGATTAAATAATATATTCTTAAGTGCTTCTACATAGAAGGCATTGAATAAATATGAGATATTATTAATACTGCATTTCTTTTCTTTCACTCATCATGAAAACGTTGTCATCAAACTATAAGGAATAAATAAGGAAAAAAACTTATTTCTGGATGTAAAAATCTTATAAATATTGGTCAGCCAAACTGTAGTATACTATAGACACAATACCCTAACTACATGGAATCATTCAACCTTTGTACTTTGTACAGAACTAATACCAAAATATTCTGAAAACATCTTTGAACTTTATGGTTTTCTACAACAGTGTAAAAATATTATCTCAATACAAGCTGTAACTTAGAGTTCTCTGAGCTGAGCTTCATGGGAGATTCTAGTCAGAGCTCAAAAGATCAAAATGCTCATAGAAGTGTAGACTGGAAAGCCCAGGGTCAAAAAGTTTCACATGGGAAAAAGAACTGTATTGGCAAACGGTTGAAAAACCATCTGTGTTACTCTGTGGCACAAAGCATGTTGGCATTTTACTCTTGTCCAGAGACTTCGCCTACAACTGAGATTAAGAGTGGTGTACTACTTAATGTGGTAGAGGAAATCTCAAGGTAGTCCAATATTCAGACTGCCACTTGGGTACTGTTTGCAGCTTTTAGTCAACTCTTTGGCAAAAGACAGAAAATGTCACGGCAAACATGTAAAAAGCTTGCAGTCTGCAGTTTAAAAAAAAAAGCACATGGTTGTAAACAAGATTAGTATTAAAAAGAAACCAAGTACTTGTAATCCTCCCTTTCCAGGTTTATAAAAAAGAGGCCTTGCGGGTGTCTCAGGAATTAGCAAGATTCCCATCCTTTACCAGTTAAAGGATGTGAAGGTAAAAGATCTTCTGAGACAAGTACCCCAGGTCTCCCAGTAGGTCCACAGAGGGAAGTATTTGCCAGAGTTTAGCAATCCAGGCACTCAGAAGGTGTGACAGTCATGAAACAGATGGGGCCAGGCTACTGATCAAGCCAGCGGTGGATCTTGTCAGAGTCCTCACGGTCCTGGTTTTAAAGGCTTGCAGAATGCAAGGGTTGTGGGGTCATGGAGGCTTCCATCCAGGTTTCAGAGGAAGGCCTTGAAGGCCAGGCAGAGAGCCCTTGAGAGGGCAGAACATTAGGTTGTGAGGGAGAAGGCAAACGTGCAATGGACACATTGAAAATTTGGAGATGCCAGGAGCATGGATCGTCAGCTAAGAAAAGCTGCAGTGATTGGAGTCAGCCCAAAGGAGATAAGGTGAAGGTTGCAGCCAGCAGCAATGCTGTAGGGGTGGGGTCATCCAAGCCCTTTGAAGGTCACATCCCTCTGCAGCCAGTTTCCCCAGGTGCTAGACATGGAGGTACAGGAGTTCCCTTGCCCAAGCTGGGTTTAGAACTTGTTTTGGTCCAATTACTTCCTATTCTCCTATTCCTCCCTTTTGGAATGGAAATGATTACCCTGTGCCATTGTATGTGAGGTATTTAACCTGTGTTTGATTTTCACAGGAGCTCACAGCTGAGATTTTGCCTTGTGTCTGAAAGGAGACTGTGTACCTAGTTTTGTTTTCTTTTCTTTTTCTTTCTTTGTTTTTTTTTTTTTTAGCAGTGCTGAAACTGTTGAAACTCTGGCAACTCTTAAAGAAGGACTAAATGCATTTTTTGTAAGAAGATGAACATGAGTCTTTTGGGGGCCAAGGGTAGAATATTGTGGATTGGATCTGGAATGTCCTCTGAAAGTCTCATGTATTTGGATGTTATGGATTATCTATGGAACCATGTGTTGTTAGCAGACCCATCTGATCTGAAGGGTGTATTATGAGCTTGTGGTGGATTACAGCTGTGTGGCAGAAGACAGGCATGTGGCAGATTATGGATTAAAAGTATGTGGTGGATTATAGATTACAGGTGTGTGAGGGATTATGGACTTGATCCTGGAAAGGGAGGAACACTGAGGCTGGACCCAAAAGGGGACAGATCACTGGGACAGAACCTGGAAGGATAAATCCAACTTCTTCCTCCCTAACTTTAGGGACCTGGCTTCCTATTTACAATATTGTGAAGAGCTGCCTCCACCTCTGCACCATGCTTCCACTGTTGCCGGCTACCCCTGAATAGATGGTTACTTTCTGAAATTGTGAGCTAAAATACCACCACCACCACCCCACACACACACCAATTTGTGAATGTTGGATATTTCTATCATAGCAATGAGAAGGTAACAAAGACAGGGGGTAATACAATTTGTTGGTAAAAGTTAACTTGTATTAAAACCTCAGTTTTCCAGTATCCTAAATGAATTTTTCAGAAAGTTTTGCTAACTCTAATCTTGAGTAGATTTTGCCTTACTAAAGATGAAAACATTTGGTGAAACTTCTGTCTTAAGAGGAAAACAAAGAACATTCTTCTCAAATTTTCTACAAGACCATGTGGGATAATTACACAAAACATTCATAAAATTCACCACAGTCTAATTGCTACTTTCCCTTGGAAATTAATTTTCTTACTATTATTTTCCAAGTTTTGTCTGATACTTGAATTCAACATCTTTAGCCATTAACAAAATGCAAATCAAAATTACACTGAGATTTCATCTTACTCCAATCAATGGCTATACCAAGAACACACAAACACAAAAGCAAATGCTGGCAAAGATTTGGGGAAATAAGAACCCTTCTATATCACTGGTGAGGATGTAAATTAGTACTTCCACTATGAAAATCAAGGTTCAGGTTACTCAAAAAACTAAAAATAGAACTACCATTCTTTGGTATATACCTAGAGCAATTAAAGTCAGCATACTACAGGGATAGTCACACACCCAGGTTTACTGTGACACAATTCATAAGAGCCAAAACATGAAACTTCAATGTCAAAACGAACACACAAAGAAAAACATATGTACCATGCAATGACAGGTGTGTGTGTGTGTGTGTGTGTGTGTGTGTGTGTGTGTGTGTGTTACTCAACCATAAAAAGGAACAAAACAGCCATTTGTAGAAAAATGAAAGGATCTGAAAATCCTTATGTTGCACAAAACAAGCCAGACTCAGACAGATACTGCATGGTCTCTCTAATAAGTAGAATCTAAAATGATGACAAGAAAACAGAAGGATGAATATTAGTATGTAAGAGAAAAAAAGGAAGGGGGAGAGAGGTAAGGATAGGGGATAACAGGGGACATATGATTAATATGAGTGAAGCATGATTAAAGTAATATATATATATATATATATATATATATATATATATATACATATATGTAAACCAAAAGGAAATTCATTAATCATTATAATCAGTCAGCACTGTCTCAATTATTTTTCTTTACTGGCACAGAATACCCAACATCCACAAGTTTAGGAAAGAAAGATTTACTACTTCAGCTCACAGTTTCAGAAGGTCATAGTCAGTTCTCCAGTGGGTGGCTGGAAAAACGATGGAAACTACATGGTGAGGCCGAAGTCAGAGACAGACCTCCTCATAGCATGGCAGAACACAGCCGAGTTTAGGAAAGGCAGAGGTATCCTGCCAAGTCAAACCCCAAGCATCCACCCCTTCCAACCAACAGTATACAGTACCCATAGATACTGAGGCTTTGGGGGACTCTTCAGATCAAAAACCACAACATTCCCTAATTTTTAAATGCAGAATCGTTTAAAAAAAAAAAAGAGCTGGGTGGAGGTAGCTCAGTGGTAGAATATCCCTGAATTCAACCCCTATTATAATTGATAGGTATTTAAATAGATAGTAAATAAATAATTATTTCCGTCTTTTAAGTATTCTGCTAAAATAATAGCAGTATCTCTGCTCAAAGGACGTTTCAGTTCCAAGAGTTTCTCTACATATACACCACCATATGGTGGTGCATGCCTATAATCCCAGCTACTAAGGATGAAACACTGAAGCAGGACAGTTGCAAGTCCAAGGAAACTCTGTCTCAAAATTTAAAAATTAAAAAAAGGATGAGGATGCAGTTCAATAGTAGAGTACTTGCGTAGTATACACAAGCCCCTGGGTTCAATAAGCTGCAAAAAAAAAAAAAAAAAAGAACATATATAAACCCAAATCTCTTTGAACAAATCTCTTTGAAAACTACTTACAAGATGTCATATCTGTCTTCCAAGATAGACTGACTGACTGATTGACTGATTGAGTTTGGCATTAGGGACTGAAACCAGGGCCTCACACAAGTTTGTCCCATCATTCACAGGCTGAGTTATACCTCCTGGCTCTCTTAATTTTCTATATTATTTGCCTAAGTATTTAAAGCAAATGCTCTTTTAACTTGTGATACTATGGAAGTGACTTTTAAAATATATTTGGCATTGGAATGTACAGCCTACATACAATTTAAGAGGGCTGGAGGAATGGCTCAGCAGTTAAAGCACTTGCTTAGCAAGTGCTAAGTCAAGTGCTAAGTACAGGAGTTCAATTCCCCAGTACCACGTAAGCTGGGCGTGGTGGCGCACACCTGTAATCCCAGCACTTGGGAGAATGAGGCAGGAGGATTTCCCTGAGTCCAAGGCCAACCTGGGCTCCATAGTGAGTTCAGGACCAGCCTAGACTACAGAGCGAGACCCTGTCTCAAAAAAAAAAATTATTTAAGAAATTACAATGACTTTGCATTATCTGTCCACGTAAAATTTCCAATTATAATGTATTATCAAGTACTATATTTACAAATAGCCAGTATTATGAAAACTTTATGAGCCTTTGTGTTTTTATTGGGTTAAATAGCATCCTCCCAAAATTCATGCCCAATGGAATCTCAAAATGTGTTATTATCTAGAAATTGAGTCTTTGCAGATACACTTAGTTATGAATATTGAAACAAAATTCTGGATTTAACATGGGCCCTAAATCCAATGACTAGTATTTTATAAGAGAACAGAAAGAGCATTGGCACGCAGCCCTCCAGGCGGAGCCAACAGACAGAATGGTCGCGTGGCTCTCCTGAGCACCATGCAACTTCACAGAGGAAGGGGGGAGGGGGTGGGAGAAGGGTGGAGCCAGGAGAGGCAGACTCATGGGGTGCGTGGCCGTGCGTGGCCCTCCAGAGCACCAGAGGACCTCGCGGGGGAGGGGGCCGGGGGGGGGCAGGGCGGGAGCCTGGTGGAGCTGGTAGGAGCCTGCGGGAGAAGGGCAGAGCCAGTAGGAGCTCACAGAATAGAGACGCGGCTCTCCTGAGGGCCGCGGCACCTCATGGAGGAAGGGGGAGGCAGAAGCCGGTAGGAGCAGACTCCTTGGGTGCGTGGCCCTCCTGAGTGCCTTGAAACTTCTCAGAGGAAGCGGGGCCCAGCGAGACCATGAAAGAGCTGCGTAGGAGCGGTCTGAGTGGGCGTGCAACAGTCCCTTGCACCTTGGAACCTTGCAGTGGATCCAGGCACTGGCTGGTGCCTGGCAGAGCCGAGCGGGAGTAGACCAGCAGGACTGGAGTGCATATCCCCACCGCCCCTTGCCTCGGTGGGCAGTGAGGAGGTTGTATTCTCCCTGCACCGGACAGAGCCATACTGGGGAGAACCCCATAGGTAAATCCAGGGACAGAGAACCAGAGACAACCAAAGACAACAGAACCATGAGGAAATGTGGAAATAAATCTCTTTCAGAAAGTCTTTACACACCAGAAAAGCATACGAGGAATTTTGAAAATGCAGAAATTATGGTAAATTCTGGACCCAGAAATACATCAAATTAAAGCAGGAATTAAAGCAGGAAATGATACAGAAAATGAAAATCACTGATCAAGAGCGACGCCAAGACCTAGCTAAGCTAAAAGCAAACTTGGAGAAGCAAGTACAGGAGATCAAAGAAGAAATGAACCAGAAAATAATGAAGACCATACAAGAAATAAGAGAACACAACAGAGACATTAAAAAAAATGCAGATATACAGGAAGTGAAAAACACACAGGTCACAATAAGCAACAATATTGAACAATTTCAAAATAGATTATCAGACCTAGAAGACAAAATGATGGAGTGGGAACAGAAAGACCACAAAGATCACAAAGTAAAAAAAGAAAAAAGTGAATTATTACAATGACTGATAGGCGATTCCAAAGAAACAACCTGAAAATTATGGGAATCCAAGAGAAGACTAAGGACCAAACAAAAGGATTAAAAGTCATATTCAAGGAAATTATGGAATAAAACTACCCAAATCTAAGAAGAGAAATGACTATTGAACTACTGCAAGCATTTAGAACACCAATGAATACTGATCAGAAGAAAACTTCATCCCGACACATCATAATTAAAGTACTAGAAACCCAACACAAAGAGAGAATACTGAAAGCAGTAAGAGAAAAGCAGAAGGTGACCTACAAAGGTAAGCCCATCAGGATAACTTCAGACGTCTCAACCCAGACTCTAAAAGCCAGGAGATCATGGAGCAATGTCATTGAAACACTAAAAGAACACAAATTTCAACCAAGACTACTATAACCAGCAAAACTATCTTATAAACTAGAGGAAGAAATTAAATTCCTCCATGATATAGAAAGTTTAAAGAAACTTGCAGCCACTAAGCCATCACTGCAGAAAATTCTCTAAGGAAACTTGGATAGCAAAAGAGAAGACAACAACATGAGAGACCCCAGAGGAAAAAAAGACAAAAGTTAGAGGAGAATGAGCTGGAAAAAAAGTAAAGCCAGTAAACAACATGGAAAAACTACCACAATGGCAGGACACACCAAACATACCTCAATAATTACACTAAACATGAACGGCCTCAACTCACCTATCGAAAGACATAGATGAGCTGACTGGATCAAAAAACAAAAACCCACAATTTGTTGCCTACAAGAGACACACTTCACCCAATAGGAATCTCACAGACTGGAAATAAAAGGCTGGAATTCAATATTTCATGCAACACGTCCCAGAAAACAAGCAGGGATAGTTATATTAATCTCAGACTCAACAGATTTCAAAAGAAAACAGGTGAAGAGAAACAAAGATGGACATTACATAGTGGTTAATGGAACATTAGAACAGGAAGAAATCACAATTATCAATATATATGCCCCCAACTCTAGAGCACCCAATTATGTAAACCAAAAATTACTATATCTGAAAGGACACATAGGCCCCAATACAATTATAGTAGGGGACTTTAATACTCCACTAGCACAAACAGATAGATCAACCAAACAAAAAATCCACAAAGATATACAACTACTGAAAGATACTATAGAAAACTTGGACATAACAGACATTTACAGAGTCTTCCACCCAACATCAACTGACTACATGTTCTTCTCAGCAGCACAGGGAACATTTTCTAAAACAGACCACATCCTAGGACATAAGTCATGCTTAAACAAGTATAAAGGGATGGAAATAGTTCCCTGCATACTCTCAGACCATACTGGAATAAGACTGGAACTTAACAGCAGCAGAAACAGAAGAAAATACACAAACACATGGAGACTAAACAACTTACTACTGACCAAACAATGGATCACGGAAGAAATCAAAAACTTCATCAAGTTAAATGACGATGCAAGTACATCATATCAAAATCTGTGGGACACAATGAAAGCAATCTTTAGAGGAAAATTCATAGCCATAAACGCACACATCAAAAGAACAGAAAAGTCACAAATAAATTCACTAATGGACCTTAAGGACCTAGAGAAACAATAACAACTTTACCCAAAAGGCAGTAGAAGAGAAGAAATTATAAAGATCAGATCTAAAATAACTGAGATTGAAATTAAAAAGACAATAAAAAAGATTAATGAGTCAAAAAGCTGGTTCTTTGAAAAAATTAACAAAATCGACAAACCTCTTGCCAACCTCATCAAGAAAAGGCAAGAAAAGGCAAGAAAAGGCACAGATTAGCACACTTAGAAATGAAAAGGATTAAGTTAAAACAGACGGCAGAAATTCAGAATATTATACAAAATTACTTTGAACACCTATATTCTAACAAATCTGAGAACTGGGAAGAAATTGACAACTTCCTAGATACATATAAAATATCAAAATTAAATGAGGAAGATATAAAAACCTAGAACAACCCCATCACACACACAGAAATTGAAGCAGTAATAAAAGCTCTACCTAAAAACAAAAGTCCAGACCCAGATGGATTCACAGCAGAATTTTTTCAGAACTTTAGGGAAGAACTTACACCAATCCTCCTCAAACTACTTCATAAAGTAGAAAGTGAAGGACCGCTACCAAACACATTTCTTAAGGCTAGCATCACATTAGTCACAAAACCAGACAAAGACTTAACTAGGAAGGAAAATGACAGACCAATATCCTTAATGAATATAGATGCAAAAATCCTCAATAAGATTCTGGCAAACAGAATCCAACAAGTAATCAGAAAGATCATACACCATGATCAAGTGGGCTTCATCCCTGAGATGCAAGGCTGGTTCAACATACGTAAATCAATCAATGTAATACACCATATCAACAATAGGGAAAACAAAAATCACACGATCATCTCTATTGATGCAGAAAAAGCCTTTGACAAAATCCAGCACCCATTCATGATAAAAATACTGAGAAAAATAGTTATAGAAGGGCCCTACCTAAAACTCATAGAAGCCACGTATGCTAAGCCTACTGCAAATATCATAGTAAATGCAGAAAAGTTGAAATCGTTTCCTCTCAAATCAGGAACAAGACAAGGCTGCCCACTCTCACCACTCTTATTCAACATAGTCCTTGAAACACTTGTCATAGCAATCAGACAAGAAAATGAAATAAAGGGAATCTGCATCGGAAAGGAGGGGGTCAAACTCTCCTTATTTGCAGATGATATGATTATCTACATGGAAGACCCTAAAAACTCCACTATGAAACTCCTAAAAATAAATTAAAAATTTAGCCAAGTCACAGGCTACAAAATTAACACTAAAAAATCAATAGCTTTTCTCTATACTAACAATGAACTTATTGAGCAAGAACTCAGAAAAACAATTCCATTCTCAATAGCGCAGCAAAAAATTAAATACCTAGGAGTATACCTAACCAAGGACATGAAGGACCTATATAAAGAAAACTACATTATATTGGAGAAAGAAATTATAGGAGACACTAGAAAATGGAAAGGTATCCCCTGCTCTTGGATAGGCCAAATAAATATAGTCAAAATGACTATACTACCAAAACTAGTATATATAGATTCAATGCAATTCCTATCAAAATACCTATAAGTTTCTTCAAAGAACTTGAAACAACCATTCTTACATTCATATGGAACCAAAAGAGACCAAGAATAGCCAAAGCAATCCTGAGCAACAAGACCAAAGCAGGATGCAATACAGTTCCAGACATCATGCTATACTATAAAGCCATAGCTGTAAAAACACTTTGGCACTGGCACAAAAATAGACAGATAGACCAGTGGAACAGAATTGAAGATGCAGAGACAAACCCAAATACCCTCAGTTACTTAATCTTCAACAAAGGGGCCAAATGCATACAATGGAAAAAGGACAGCCTGTTCAACAAATGGTGCTGGGAAAACTGGACATCCACATGCAGAAGAATGAATCTAGCCACATACCTATCACCATGCACAAAATCAAATCAAAGTGGATCAAAGACCTAAATATTAAAAATGAAACACTAAACCTTCTAGAGGACAAAGAAGGCAAATTTCTAAAAGACATAGGGGTAGGCAAAGACTTTCTTGACAAGACACCAAGAGCAAAAGAAATTATCCCTATTATTAACAAATGGGATCTTGTCAAACTAAAAAGTTTCTGCACAGCAAAGGAAACTATCAACATTGCAAAAAGAGATCCAACAGACTGAGAAAAAATATTTACCACCAACATCTCAGATAAGAAGCTTATAACTAGAATATACAAGGAGCTGAAGAAAAGTAAGCCTACCAAAATAAAGGATCCTATTGAAAAGTAGGCAAATGAAATGAAGAGACAGTTCACTCACGAAGAAATGCAAAGGGCCAATAGATACATGAAAAGATGCTCAACATCTCTAGCCATAAGAGAAATGCAAATCAAAACAACACTAAGATACTGCCTCACTCCAGACAGAATGGCCTACATCAACAAGTCAAATAGTAATCAGTGCTGGCTTGGCTGCGGGGAGAATGGAACTCTCCTGCACCGCTGATGGGGTTGTAAATTCGTTCAACCACTCTGGAAAACAGTATGGTGAAAGACTAGAAATAAATATCCCCTTCGATCCAGCAACAACCCTCCTGGGAATATATCCAAAAGAGGCCAAAACAACACACAACAGAGATACATGTATACCCATGTTCATAGAAGCACAACGAAGAATAGCTAAAATATGGAAGGCACCAAAATACCCATCAACAGACCAGTGGATACACAAATTGTGGTATTTATACACAATGGAATACTATGCATCAATAAAGTCCAACAGCGTGGAGGCTTTTACAGGCAAATGGAAGAAACTTGAGAACATCATGCTTAGTGAAGTGAGTCAGAAGCAGAAGGTGAAACACAGAATGGTCTCTCTGATATGAGAAACTCAGATCACAACTCCTATAGAACTTAAGACGAAAGACAATGTGAAATGGGGGAGGCAGGGGTAGGGTTAGGGAGGATGGAGAGAGGGGGTGGGGAGGGTGAGGGACAAAAGGAAGAGTGGGAAAGCTTTTGTCACCTTGACAAGATACGTATGTGCACAAAACGCTCAACTTCATTGTAAACCTTAGATTTTGCACATACTCATATCAATAAAATGGAGGGAAAAAAGAGAACAGAGAGAAAAATTTGGACAAAGACAGAAAAGAAGGCCATGTAAAGGAGGAGGCAAATACTACAACTATGCTGCCACAAATCAAGGAACATGTAGGGCTACCAGAACTGGAAAAACACAAGAGTTCTTCCCAACAGCCTTCATAGGGAATGTCAGCCTTCTGGAACCTTAATTTCAGATTTCTAGCCTCCAGAATTGTTGAGAATTGTTGTAAGCCACTGTCTTAGATAGTTATTCGTTGCTGTGACAGGACATCTGACATCCACAATTTAAAGGAGGAAAGATTTATTTAACTCACAGTTTCAGAAGATCTCACACCGTCTGTTTATGGGCACCTGGCAATGGTGGAGGTGCACGGCAGAGACTAGAGAGCTGCTCAACCCACTGAAGACAAAAAGCCAAGTGAAGCAGGAGCCAAGCCAGTCTAGAGACTTTTGCAAGGCTACAGCTTTCCCAGGAAGAAGCCGTAGTAATGTTTTTTCTTCCTTTAATTACTTCAATATAACAACTGGGCTTCCTACAACCAACGTGGGTGTCCTTCCCTCACTTCTTCACCCAAAAGTCAACAACACACACCTGAAAGCTCTTCCCTGGGCAATCCTCAAGCTCAATAAATTGACACAATCTTTCCATGTCAAACCCCAAGCATCTGCCCCCTCCAGCCAGCCCCTATCTCCCAATAATACACAGTTCCACAGTTATCCCACTATATCCAATACATGGGACAAACACACGTTCCCAAATACATGGGTACACTCCAGATATCAACCACAGAAGCCACCAAGCATGTGATCATTTGTTATAGCGACCACAAGAAACCAGTAACACTGTAAAGGAGAGCTAACCTGTAGCTACTATAATGCATTATCAAGTACTACCATTGTTAAGACATTAAAAAGGTAAGATTATCTCTAGTATTTACTTAAAATACACTTTTCCTTTTCTTAGCTAAAAATCTTTTTGTTCCTATTCCCCAGAACAATACATGATTCATTAAAAAAAGAAGAAAAAAGGGCTGGAGAAATGGCACAGCAGTTAAAGTGCTTGCAAAACCGCAAAGCCCTGAGTTCAATTACCCAACACCATATAAAGCTGGGCATGGTGGTGCACAACTGTAATCCCAGCACTCAGGAACTGAGGCAGGAGGATTGCTGTGAGTCCAAGGCAAGCCTGGGCTGCATCCATAGTGAGATCAGGACCAGCCTGGGCTACAAGGTGAGGCCCTGTCTCAAAAAAAAAAAAAAAAACCCTAGCTTTCTCAAAATTCAGACAAATAAGTTAGTAGCTGTGAAGTATTTCTCTAGGCAAAGGAATGGGAATGGGGGGCATAACTCAGTTGTTAAAGTGTTTGCCTAGCACTTGTAAGGCCCTGGGTTCAAGTCCCCAATACCACACAAAGACTAACAGGGTTTGGTGGCACTCAACTGTAATTCCCAGCACTCAAATTCCCAAACAAACTCAAATACCCTTCCTTCCTTCCTTCCTTCCTTCCTTCCTTTTTTTCTAATTGAGACAAAGGTCTGGCTACATGGCCCAGTTCAAACTCACAAACTCAAGCAATCCTCCTGCCTTAGTCTCCCTAGTTATTGCGACTACGGCACATCTCTCTGTTCTTAAGACTGAGTCAAACAGAAACAAAGAGACAGATACAGAGAGAATACAGTCACTTTTTCTGAGTATAATATAATTGCATAACATAAATGCATACAATTATTAGTCAATGTGTAGTTTTCAAATAATAAGCAGAATAACAAAAACTAAACGGTACCTCATAGGTTGCTGATAAGGACACAAAATGGCATAGCTAGTATGAAAAACAGGCAATTTCATATCGATTTTAACAGGTACTTATGAAGACCCAGAAATTCTTTTCCTAAGTATTTACCCAAGAAAAATGGAACCCATGAACATATGAGCACTGAAAGATCGAAATGTAAATGTTCTGAATCACTTTGTTCATAATAACCAAAAACTGGAAATTTAAACATCTACTAACTGTGACTGGATAGGCAAACTGTATTATGCTCAGCAATAAAAAAGGAACAACCATAGCTGGAAGTGTAGTTCAGTAGTAGATCATAAGCTTAGCATGGGTGAGTACCAGGGTTTAATCCCTAGCACCAAAAACTCAGTGCGAGCATAATATCTGTCAGTAAGTACAACACAGGTAAATCCCAATGTGTGATTCCAAGTTTAAAAGAAAATTCAGGCATAAAAAACTATATAATTTTATTATTTATAATTTAGGAAAGACACAAAAATAAACAGAAGACAGATCAGTGCCTACCAGAAGTTAGAAGACACTGACCACAAAGGGGCATGAGACAATTTTTGGAGGGATAGAAATATTCTATATCTTAATTGTGGTAGTAGCCAAACTAATGTATATTTTGTGAAGTCAATGAACTATTCACTTAAGAGAGTGAAATTTATCATACACAATGGCATGCACCTATAATCCAGCTACTCAGGAGGCTGAGAAAAGAAGATGACAATTTGAGGTTAGACTGGACAAACTGAAGAGTTTCTATCTCAAAAAAAGGAGGGGGGGGGCGGCTAAGCAAAGCAATCTTGAGTCACAAGACTAAGGCAGGAGGCATTACAATTCCAGACGTCAAGTTGTACTACAAATAGTAGTTGTAAAAACTATAGGGCAATGGCACAAAAACAAACAGGTAGACCAGTGGAACAGAACTGGGGATGAAGAGACAAATTCAAATACTCTCAGCTACATAATCTTCAATAAAGAAGCCAAAAGCACACACTGGAGAAAGGACAGCGCCTTCAACAAATGGTTCTGGGAACATTGGACATCCACATGCAGAAGAATAAATATAGACACACCCCTGTCACCATGCACCAAAATTAAATCAAAGTGGATCAAAGACCTATATATTAAAACTGAAACACTAAACGTCCTGGTAGACAAATTAAGCAAATATCTAAAAGACATAGGTGTAAGCAGGGCCTTTCTTAGTAAGACACCAAAAGCCAAAGAATAGCCCCAGAATTAACAAATAGGATTATGTCAAATTAAAAAAAAAAGTTTCTGCACAGCAAATAAAAAGTATCAACAGTGTAAAAAGAGAACCAATAGATTGGAAAAAGAAAATTCACCACCAATACCTCAGAAAGAAGGCTCATAACCAGAATCCACAGGGAACTGAAGAAAAGTAAGCCCCTCATAATCAAAGACCCTAATGAAAAATGTTCAAAAGAAATAAACAGGCATTTCTCAGATGAAGAAGCTCAAATGGTCAATAAATACATGAAAAGATGTTCAACATCCTTTGCCATTAGAGAAAGGCAAATCAATGACAATGTGAGGTTAGACTGGACAAACTGAAGAGATCCGATCTAACTCCAGAGAGAATGGTGTATAACAGAAACAGCAATGAGTGCTGGCGAGGCTGTGAGGGAAAAGGAACCCTCCTGCACTGCTGGTGGGAATGTAAACTGGTACAACCACTATGGAAAGCAGTATGGAAAACTCTCAAAAGACTGGAAATAAATATCCCCTTCAATCCAGCAATACCTCTTCTGGGAATTTTCCTAAAAGAGTTTAAGACAACACGTAACAAAGATACACGTATACCCATGTTCACAGCAGCACATGTAACAATAGCTAAAATGTGGAAGACACCAAAATACCCATCAACAGACCAATGGATACATAAGTTGTGGTATTTATACACAATGGAATACTGCTGATCTATAAAGACAGATAGGTTGGAGGCTTTTACAGACAAATGGAGGCAACTTGAGACCATCAAGCTTAGTGAAGTGAGTCAGAAGCAGAAGGTGAAATATCGAATGGTTTCCCTGATATGAGAAACCCAGATCCCAATTATTTCACAGAACTTATTGTGGGGAATAATGGGAACTGTAAGGGTGAGGAAGGGAGTGGGAGGGTAGAAAAGAGAGAGGGGAAGGATTTGTAATTTTCCCATGATACATATATGCACAAAATATTCAAGATCAATGTAAACTTTATGTACTGCACTTAACATATCAAGTGGGGGGAAAAAGGCTAGGGATATAGCTCAGCAACTTGCTTAGTATGAATGAGACCTTGAATCAATTCCCAATATCCCCCCCATGCACACACACACAAAAGTAACTTATTGCATATAAATTATACTTCAGGGGCTGGAGGAATGAATGGCTCCCTGGTTAAAGCACCTGCCTAACAAGAGCTAAGTCCAGTGCTAAGTACTGGGGTTCAAATCCCCAGTACTACATAAGCTAGGCATGGTGGTGCACACCTGTAATCCCAGCACTCCAGAGGCTGAGACAGGAGGACTTCCATGAGGCCAGAGCCAACCTGGGCTCCATCCTGACTTCAGGACCAGCCTGGGCTAGAGAGGAAGACCCTGTCTCCAAAAAAAAAAAAAAAAAATACACACACACACACACACACACACACACACGTAATAAAATAAATTATATTTCAATAAACTTTTTCAATAAGTTGTTCCCAAATTCTAAAAATTATGCATTTTACTCCTGAGATTATATAAGATTCTAGATTCTGTTAACTTAAAAAAAAAAAACCTTCCTTCTCCTATAGAAAAGGGAGTAGCCCTGGGTTAGAGGTCAAAGTTGTATGAGTCCTCAAATGAGCTAATGAGATACATGGGTCTTCTATTAGGTGGAGGCAATGCATGCAGTAAGGGAATGACCAAGGCTGTCAGGGCCAGGGGGTCAAAGCAAGAGGGGAAAACTGGTATGCAGCACTAGGTGCAAGCTGAGTAAGAGGATGTCATCCCAAGGGAGCAGACCAATGTGAGGATTCAGAGACTTAGTAAATGAGAAGTGTGGTCACAGACCTTGAGGAGGACAACGAGGGGAATGACAGTCAAAACCAGAGCAGGCTGGTAAACCTCTGTATTGAGGCATACTGACATAGGTTTTTAAATCCTGACAGGATGGAGATAAGGAAGGAGGAGACGGAATAAAAACCTGAGCATTATCAGAGAGAGGAGAGGATGGCAGTAAAGATGAAACATTGGTCATAAACAGGGAAATTGAAAAAAAAATAAACGAAAAATTAACGCTAATGAAAGCCACATTTATCACTGTCTGGAAAAAGGTAACAATATAAAAAAGAAGAAAATTAAAATGGCCCCTAGAGTAGACTGAAACCAGAAGTATTGAGGTAAATAGTTTTCAATATAGAAATACAGATGTAGGTGTACATGTACATATATTTCCCAGGCCCAACCATAAAGAAGACCTGAAAGCATTAGCAACCCAACAGCAATAAAGACACTAGAACTGAGACATTAACTTCTTAAAGTCATTGTCCACTTAAAAGAAACCAGGGATCCTTAGAAAATGGCTCATCCCAAAGCTAAGACAGGGAAGTACCAAATAAGTTAGGAGGGCAGAGAATAAGCTTAGTGGCAAGGCACTTGCCTAGTGTGCGTAAGGCCGAAGGAAAGAAGGAAGGAAGGAGGGACCAGAGGAAGAAGAGGAGGAAAGACAGGAAGGGATGAAAGAAAAGAAAGGCAGGCAGGAAGGCAGGTGTAATTATCTTAGGCAGAGGGGCTGGAGGAATGACACAGCGGTTAAAGCACTGAATAAGGCCCAGTGTTCAATTCCCTAGCACCACATAAAGCCAGGCATGATCGCGCATGCCTGTAATCCCAGCATTCGGGAGACTGAGGCAGGAGGACTTTTTTGAGTCCAAGAATAGCCCATTGAATTCAAGACCAGCCTGGGCTACACAGTGAGACCTCGTATCCCCCCCCCCCCAAAAAAAAAAATTAACTTGTTAGAAAGCAAAGATGTGCTTGAAGAATGATGTGGCCATGTCATAAGAACCTAAGGACACAGAAACTAGTTGTACGGGCTCTCACTGGCCAAATGAGAAACAATCTGACGATCAACATAAATAGTGCTATGATCTAAATATTGGTATTTCCCCAGTACTCACACATTAAAATCCTAAAACCTCAGGTGCCACTACAAAGAGGTGGGGTCTTTGAGAGGAGTTTAGTCATGGGGTGGAACCCACATAACTGGGATTAGTTCCATCATTAAAGAGATACCAGAAAGCTCACTTGCACTTTAGGCCATGTGTGGTTAAAGTGAGAATAGGGCTATGAGGAAGCAGACCTGTTAGACACCAAATCTATTGGAATCTTTTTTTTTTTTTTTTTTTTTTTGAGACAGCGTCTTGCTCGATAGCCCAGGCTGGCCTTGGACTCAGGACAATCCACCTGCCTTGGCCTCCCAAGTGCTAGGATTACAAGCATGTGCCACCACGCCCAGCTTTACATAGTGCTGGGGAACTGAACTCAGGCAAGGCAACTGCTTTAACCTCTGTGCCATCTTGAGACTTTGTAAGTGTGAGAAATAAATTCCTGTTGTTTTTAAGTCATTCAGTTTAAGGTATTTTTGTTATAGTAGCCCCAAAGGACTAAGACAAACAGTGAATAATTCACTTTAAAAAAAAAGAAAAAGCATACACAGAAAACCTTGAATTTATATAGATAAAAATGAATACATGGACCCATTAATACTTTGGTAAGGAACAAAATATTTACATGCTTTGAAAGTATTCCTCAAAAAAACTATTAATTTTACACTTATAGTGAAGAAGCCTGGCAGATGATGATTATATATCAAGTAATCAAAATGAACATTATTAATAATGAAGTAAAAGCAGGCCAGGTGACTCTCATCACTCTGGGAGTTAAAGGTAGGAGGATAATAATTTAAACCCACACTGGGCAATTTAGCAATTTGTTTCAAGATAAAATGTTAAAGGGGGCTGTGAAGGACCTAGCTTCAATTCCCCAATACCAAGAAAAAAGAAAGAGAAACTGTGGACCACCTAGCCGGATGCAGTGATCATCACTTGCCCAGAGGCACCAAATACATGAATCCAAACATGAGAAAAGAGGCAATCCAAACTGAGGAAAACTCCACAAAGTTATACTAACCCCCAATCTTCAAAAGTGCCAAGATCATGAAAGTCAAGGAAAGATGAAAGAACTGTTCCAGATTACATGCCAGAAAGACAGGACTAAGTGCAACACAAAACTGAATTGCATCCTTTTGCCTGTAAAAAGAACTAGTAGCACAATGGGCAAAGTTTGAACTACAGAGACTACTGTTATCAGTGCACATTTCCTTTTTGATGACTGCACTGCAATTATAAACACCCTTGTTTGGAACATACACACTAAGCATGCTGGAGTATCAAGTCAGCGGCTTCCTCTCAGTGTTCAGAGGAAGAAAATTCTTTGTACCATATTTGCAACATTTTTCAAGCTTGTGATTGTTTAAAAGTGGGTGGAAAAGCACTATCACTAAAAACTAAAGAAGGTTAAAAAAAATGTGATTCTCCTCAGTTCATACTAGCAAAAAAGAGATATCAGACTATGCTAAATTACTAGAAAATAAACGAAAATTTTGGAGCCAGAAGACACTCGATATAGTTCAACCCCTTCTCTTAATAACTGACCTCAATTACTCATGAGTGATAAGAAATGAAAGAATCTCAAACAGTCACACTGAAGAAAGAAAGTTCCTAAGGAATAACGGGGGCAGTGGCCCAAGGGTGGGTAGAACAATAGTATTCTGCCAGGACCCATGGCTTGTAAACATCGGCAAAACACAATCTCAGCCTCCCTTCTGAAAAATGAACGGATTGCAGAGCAGAAAACTAAAATTTCTTGAAGTGAGAGATTCGAATTGCCGCGAGGTAAGAGCGCTTCCACGGCTTGTTGTTAGATTATGCTTAGCTCGTAGTAACATAAAGGAAGGCAAACGCCAAAACGAACATCCGTGAACCCTGGATTCTCTTACGTAGCGGGGGTTCACCGATTACAGATTAAACCACAAAGGTATGTTCCAAATTGATCCCGAGGAAGAAAATTTCATAACGCATGAAGAAAATTCTCTTGTTAAGAAACAGGCGCAGCGCCAGTGGCCAGGGGGCTCTTTAAGCCAGTCCTTTAATTCGGGAACAACCGTCCCCCCCCATGCAGGAAGAACAGCAGCCGTGCCGTGGGGACGTTTGGGAAGTGCAAGGACCCCTCAGCTCCCCGGGCCCGGCGCGCCGCGGGGCGAGGGAGCAGCGCGCCAGCACTTCCTCTGGGGGAGGACAGCCCCCTGCGTCACGCGCCGCTCCCTCGGGATGCGGGCAGAAGCTAACCCGGGAACTCGGCGCACTCCGCTCCCGCCCTCGCGGCCCCGCGGCGGCCGGCCGCCTCCGCAGCGGGTCGCGGCGCCCACCATCGGCTGACGCGAGCGCGATGCCCGGGCCGGCCCCGGCCTCGCCGCCCGTCCCCGTCGCGCGGCCAGGCCGAGCCTCGCCACGCAGGCCGGGCGCCGCGGGGCCGACCCTCCGCCTCCCGCCTCCCCCGCGACGCCCGCCCCGCGGAGCCCACTGGCCGGCGGCCGGCGTGGGGCGGGGGCGGAGAGGCCGCGGCGGCACCGCCCACACCCTTACCTGGCTTCTCGTGGTCGTAGCCTACCACGATGAAGTAGTCGGCCAGCCGGGCCATGGCCGCCGCTGCCGTGCCCCCGAAGCGGGTCCCCGTCGCCGCCCTCGCCGCCGCCGTCCGCCCGGCCCGGGAGGCCTCAGCATGTTGCCTGCAGCGGCAGCAGCGGCAGCAGCGGCGTTTCGGCCATGTTTGACAACCGCGGCGCGCTCTGCGCCTGCGCCGCGCCGGCGCCCGCACCTCCCCGCCCCCACCCTCGCGCCGGCCGCCGGAGCTGCGGGCTGAGCCCACCCCGCGCGCGGGCTGCCCGAGTGGGCGTGCGGCCGTGTCCTCGCCACGCGCCGGCGCCCGCCCACGGGGGGGGCGCCCACTTTGAGGTCGCCGGCTGCGTCGGAAGCCCCCTGCCCTTTTTTTTTTTTTCAAAGCACGAGTCTTTTCATCTGCTTTATTTTGGGGGCTTGGGAGAAGGGACACGCAAGATCGAGGGGGGTCAGGTGGAAAGTTTGCTCTCCGCTGCTGACCGCCACCGCCACCGGAGAGGAGATTCTCCCGCCCTCGGTTGGAAGCAAGGAATTTGCACCGCCAGGGCTTTTGCGGCACGTTTCCTGTTTATATTGTGCAGATGGGAATTTTAGAAACATGCCATCGAGCTGGCGGGGAGGGACAGGCCTTTGCGCAATCCTCAGAGGCGCCTAGGGTTTCAGCGCCGGTGGGGGCTGGCGGTCAGCCTGGGCTTCCCCGGAACGCTTGGGGGAGCTGGATGCCGAGGAACGCGGAATCCTCGGGATCCTCCTGAACTGGGCTGTTCTATCCCTGGGGAGTCCCGCCCTGTCCGCTTGCAGCCTTTGCAGGGAGAAGGGCGTCCGAAGCAGGTAGTAACTTTCGAGCTCCCAGCAGACATTTAGGAAACTGAATTAAAGGTCCTCATCACCCAGTCTAGGGGTCATCCAGGTTGCTTCTTGGTTACACCTCTCACTGATCATTTCGAATTTAGCTGGTGCGACACTAGGTGAGCTTACTGAAGTTTGTCGCTCAAGTTTTGGGAAGCTCTATGGTTTGGAAGTCATCTTGGTGATTATTCATTAGTCACAGTTGAGGGTTTGAACGGAAACATGTACATACGCGAGCTCGGAGCATATGGTAGGCACTTAAACAGAAATCGTCAGTGAATACGTATGCCATTGCTACCAGCAAGAAGCTGCAGTGACCACAACTCTGGGCTGAAAGTCCAGAGGGTTTGTGTCTCAGACATTTCCTCCTCAGATCGAGAGAGTTACATTTAGTGGAAGAATGGAAACTGAAGGAATGCTGTGGGACTTTTCTTGTGCGTTGCTGTAGCCAAATCGAGGCAGCTCTAAATTACAGGGGTGGAGGGAAACTAAAATGATTTGGAAAATAAAATTTGAAAAACCTTCACATCGTACCCCATGTAGAAATCCTCTCTATAACTTCCCTGTGAGCTAATCATCTGATACAATCGCTTTCAGTAAAGGTCTCGCTTTGCTGGGAGACACCATATTCCACCCTCTTCAGCAACCCTCTAGCTAAAAAGTTCCTTATGATGTCATAATTGTCCTACTATATCTTCCCCTGACTCTGCTCTCTGGAATTATGGGGCAAGGGGGTGGGGGAGGAATTTATCTTTGTTTGATGGCCCTTTAGATTTTTAAAACAATAATACTAATTTTGCCTTCTTTTTCAAATATCAGAGTAAAATTTAATACATGGCATTTAAATATATTCAAAATGTTGTACATAAACTACCACATCCATATAGTTCCAAAACATTTTCATCAACCAAAAATGAATTTCACACCTATTAAGCATTTACTCTCTTTTCCTACTGCAGACACTGGCAACCATCCATCAGCTTGGCTCTGTTGCAATAATTTGCCCTCTATGGGTATTTCATACACAGTGGATTATAAAATGTGACTTTTTGTGTATGTGTTTTGTTGTTGTTTGTTTCATATGTTGGGGGGTTTTGGTCGGGGCGGGGGAGAGATAAGGTACTAGAGATTGAACCCAGGGCCTTCACCCTGAGATGTATCCCCAGCCTGAAGTAGGGAAGAAGAAATAAAAACAAGTAGAAAAAAGACCAGAAAATCATAAATATTGTTCTTGAAAGAGACTGCAACTTCAGGATGTAATCAATATTATCCAATACCCAATATTATCTCTTTATTTACATTTCTTTTCTTCAAGGCCCATCATGCCCAAAATTTCTTAAAGATGCAATATGTCTCAAAATGAAATTAGTTGAATTTATTTTTAGGCCTCAGACTCAAAATGATCCCGAACAACATAATGAGATTTCAAAGTTATACCTTGTACACATTCCTGGCTGCCATTCCTGGAGACATGCAGTTTCTGTTCTGGAACAGACCTTAGGCCAAAGAAAATAGGAAGGGAAATGCCTGTAAAGACCCTTCTGCCTTGGGCTGAAGCCTAATATAATTTCGTAAATGCCTTTCCTAAGTCTCTTACATCAGTCACTATTCATCTGTCATGGATCATAGCTTTGGAAGGATGGGTAAGCTGTGAGCAAAGTTCCGCCTTCCCTCAGGGCGCTCCCGATAGATTCTGATGCCGCGCTGATTTTTTTCAGGAGGCAGAACTTCACTTCTCACTTCCCTCTTGCTGCTGCTCATGATTCCAAAGCTATCATCCAGCAACCTACTCTGTAACAAGTACCACCTCCACCCCAACCCACTCCAACCACCACTGTCAACCCTGCCCCCCTCCTAGGGAGAATGTTTTTTAAATAAACTGGACCCCGATGTCATAAAAGTCAGGAACCACTGTCATGATAAAGGGCCTGAGGGAACACTAAGTATCTGGAAGGGACAGAAAGACCTTTTGGAATTCCAAATTAGCTTCTAAGTAAAAATGTCAGTAAGAATCATAATTAGGCTAATTCCTGAACCCTAGAACTGACTCCTGAGTGCATAAAAATGTATCCAAACTTGCAGTCAAAGCACTCACCTTCATGGTACTGCCCACCTTCTCTATAAAGGTGTAATTCCCATCAACCAAACTTGCAAGGGAACAAGATGCCTTCGTGGTATTGTCCATCTTCTTACTTGATATAAATCTATATCTAATTGGACGCCTTTGTGGCACTGCCTGCCTTTTCCCTTGAAGGCAGCTCTCTCCCTTTATACACAATATAATAAATTCTACCCATACTTCTGTGTGATAATTTATGTGTGTTGAATAAATTCTTTCATCAAGGGCATAAGAATTAAGGAAAGCCAGGAGCCTGTTCCTTGCAACATCAGGACCCAGCTTATCAGTGACAGGGTGTGTGTGTGTGTGTGTGTGTGTCTGTTGTATGTTACTGGGGTTTGAGCCCAGGCCCTTCACACTGAGCTACATCCCCAGCCCATTTTTATTTTTGATTTTGAGACAGAGTCTTTAAGTTGCTAAATTACCCAGGGTGGGCTCAAACTGGCCATCTTCCTACCTCAGTAGGAATTATAAATTATAAATGTGCATCACCACAGCCAGCTAGTATATTGTTCTCAAGTTTTATCCATGTTGTAACACCAGATCTACTTTACAGTGTCCCAATGAGGTATCATAACTTCATTGTTTTGGTGGAATAATATTCCCTCTATGTACCAATCACATTTTGGTTACCCACAGTTTATTTCTACCTTTTAGTATTGTGAAGAGTGCTGCCATGAACATGCATGCACATATATTTGCTTAAGTATCTGTTTTCAATTTCTTGTGGTATAATCTTAGGAATAGAGTTACTGGATTATATGGTGAACCTATGTTTAACTGCTTTCCACAGCCACCAAATTGTTTTCCACAATGGCTGAGTCATTTTACAATCCCACCAACAATGTGGGTTCTAATTTCTCTACAACTTTGTTTTGTTATCAGAGTATTAGTAGGTATGTCTTACTCTGCCCTGATTTATACTTCTCCAAGAATCAATAAGGTTAAGCACCTATTCATGAATATATTGGCCATTTCTAAATCGTCTTTGGAAAAATATCTGCAATTCCTTAGATATATATATTTTTTTTTTCAAAGTGCTGGGGAGATCAACCCCAGGGCATCCCACTTGCTAGGTAAAGGCTGCACAACTGAGCTACACCTCCACTATGCTTACTTTTTAATAAATCTTTCTTTTTTTTTCTTGGTGCTGGGAATTGAACCCAGAACCTCCTAAATTCTACCGCTGAGCTACACCCTCAGCTCTGTTTATCTTTTTGCTGTTGCATTTATTTATTTTGAGTACTAGAACACTATTAGACATAAACTTTGCGATATTTTTCTATTCTTAATGTCTTTTGATTCAGAAAAGATATTAATTTGTTCAACTTTTTTCTGTGATATTACTGTGATGATATTACTATATCCAAGCTGTTGCCAAATTTAAGGTTATGAATTAGAAGATTTATTTATTTCTATATTTTCTTCTAAGTGTTGTATAGTTTTAGCTTTTGTATTTAGGCTGTTAATCCATTTTGAATGACTTTTGTAATGATAAGGTTACTTTTACTATTACATTTCACTTTTTTGGAGGGAGTGTAGGGGGAGTAAACTAGAATCATTACACTGAACAATACCTCCCAGCCCTTTTTATTTTTAATTTGGGATAGGGTCTCACTAAACTGCCCAGGTTGGATTCAAACTTGCAATTCTCCTGCCTTAGCCATCAGCATAGTTGGGATTATAGGCATGTACCTGGATGCCCTGTTTAATTATTCAACTTTTTTTTTTTTTGAAAAATGTGTGTGTTACTAAGGATTGAACCCATGAATTTCACAATGAGTTACGTCTCCAGCCCAGTATTTTTTGTTTTACTTTGTCTTGTTTTGTTTTTTGAGATAGGGTCTTACTCTGTAGCCCAGGCTCATCCTATACTCACTATGAAACCCATGCTAGCCTTCGACAGAAGACAATCCTCCTGTGTCACCTCCCAAGTACTGGGATTACAGGCATACCCAGCTTTATGTGGCACTGGGGAATCGAACTCAGAGCCTTAGCTTACAAGGCAAGTGTTTTAACCACTGTGCCATCCCTCCGGCTCCTCCAGCCCAGTTTTTTTTTTTTTTTTTTTTTTTTTTTTTTTGACTTTGAGACAGGGTCTTGCTAAGTCAGAGCTGCCCAGGTAGGGCTCAACCTTATGATCCTCCTGTTTCAGTCTCCCAAAGTGCTGGATTACAGACCTGCACCACTGGGCCTAGTTACTTTTTGTAAAATCATAATTCAGTTGTTTTCAAGCCTAGAATCTAGTACTGTCTGTGTTTATAGACATATTGCATCTGTGAAGGTCATAAAGATTACTGCCAGCCATTTGCAAAGAGTTGTTTTGCATCATAGAACTTTTCACATATTCCAGACATTGTGTTTATATACACATGTGAACAGATTTAGCTAGCATACACTGAAGCTGTGATTTGCTTTTCAGTGAGCAGCTGCCAGGTTGTTGAAGCTGATAAACCCTAACGAGGAGCCTGATGGCCAAGGTTGGCAGAAGACCATACCATCTCCAGGTTAACCGCCATCATTTTTTGTGAATAGAGTAAAGGGAGAAAGCAAGCCTTGATTTATTTTATCGAAGGCTGCCAGGAGTGGCAAGCGGAGAAGGCTATGCAACACAATACTAACATGTATCTCATGTAGACGCCTCTGCCTTTTTTTGCTTTAAAAGACAGGTGGAGCTGACTACCAACGAGAAGTTTTATCAGCTCATTGCCTCTGCAGCGGGTTGTTGTGTGGTAAGCCGTTCACCTCTACAGTCATTTCAAGTGCTTTCTGTGGTTAGCCACTACAGTTCAAAGAGGCAGTGTGAGAGTTAGACATGACCAAATGTCCTCAATCAAGGCTGAGGCCTCTTCAAATTGTCTCCACCAACTCAAAACAAAGGAGACTAAGAGCTGTGTTGGAAAATTCCCTGACCCGTTGCCACCTTTCCAACAACTCAATTGCTTAAGAAACGTAGTGATTGTTGCCCTTGACACTTGTCTCTCGGCCCATATTCATCACCCACTCCTATTGCTTCTGCTTCCCAGATATGTCTACTTCTCTCCACCCTCCCAACCACCCTACTAGTTTAAGCCATTATCACCTCCCACCTTGATTTTTGCGTTATCTCCTAACAAGTTTCCCTGCTTCACTGGTTCTAGACTTTCTATACAGGTAAAAATTAAAGATAATACAGAGGCTACTGACTCAGTCCTAATTAAATTGTGTAGCAACACACTTTTTCTACCTCGAGTGTATGTTTGAGGTACAGGGGAAAGGGCTTCATAGATGACTGTAGCAAAGAGCCCCACAGTTGCCTTTGCATGTGTGATGAGATAATTTACAGAGGCCTAGAATCTTGACCTTCACTTGAAGTACCCCTGACATTAGCAGGTACAGTATAAATATACTGCTACAGTTTGCAGGCTGCTTTTACTTAGATTGCATGTTTAGTGAGCAGGACTGGCTACATAAATTGCAGAGCCCAGTGCGAAATGAAAACACAGGACTCAGAGGAATTCTTATTCAAAAATTATTAAGAATTTCAATACATTTTCAGCAGAACATTAAACCATGTCCAAGCTCTTCAGTGTACAGGCACTGTGTAACTGAACAAGGTGCATGTCCAGGAAAGCTGGCTCTTTTGGTGCAGTTTAGGTGGAATAGGCACAGGAATAAGGGATATAATAGAGAAGACGGGGCAATGAGGTCCTCTCTAAACTCTCCTGCAAGCTACCACTGCGCTACTTCTCGTTCCTTCCTCTCTAATCCATTGACTACATTCAATATCAAAATGATCCTTATTTTTTCTGTCTTTAGGCATATTTCATTTGGAATAGAACCCAGGCCCTTGTCCACACAAGACACATGACCTAGCACCAACTTACACCCCAACCCCAAAGTGATCTTTAAAATCAGTGTGTATTAGATCATTTCTCCTGTCTTCACATCTGTCAGTCTCTTCTCATATCACCATTATCACCATGAATAAAGTGCAAAATCTTCGATGTGTCCCAAAGCATTCTACTTAATATGACCATGATGATTTTTTGATCTCCTTCCATTCCACTCTTCTCTTTATCTACTACATTCTGGCCAAACTCATTTTTTCTAATGTACTAAACTTTCATCTCTAGGCCTTTGTGCATGCTGTTTCTTCCAGTTGAAACATGAGGTTCTAGTCTTGTTTTTCCTAGGAACACTTACCACAGTTTCTAACCTTGTATTTGCTCCTAAAAGGATTTATTACAGCAGGCTACCACTCTAGGCTGTAGGCATCTTGAGGGCAGAATGACAGTTGCAGTGATGGCTACTTTATATTCAGAACTTAGCACAGTACTAGATAATGATCAGTAAGTGTAATGATTAATCTTGTCCACTTCATTGGCTGCAGAGACACCAAGGAAATTAATAAAGCACACTTTGGATTTGTCTGGGCAAGCTAGGGGAGTGTGTAAAGACTTGGAGTGCTAGGCAAGCACTTTTGCTGAACCATTCCTCCAGCCCAGTACTGGGGATTGAACCCAGGGCCTTTGCACTGAGCTACTTCCTTAGGCCTTCTTTATTTATTTTTATTTCAAGGTAAGGACTTGCTAAGTGGCCCAAGCTGGGCTCCGATGTGCCATCTTCCTGTCTAAGTCCCACCTCCCCCCACCCCAACCCCAGCGTGGTAGGACTACAGATCTGTGCCATGGAGCCCAGCATCTGTTCTATCTCACTTGTCCTACAACAACTAACCTTCTTTAAGATGTAGGGAGGTTTACCTTCCAGGTACAAGGACTGGCAGTTTCAGGAATGAGACACTGGGGTGGGATGTAGCTCATTGGTAGAGTGAATGGGTGAAACCCTGCTGTTCTATGCCAGTATCTCAATCAAGACGAGAAACAAAGACATCAAAATCATTACTTTGTGCTGATGCCTTGGAAAATGCTGTGCCCTAAAGACAGAGATTGTCTCTCTTGTCCCTAGCACTCAAACCTACTTAGAAATTAAAAATGTAGAAATAGCGCTTTGCATTCTGTGTCAGAGTTTTTAATCTGGTCCGTCTCTGAAATTATATGCCTATTTTATACTTTAATTGGTTTCTGTGTACACGTTCATTTTCTGGGAAGAACTTATGTTTTTATTAGCTTCTTTTAGAAGTCAGTCAAAAAATTCCCAGGGCTTTGTATCCTGCTTTATTTTTCTTTTTGAGAACAAATCCACAAGGCTGATTTTGTCCTTTTTGTAACCCACTTGATGTTACGACTCCAGGATGCATCTTGAACCCTGTTTTCAAGAGAAATTTGTAAACAAACACTAAACTTAACAAATATTTTGAACTACACGAACAATAAAAACATCATAAAGTTTCCTGTTTGAAAAAAGAGGCATCTGAGATCATCATGCACTGTACTTAGATAGTCACATTTTAGTTTTTCTTATTAATACCTTACTATTATATATTATTTCTCATTACTTTCCAGAAAGCCCTAAATATGGTCACCCTAGCATTAAGGCCCATATGCACAGCATTAATTGAGGGATCACCGCCATCTATTTTTATTTATTTATTTATTTTTTGTAGCACCGAGGATACAGCCCAGGACTTTCATACTGAGCTACATCATTTTTAGTTTTGATTTTGAGACAGTCTCTCTAATTTGCTAAATTGCCTAAGCTGAACCCCAACTTTTGATCTTCCTGCTTTGGTCTCCAGAGTGCTAGGGTTACAGGTCCCCACCACTGAGCCTGGCTGACTAACATTTTTTAGTTTTTAAATTTTAAAAAATTATATTTATTGATTGATGGTTGTGGTGGTACTGGAGGATTGAGCTCTGGGCCATCACACTGAACTGCACACCTAACCCATTTTTGACTTCTGATTTTGAGACAGGGTCTCAAAAAGTTCCTGAATTACCCAGGCACTGGGCTCTAACTTGCTGTCCTCCTGCTTCGTCTTCCCAGAGTGCAGGGATTACGGGCCTGTGCCACTGGGTCTGGTCCATACGTTTTTTTTTTTTTTTTTAAACTCCAAACATGACTAAGAATAAGGATTAGACTTCGGGCCTAAAAAGTAATTGAATAAGGATGTGAGAAAGAGATTGAAACGCCATTATTCAACAAACCTTCAGTGTATGTGTATGTACACATACACAGGATGTCAGGATACACATATTTATTCCAGTGTTTTGGGGGTTTATTTATGGTCTCATCTTTTAAAATTCCTGAGTCCAAAAAAAAGTTTACCTGCATTAACCAGGATATCTTTATTTTTCTCTCTCTCTTTTCTTGCTAGACAGATTTTAAGATGTTTCTTCTTCCACTTCCTTCCTTCCTTACGCTGTTCCGGCTCCATGTGAATCCACAATCTTTGTAACAGGAGCTGACCAAACTAAATGTTCACAAGTCACCAGCAGAATTCCAGCTGTGGCATTTCCTTCTAGATAGGCCCATTGAACCCAACACACAGTCTAGTGACATTTTTTTCTTTAAAGACGATTAAGTAGGGCAACTTGATTCTGAAAGAGGGAAAAAAAAGTCCAGATTTGGCAGATTCTTTATCTTTTTTTCACTTAAAACCCTTGACACTTTGGGGAGCCCTCCGGCCCCTGCTGCCCACGCAAAGGCAAACACACTTTCCAAGATAATGGGTTTTCTAGCAAAATCCTCTGAGTTGCCAACCCAGGACTTTACATAAAGAATTCGCTCGGTTCTCAAATGACGGCCCTCTTAAGTGCCAGAGCGACAAAGTGCACCCTGGCCGATAATGAGCGTGCCAAGACTCTCAGGTGGGACTTCCTGGCACCAACGCGACACCACTGGCAGCTTGGTGGAGCCCAGTCTTTCACTCCAAGATTTGATTTCCTTGTTGGAGTAGCCTGCGGCTCGAAGAGAAGTTTGGGTCAAGAGCTCTTTCCGCGATCATCCTCCCGGAGGACAGAGATCGTTTCTTTCCAAGGATTACGAGTTTTCCTGAAGAACACAGCTCGGAGGCAAGGAGGAACAGGTACCGAGCGCCCTGCGGACTGAACTCCTGTGGGCCGCTGGGGGCTGCATCACGGGACAGATCACGGGACCTTCCCTGGCCGCGGGCCAGCGTCCAGCTGTCCTTGACCTCCAGAGCAGTCTGAGGCGCGAGGCAGGGAAATGAAAGTAAAACATGACCTGGCAGGGGCCCAGCTGGACGCCAGCGACAGGTAGTCGCATCTTCAGAAACAGCCGGGCCTGGAAAAGATGATCTTAGGGACAAAATGAAAGAAGAGACGGAAAGTGGACGGCGAGCGAGGAGAACAATAGTTAGGCTGGGGAGCGCGCTGGCATGCCTGCTGCCCCTGACCCGGTCCGAACGGTCCACTCCTCCCCGCTGCACCTTGCTGGCCCTTGGCGTCCCAAGCCCTCCCCAGATCAGAGCTTGGAAGCTTAGAATCTGCCCCCTGCTCTCATTTGGAACTCAGGTCTACGAGGGTGACTTCCTCTGGGAAGAGTAATAAGCTTGCTGCGGCCATTTCTTCCCCAGGTGCAATGTCCACGTTCAGTCCCGAGAGCGGAAAGGCGACTGAGCCAGCAGCGTCCGGCCTGGGCCGCGCTGTGGGCAAGGTCCGCGCACCCACGCACGGCCGCCTGGGCCCCGAGGCTCGGCCCCTGCACGGCAGGGCAGGTGGGAAACCCGCAGCTCCGCTGGCCACGCTCTGGACGGGCACGCCAGGGACAGGACGTGACTTGGCCACCTCCGAATTGCAGGGAGGGCAAGACGGATCTGGTCAGTGGCTTCGCAGTGTCGGCTCCGGGCTGCTGGACATTCGAGTGGAGTAGCGGGTGCAGGACGCTAGGGGGGCTCGCACGGGCTGCGCCCTCGCTCCCCAGGACGTCCCCAGAAAGAGAGGCAGAAAGCGAGGGCGAGGAGCTGTGAGGGAGCGCTCCAGCAGCGACCAACGTGTTCCAACTGATTGATCATGAGCAGGCACATAGATTTGGGCAGGGGCTGGAACTGTCCTTTCCCCTTTGACAAGATGGTGACCCCAGCCTAGAAGAATCCACGCTGCCGCACCCCAATCTTCTGTGCGTGCTTGCTCGCCAAGTGGGGACTCGACTGCTTCCTACCTTTCGTGTGACTTACACTTCTCTCTAACAACGACTTCTTCTGCTTCTTCTTCAGCTTGGTGACATGGGAAAAGTGATATTACCTTCCTCACCTAACTCATGACTGACCATAAAAATCAAAAGAGCCCGGGACGTGGCTGTGCTTTGTGAAAGGAAAGCGATTAACATACGTGATGCATTAGTGTGCTCCCTGGCAGTCCTCACGTTTACGGCGCATGAATTAAGGCAGCCAGGCAAACTCTCAGGTTGTAACCTTATAAGGCATAATTGGATTACGAGGAGGGGAAATAAAAGGGATCTCTTTTCTCCTAATCTCGGCTATTCCTGTATTTCCAAATAGGCACGTAAGTTCTGAAACTTCGATCATCAGCCCCACCAAGTCCCAATTCTCAAGCCGGTCGTTCTGAGCTTTGCCCTTATGAAGGAAGCTTACTACACCCCTTTCAGAAATCCCGGAGTCCCCGTTTTCGGGGTGGGAGAGAGGCCGTGGTCCCACTCCTCCCGGTCGGCCCTGTCCCGGGTCCCTGCGGATCCGCAGGAGTTTGGGGTCGAGGCTAGGTCAGCAGCTGAGCCGGCAGGGGGCGCGGTCCGCTGGAGGCCACAGCGCCCCAAGTCCGCGCTCGGGCCATTCCCGGGGTCCTTCCCCCCAGTTTCCCCCGCTGGCTTTTGCCGCTCTGTATCGCGACCCCCGCCTCCCCCGTTGTGTACGTCCTGGGGTGAGCGCCTCAAAACGCTGCACTGGCCCTCTTCGACCCTTCTGTCGTTTGCAACGTGTGCCAGAGAACGAGGCCCGCGGCAGTCCTTGCACAATTCCTCGGAGCCCATCTCGGAGCCCTCCGGCCACAAGGGACCCTGCGAGCCCACACCCACAGGAAGGCAAAGCGCGTGCCCGGGCGGAGGAGTGCGCGCGCCCGAGGAAAGGGCGGGCCCGAGAGCAGCCAAGCCCCGCCCCCCTCGAGCCGGAATAAAGCGCAGGCACCCGAGCCGGCCAGTCAGTGGTTTCTCGGTGACACTGGCAGACCCGCTCCGGCCTCACCACCGCTTCTCATCAGTCAGCCTTGGACTTGGGGTTTTGCCGCTGTCTGACATCTCGGACTGCCTTCTCCAAGCACTGGGCAGCTCTCCTTCAGCAGGTAGGTGCCGGGGGCTCGGCGGGCGGCAGGGGTGGGGGCGCGAGGCCCGGAGCTGGGAATGCCAGGTGAGGGGACCAGCCCCCTGGGGAGACCCTGCGGTGCGCATTCCGCGGCCCAGGCCCAGCCCGTGCACACTCGCGGTTCTGGACCGACCCAGTCTCCTCCGCTCTAGAAACCAAATGCCCAGAAGTCAAGCAGGGCACCTCCGGGAGCCCAGCGTGTGCAGCTGCCGTCCCTGCAGGGCCTGTCACCCTCTGGGCGGGCGCTGCGTCGCCGGCGCCTCTCCGCGTCCCGCCAGGGGAGATAAACGTCCGAGCCTGCCCGCGCCGGCGCCCCGGCCCGGGCGGCACAGCTGGCCCGGCTGCTCACGCCCCGTTTCTCCTTACTTTTCCAGAGACTGCACATCGCCAGGATGAAGCTGGTTTCTGTCGCCCTCCTGTTCCTGGGCTCGCTCACCTTTCTAAGCGCGGACACGGCGCGGCACGACGTGGCGTCGGAGTTCGGAAAGAAGTGAGTCCGGGCAGCGCGCTCCCAGGCGCGGGACGTGGCCGATGGAATTAGGCTGGCCGTTGCTCCTCAGGGGCCAGGGGCGAATGGAAGCCGGACCGGCCGCGACGGCACCCGGACGCACGCTAATCGGGGCTGCTTGTGTTTTCCAGATGGAATAAGTGGTCTCTAAGTCGTGGGAAGAGGGAACTGCAGGTGTCCAGCAGCTACCCCTCCGAACTCGCTGACACGACGGCCGGGCCTGCCCACACTGCCGCTGTGCCCCAGGACGTGAAGAGTGTTTCTGGCGGCCCCCAGGCCAGGTAACTATGCGCCTGCAGTGAGTGTGCGGGCGGAGGTCTCCCTCCACTACCCCTGCCCTGGGTTGCAGCTGGGACGTTGCGACCAGTTTCCGGGCACCGCTGGTCCTAGAGTGGCTGTCACTGTTGGTGCCTGGGGCTAAAGCCCAGCTTGATGTACAGATGGATTTCAAGCTGCCTTCTTTCTCCTCCCTAGCGGTCAGGATGCCGTCCGCATCCGAGTCAAGCGCTACCGCCAGACCAAGAGCAGCTTTCAGGGCCTCCGAGGCGCTGGCTGCCGCTTCGGGACCTGCACGGTGCAGAAGCTGGCGCACCAGATCTACCAGTTCACCGACAAGGACAAAGACGGCACCGCCCCCCGAAGCAAGATCAGTCCCCAGGGCTACGGCCGCCGCCGCCGTTCCTTGCGAGAGGCCGGCCGGGGTCGGACTCTGGTGTCCACCGAGCCACGGCCACTTACGGCTCAAGGCTCCCGGGGGCACAAAGCGCTCGCCCCCCTCCTTAAAATTTAGGGTCACGCAAGCGTCCTACTGGCACCTCGTGGAGCTGAGGGTTTTGGTCGGGAACCAGGCTGAGACAATCCTGCGGAGAACTCGAACGGAGGAGGCACCATCTGGCCGGGAGCCCTGGCCTTTGCAGGGCCCCCTCCCCTTCAGGGCCGTGCTTCCTTCGCTCGGATCTGGCCTGGGTAACCCCCCACCCCCGCCCACGTGTGGGTGGGGGTGGGGGGGGCGGAGGAGAACCCGCGGGAGTGCCATAGGAGCAACTGAGACTGGAACGCTTATCCCCTCGGGGCATGGGTCTGAGCCACTGCCTTGCCTGCCTAGGAACTGATTTCTCAAGGGGTGCCACCCCACCGCGGCGCAAGCCTCAATATTACTTGAACTTTCCAAAACCTAGAGAGGAAAAGTGCAATGCGTGTTGTACGTACAGAGGTAACTATCAATATTTAAGTTTGTTGCTGTCAAGATTTTTTTTGTAACCTCAAATATATAGAGATATTTTTGTACGTTATATATTGTATTAAGGGCATTTTAAAGCAATTATATTGTCCTCTCCCCCTATTTTAAGGCGTGAATGTCTCAGCGAGGTGTAACTGGTTTGTGGAGTGCGTGTGCGTGTGTACCAAATAGTGCCTGATTACTGCCTGTGGAAGAAGGAAACCTCATGTCTCTGTATAATCTATTTACATAAAAAGGGTGATAAGCGAACAGCAAACCAATAAACTGTCTCAATGCGGATTCATTCTCGACTCGAGCTGCGGGGAACGAGGGAGGGCGCTGGTCCCACCCCGCCCGGGGTCCCCCCACGCCACCGGTGGGGCTTGGGAAGGTGGGATGGCGGTGCCGGGTGCGAGTCGGTCCTCCGCGCGCGGGCTTCGTTGTAAGAGCTGCGCTCTACCAGGGACGCGGGGGAGGAGGAGGGGACGCGCCCGGCGCGCGGCGTGTTGTGTCCCGGCTGCGACCCGGGGCTTTGCGGAGGCGCCCGAGGTCACGGCCTCGCGTGGGGGAAGGGTGAGCGGACGCCCCGGATTGCGCAGCGGGGCCCCAGTTTTACCGAGTTGCTTGTGGCGCTGCGCGAGTCTCGGAGAGCTGGGGTGCGCTTGGAGGCTGAGTTGGCTCCCCGTGGCCACCGCGAGTGCTAACCTCAGACGCTCCCCTGGGAAGCAGGCAGCGGTCCGTCCCGCGATCCTGCGGGGCCGTGGCGCCCTCTGCCGACGCCGCGGAGTCCCCACCCCCTCCGAGGGCGCCGAGGCAGTACGTGCGATTTAATAAGTGCTCCTACGTGGGAGTCAGCACACAGCCCTAATGAAAGAGGAAAGAAAAAAACCGCCTGCAGATGCCAACTGGCCTCCCCCCGCCCGACCTGCGCGGCGCTCGCTGCTGTGGGACAGTGACTCAGCGCCCACACGCTGCGCGGCGTGCAGCTGCGGGCCGAGCTGGGCTGGACGGACGTGCCGCCGGAACCGTGCGCCTCCGCCCCCGACGGCCGGGGACCTGCATTGTTCCGCCTTCCCTCGCCCCTCTCCCCTTCCTTCCTCCGTCCCAAGCCTCTTGCAGTTTCTCCCCACTTCTCTCTGGTCTTCCTCTCCCTCCCTCCTTACTTCCTCCTAGCTTTCTTCACGTCTTAGAAGGTTGCCGGTTCTGCAGAGGGACCAGTTGGGCCGGGGCCTGGGCACATGTAGGACAGAAGCGTTAATGGGAGGTAGAAAACCTGCTTAGGAAAGAGGAACCTTCCATTTTGCCCCCCCCCGCCCCCCATTTTATCTCACACCTGATCCTAAAGACCAAGTGGGTCTTTAAGAGTTGCTGCCTTTCCAGAAAGTTCCCCTGACCTTTCCCAGTTAATCTTAACAACGTTGTGCGTTTTGCTAGAATTAGGGGAGTTCTAAATGTAGCCACAGGGTTGGGGGATAAACTCAATGATTAGAGCCCTTGCCTTGGAGGCTCCGGGCCCCGTTAGGTCCCCCAGTACCGTGTAATAGCCCGGTGTGGTGGCTCACACAAGTGCAAACCTGTAATCCCAGAACTCAGGAGGTGGGAGCAGGAGGGTTGCTGTGAGTTCTAGGCCAGCCTGGGCTACGTGGTAAGTCCAAAACCAGCCTGGACTACAGAGCAAGACTCCGTCTCATGAAATTAAAAAGTACATAAATATCATAAGTGGAGCAACAGAACATATTGCTGTCGAGGCCCTCTTAATGAATAATTCCTTGGACACAATTCTGCTAGGCACTGAAAGGGTACGGGGCCTATATGAATGAAGAAATGACTAGGCCAGGCTGGGCATTTCTGTGACAGGAGTGGGTTCTTGCGGGCCTGAAGGGGCTGCTGCAGAGAGCAGCCAGTCTTTCAGCCTCACAGACAGTGGCTTAAACACTCACCCTTTTCCTTGAGCCTGAGGTTCACCCCATAGCCACATAGCTCTCCAGCAAAACCTCACCCTGGCAGAGTTTTAGCCACTGGACAGAGCTGCCAAAGGCAGGTTGGGCACAAGCTTAGGGCTGTTGTGAGCAGGGAACAGGCATCCAGCCTCCTGCCCAGGAAGTCTTATGACTCTAGGGAATCCGAGGCAAGTGAGTCTGAAATGGCTCAGCTCTGGGAGGAAAAAGGCAGCTGTTCAGCTGGAGTCCTTCCCACTGCCAGCCCTGTGACTTGAGACATTTCTGAGCAGACAGAGAGCCCCCTATGACCAGTCTGGTAAGTACAAGTTCAGGATTAACTGAAGGTCACCAGAAAACCCTGAGCCCTTCTCTGTAAGCTGTTGAGCTAACCTTCCGTACTTTTTTTTTTTTTTCATAAGGTGCTGAAGCTTATCAGGATAGGGCTTCTCTATGCCAAGAACACATCATTTGTCAGCAGTGATGAGTCATTTGTGAGTTGATTGGACCTGTCCACAGCTGAGAAGTAGTCACAGTTTTTATCTGCAGCTTCTGTTGCTGGTTGTAGGAATGGTACCATCCGTCTGTAAGCAACCAAGGGGACCATGCAATTTCTTGAAAAGCCAGTGCATTGATTGAAGAGCTAAGAGAAGAGGGGGGGGGGGAGGAGACTGATTCTTTTTTTGGCCCTTGCTTGCTGTGATATTCTCCTACCCACTTTATAAACCTTATCTCATCTAGCAGCCTTGTGAAGTAGGTGTTATTATCTTTCTTCATAGATAAGGAGACTGAATCTCAGAGACATAAGGTAACCTAACCAAGGTCACACAGTGACTAATAAGAAGTGGTGGAGCCTGAATTTGCACCCAACTGCTATAGGGTATTTTGATGCTATGAAGTCATCAGGAGTAAGGTGGAATAATTTTAACCGTTAGGTTCTCAAGCCAGATGTCCCCAAGTGTCCTCTACTGTAGGGATGGCTTGGGCAGGTGATTTACACCTGCGGTTCTGAAAGACTTACACGAAGGCTGGTGGGACTGGGAAGAAGAGATGCTCCAACAGTAAGCTCAACGTGAGCAAAATAAATAAATGAAGTGAGTTTTAAATTCTTGGTCTTGGTTTGCAGCAGGGATTATAAATCAGGAATAGCCTCTTCTCCCTGAGCTAAGCCGCTGACCTCTTTGGTTTGCATTGCCAAATATAGTTAGAACATACACTGAGGGCCTCCAGTGCTGGCTTCTGAGGGGAAGGCCTTCTGAGCTATTCTTGGCCAAACATAGTCTGTACTGTAGTTCTTAAGTCGCCTGGTAGAACACCTGTGTCTACAAAGCTGCAAATAGAGTTTCCACCCTTGAGGTGGGACCTTTTGTCTTGGCTACTACTGCTCAAGGCAGCTTTTCAGAGGATGTTCTGAGCCCAGTCTGAGAGTTAGGAGTGCTGCCCCTCCTTTCCCCAGCAGAGAAGGAGAGGTCTTGTTATCCAGCATCCCACATAGATTTCTGCCAAAGCTGGGTTGGAGCCTCAGTCTTCATTTGCATGGGAAGAAGGGTGAGGCTAGAATAGCTATTTGGTGGTCCCACTGGTCTTGTTCCAGAGCTATTTTGGAACATTCTGGAAAAACAATAAAATGACTGTGGCCACACAGGCAGCTGATTTTAGTAGGTTATTGTACATTTATTCAACAGCAGGAACATAGTTCTGAGTAGTAAGATGAATTTTTTAAAATAAAAATGCATTTTCCTTACTACTCAATATTTATTTAGCAAAAAGAAAATGTTCACCTTTAATAGGACTTCCAGAGATAACCACTATTAATATTTTATACATTTTGATACTATATATATATATATATATATATACACATAAACATACTTTAAAAAATAAAATTCTGGTGGGGATAGCTGAGTGAATCATACTCCAGTTTAAGGCAACTTGCCAAAACCAGTCTGTGCAAGGCTTCTTTCTTGTTTTACTTTATTTTTTTCTCTTCTTAATTTTCCTGTCCCTTCCTGTCTTGGTCATAGGAACTCTCCTCCATATGTTGATAGTTGTACTTATTTTATTATATATACATTATCTTTTAAAAATCTGTTGTGTTGCCTTACAACTTCACATTTTTGTCTGTTTCTTGGTGCTGGGGATTGAGCCCAGCCCTTCGTGCTGCTCCGCATTTCCAGACCTTTTTTCATTTTTCATTTTAAGACAGGATCCTGCTGTATCACTAAGTTGCCCACATTGGATTCAGATGTGGGACCCTCCTACTTCAGCCTCCCAGCCTAGTTGCAATGTCATCTTTCTAACATGAAAGTATAATATTTTAAAGATTGTTATTGTTTCTTCATTTTCTCATTCAGCCCAAAAATATTCCATGACATATATTTTTCTCGTAATAATTAATTAATTTTGAGGCAGGATCTCACTCTGTAGTCCAGGCTGGTCCTGAGCTCACTCTATAGCTCAGGCTGGCCTTCAACTAATGGCAGTCCTCCTACCTCAGGCTCCCAAATGATGAGATTACAGGCCTGCACCACCACGTCCAGTTTATGTGAATTGAACCCAGGCCCTTGTTCTTGCTAGGCAAGCACTTTAATCACTGTGCTATTCCTCCAGCCCTTTTCTTGTCTATTAATGAAAGATGTTTGAGTCACCTCCAGCCTCCCTTTGCCACAAGTGATACAGAGATGAACATCCAGTTTCATGACCTAACTGAGAATATCTTGATGATAAGCACCCAGAAATTTCATTAGTCAAAAGGTTTGTACACATTGATGATACTTCATTGTGTGAAAGGTTGTGTTTTAGGATGTCTGTGCCCCTTGTTATTCCCATCAGCAGAGCATGTTCCCATCTCTCCATGTCCTTGGTAACCTAGGTATCAGAGATGGTTAATTTTTTGTCAACTTGACTGAGCTAAGAGATTCCCATTTTTTAGTGTCTACAATGATGTTTCCAGAGAAGGTTAGTATTTGAATCAGCAAATTGGTAAGAAAGATTTGCCCTCAGCAATGTGGGTGGGCATTGACCAATCTCTTGAGAGCTAGAGTAGAATATAAAGGTGAGGGAAAGATGAACTCCCTTTCTCTCCTGACCTGGATATCTATCTTTTCCTGCTCTTAGATATTGGACTTCCAGGTTATTGGACCTTCAGACTCCAAAACTTATACCAGCAGCACCTGTCCCCACCTTCTCAGAGTGGGAGTTATACCTTCAGCTTCCCTGATTCTCAGGCCTTTGGACTCAAAGACTGAACGATACTTCCAGCTTTCCCAGTTCTGGCTTGCAGACAGCATACCTTGGAACTTCTCTGCCTCCACAATTGTATCAACCAATTCCTATGTTAAATATTCCCTCCACTCCCCTTGGTTCTGTTTCTCTGGAGAACTTTGGCAAATACGTCGTGGATCCTCTTTTCTGATATTTACTACCTTGATGAGCATAAAGTAACGCAGGTTAGGGTTGGCGATGGAGCTCAGCGGTAGAGTGCTTGCCTCACATGCATGAGGGCGTGGGTTCAATTTCTAGAACCACACACCACAAAATTACCTGAAGCTGTTTTTTACTAGAACTAAAAACCTAAAATAAAATAAAATAAAATAAAATAATTTAAATTTCCATAATGGGTTACTGGTAGATTTTAGCCTATTGTCATTAATTTATTGATCATGTGAATTTTCCTTTCTGGTAAATTAAAGAGAAGTGAGATCATGTTTCCTTATTATTGGCCTTTTCTTCACTCATCTGTATATTTTGGACATTTTGCAATGTCAATAAATATATCTCTGTGCAACATTGTTTTTATTTCCTTTACAGTATTTTATCAGGTGAAAATATCATAATTTGTTTGATGTTTCTCTGCTGTTGGACAGTGAGATTTTCCTGTTTTTACCATTAAAATGTCCCTAGGAAATGTCTTTGTGTTTTCATCTTTGGATAATTATATTACTTTTAAAAAAATAAATTCTTAGAAATAAAATTATTAGATCAATAATTTTAAGCATTCAAAGCATATTGCTAAATTGCTTTCTTGAAGGATCAATTTTCACTCCTATAAACATACTATGAATATTAATTTGCTATAAAATTAGAAGCACCAAGAATTGTTCTTCTTTCCCTTATTTCATTATCTGATAGTTAAAAATAGTATTCCCTACCACTTCTTAAAAAGCTATATTCTTTTTTCATGTTTTTGAGACTATAGTTCATATCTTTAATTATTTTATTTTACTTAATTGGTTTTCTGAGACAGGCTTTCTTTGTGTAGCCTAGCCTGGCCTTGAACTCATAATCCTCCTGCTTCAGCCTCCCAAATACATGTACCATGATGCCTGATGTAATTTTAAAGGTATTAAGTTTATAGTTTCATTCTAATAACTGCCATTTTTATCAACTGACTGTTGCTGATTATACTTTATTTCCTGCTGTTTTCTGTAGTTTGGAGTTCTGAGCTTTTGTTACTATAGCTTAACCTCTTGTGATCCTGTGTGGTTTGGATTGAGGTGAAACCCTCCAGAAAGGCGATGTTTGCCTCTTCAGCTTGTCCCAGTGTTGTTACAAGCCTGGGACCATTTTGTACATGGTTTTCTTGATTTGATGTTCATAAGCCATGTACAGGAATACTTATGCTGGAGATGTGGGGTGTAGTCTTTTAAGAATCCTGGATTTGCTTGTCATTCTCAGTTCCTTTTCTTCTGTCCTTAAACAAGTCTCTTTGTTATTAAGTACTCAGCAACTGCCTTTCAGCTCAGGCTTTCTACTTCAGTTTTTAGTTACCTTGGTCTGGACTCCTGGGGATTTTCTGTTTTCAAAGGAGTTCACCTGTAGATTTAAAAGAATATCAAGTATATTTTAGATAACATTTCTACATGTTTGGTAATAGCAGGATTTTCAGATATCTAGCGTACCGTATCTCCAAAAATAAGACTAAGCACCAACCCATCTCATTATCACTTTAATATTATTACTTCAACATATTTGATTGTTAGAGATTAAGTATTTTTCATGTCTTTCTGATCATTTATATTCCCTTGTATGTATCAGTTTTATTTTTTAGTTCTGATTCACTTATTTTATTGACTACTTATTTTTCCTATTAATATAAAATACTTTTATTAAGAATATTAAAGTTTTATTATATATAGACACATAGTTCTTTGTCTCTTTTTACAAAATGTAGCTTTTTGCCATATAAAACTTATAAATATTTGTGAATCATGAATTTTGGGCTCAGGGAGAAGCTCAGTGGTAGAGCGCTTGCCTATCATACACAAAGTTCTGAGTTTTATCTTTGGCACTGCAAAAAAAAAAATCAATCTTGCTCTGTTGGATTTATGTCTTTGTTGAATTGCTCGTAGTCTTTCTCTACGTCAAGATTTTGGAATGTTTATCTGTTTTTCCTGACACATTTATGATTTTGTCTCACACTTTAAGCTTCTTAATGAAATGAAATTTATTGGGGTGTATGATACAGGGCAGGGATTTAACTTTATGCTCTCCCCAAATTGTTGTGCATACCAAGCATGACACAGGTTTTTCAAGCTGCATTTCTCTGAGTCATGGTCTCCTGAGTTACTTTCAAGCTTTCCTGAGGATCCACCACGTAGTCGGGAAAGCCAGGGGCTGTCCCCGCTTTGGGTGGAACAGCCCCACTCCTTTTGTATCACATTTTGGGGCTCTGTCAGTCTTTATTTGAAGAAAGAGTACATCAGTTAATACATTCTTGAAAAGTAAATATGTCAATCTGTTTCTGATTCTTTTATTCTACTGCTCAGTCTGCCTTTTTTTGCAGTAATTTAGCTATTTAAGAGTATTATCAGTTTTCAAACTTTTGTAAAAGGTATAAATAATAACATAATAAATATATACTCATGATCAAAATTCAACAATTGTTGTGATTTTGCTATATGCTTTTATCCCTTTTTGATTTTCTGTTATTTTGTGTGGTTTTTTGCTGCCCATTTTTTATTCTTTTTTCTTCATCTTTTCTTTCTTCTTTCATTTTTAAGTTGAAAGTAAGTCTTTCTAATTTTACTAGGCTGGACTCAAACTCTTGATCCTCCTGCTTCGGCCTCTTGGGTAGCTGACATTACAGGTATGTGTCACAGTAATGAACTCTCCTTTAATTTTCTCTCCTTCCTTTCCTTTCTTCTCCTTTCCTTTTTTTTCCCATTTGCCTAGGCATCATATCACTTCATCCCCACATATTTCAGTGTGTGTCTGTCAAAAAAAGATGACAACAGCTGGGCCTGATGGTACAGGCCTATAATCCTAGTACTCTGGGAGTCTGAGGCAGAAGGATCACAAGTTGAGTCTAGACTGGGCAAAATAGAGATGTAGTGAGACCCTGTTTTAAAATAAAAAATAAATAATGGGCTAGAGATATCGGCTCAATATGAAAGCCCTGGGTTCAATCTCCAGGGGAAAAAAGAAAGACAACAAAAACTTACCTTCCACAACTAAAGCCCTCCAAACACACTTAACAATCATTCTTTAGTATCTCCCACCCAGTACATAATCAAATTTGCCTGATTGTCTTTAAAATGTCTTGACAATGGTTTGTTTAAAGCGGGCTCCAAACAAAAATTGTTGTATCTCTAACTTTCATCTAGAGCAACCTCTCCCTTTTCTTTTCTTGGCACTGACTTGTTGAAGGAAACATGTTTTAATAATTGTGACTTAGCATGTTGGTTAGCAAGGCACCTCTCTGTCCTCCTCACTACTGGTGAGGCCTCAGTGGGACATCCAGCCTGCTTGCTTGTTGTGGTTTGGGGTTGACAGGGTGCAGGTGAAGCTTTAGTGGAGCAGCACCTCTGGTATGGAGAGAGAGTCTTGAGATGTTAGTCTCCTGGCTTTTCTTTGCTACACTTCTTCCACTTGACCTTTCCCCTAATAAGTCAGCCGGCATTGCCTTGAGGAGAATTAGGATTGGGACAACGAAAAGGCAAAGAGAAAGAAGCAGTCAGAAAACAAAAGCCAGTGTTCCCGTTTTCAGACTTTTAAAATAGCCTCTTGAAGCCCACATCAAAACAATAGTTTTGAAAGCCTTTTATTTACAGAGAAGCAGGTTTTGTTGCCTACAAGAAAAGGCTCTAAAAAGAAACTAAAAGGAAGGCCGGAAGTGACAGGAGGTTAGCAATTGCCCATACTGGAAAGAGGGTAGCTGGAAAGCCAGACAGAACTGTTACCCAGGCCTCCAGGGACCTAGAGATGGTGGTGGGAGGCCTTGGGGCTTTGTGTGTGTGTGTGTGTGGGGGGGGGGGGTGGTACTTAGGGGGGAAAACGTTCCACTGAGAGGAAGTGGTCAGCCAGCTTGTGATAGACTGCAGATCAGTCCCAGCAATCAAATACCTAGATTTCATCTCAACATTCTAAGGAAGTCTGCTCTTACCTGAGCCCCAGAGCTGTTTACTGTTCTTGTCTCCACTGCTGGGGTCTTTCTCCAGCACAACCTGCAAGTCATGCTCCCATGAAGGTGACACTTGCCTGTGCTTAAACACGTTGCTGAACCCCATCCAAATTGCTCCATATGACTAAGGACACTAATAAGCCACCCACCTCCAACTTCTTAGTCTTAAGAGCAGGCCAGGTAATACCAAAGGGGGTTATTGCTGAAGGAAGAGTTAGCTATCTCTATGTTCAGGTGAGACTGGATTTGGGGAGGCACATTACATTGACAAGTCATTGTACGGCACAGGGTTGCCAGCTCCTGTGCTCTAGCTTGGTTGGTAACCTTTTATCTCAATTTGATGGGTTTTTTTCTCTTTCAGTTAAAGCAATGATCCTTAAACTCTTTTGCCTATTTAAATCACGTGGAAGAGCTTTGGAAAAAGTACTGACACAAACTGTTCCAAAGCAACTAAACCAGATTTTCTGTAGCTGGGGCATTATGCCATTGTGAGATTACGTATACAGTTTTATCTTTGTCCAGCCTACACATTGCCATTCTTAAGCTATTTAAAAAATTCAACCCAAGAGTGACAACAGTCTAAGAACTAGACTTTATTATTTTTTTTAGACTTAGGGTCACATCCAGTAAAATGGCCAGAAATAGAAGGGTTAACTGCAGCCAAAGGGGCAGGTGTTTGAAGAGAGAACCAGCTGCAGGCAACAGGAAGAAAGCCAGCTGAGGGTGAGGTAAGAGAAGACAGGTGGAGGGATTGGCAGTGCCAACCAGGAAAACAATAAGAGTAACCAGGCACCAAGAATGGCTGAAAAGCTGCATACAGTAGCACCCAACTGTAGCACTTGATACTTACTTGGGATGTAGAAGCAAGAGAATTGTTTGAGTTCATGAGTTCAGGACCAGCCTGGGCAACATGCAAGACTATTTCAACCAACCAGCCAACCAACCAACAACCAACTAACCAGGAGTAAACTATAGGCAGGCCCTCAAGAGGTCCAGTTACGGGATGCAGTGAGAAGGTTTATATTACCACTTATTATGGGCTGAATTGTGCCCCCCTCACCCTTGCATGTTAAACTTCTAAACTTGACAGTCTTTGAAGAGGAAATAAAGGTAACATATTGTCATATGTGTGGGCCCTGATCCTATATAAGTTTGTCTCTACAAGAAGACTGTATGAGAACACAGAAAGGGTGGCTGTCTGCAAGCAAAAGAGAGTGGCCTTAAAGAAATCAAACCTCCTGACCTTGGACATCTGCAAAATGTTGACAGAATAAGTTTGTATTATTTAAACCACTAGTCTGTGGGATTTTGTTGGGGTGATCCTAACAAACTAGTACACATCTGTGAGAGGGATTGGTGAGAAAAGACTGGGGCTATAGTCCTGGGGATGCACTATCACAACTTCTTCCTGTCCTGGGTTTCCGCATACCCCAACTTGTTTTCCTGTGTTTGAACTCTCAAGCTGATACAGAAATAAGTGACCAGAGTTGAAGAAGTTAGAAGTGAAAGGAAATGCATTAGAAAGGAGCAGAAAAAACAAAATGCTTCCCATTATGAAGGAGATCCAAAGCAAAAATCCATTTTTCCCATGCAGGGTGTCCCTTTTTGTGAATTCTTCACTTTGTCTTATCTCTAGTCGGGCCCAGGGATTGGACTGTCATCCTCCCTGGTTTGATGGTTCGTTCCGCTACCCGTCTTTATGTATATAGAAGGGAACTGGATTGGTTGAGACTGGCTGACTGCCTATCTTGGCAGCAGTGGTGATCAGTGACATGAGTTTCAGCTTCTCCTCATTCCTTTGTTTTCCCATATGTGTTCAGTGTAAAGCCTGTGGAATGTGCCCACCAAATTCTCAATGGGGAAAAAATAGGAAATAGGGAGAACAGAAAGAGTTGCTGGTTAGGTGCCTTTTTTCTTTTGTCTTTAGCTAATGTCAATTTCCCAATCTAACTGGATTCAGCCCACTTCGCTTATCTCTCCTACCTACCCACTTAACCTTTTCCAACAGCTCCATCTCAGCACCAGTCACATAAAAAACTTAGGGAATCAAGATAGAGTCACTGATAACAAAAATTCATTCATTAACAGATTTTTATTTTGGATAGGTTCTTGCTCTGTAATCCAGCTTTGTCCTGAATTCACTAATGTAGCCCAGGCTGGCCTCAAACTCTCAGCTGCCTCCTATTGTCTCAAACTTCTGAGTCCTGGGATTATAGGCATGTGCCATACTGATCTATTATGTGGTGCTGGCGATTGAACCAGGAGCCTTGAGCTTCCTAGGTCAGCACTGATCTAAAACCTCTTAAACCATGAGCCAAAATGAACCATTTGTCCTTTAGGTTGATATTTTCAGCTATTTGGTCACAGCAATGTAAAGCTGACTGACAGGGTAGATACAGTGATTTGACATTGAACAGCCCAACATGAAAGTGATGTTCTTAAACTCATCCTGATCAGACACGTACCTACTTGCAGAGGGTTTCCAGTCATGTCATTCGCAGAGAGGGAACTGTGGGATCTGGGACCAGGAGGTTGGTTATAACTAGGCCAGGTATATTATTTTTCTCTTGGAGAGAAAGTAAAATTTCAGTTTACACAGTTTTTACCTAGGCTCTCAAATTTACTTGTTTCCCTTGAATGTCCCCATCTCATGTCCTTTAATAATAAGGTTTCAACTTTAACTTAACTTCATTAGTTTTTCTAAAATGTCAGTTTCATTCCCAAGCCATGTTTCTGTTGAAAACGCAAATATTTCTAAGCAATACTCTCATTTGTATCACTGCAGACAGTAATCAGATAAGCTTCCCTAATTCACACCACATCTGCTCTCCCAGCCCTGTGTGACCTTGAATGTAAAAAACAACAACAACCCAAACTATTTTTTCCCAAAATAAGCATCTGTCCCAAATTCCATCCACTGATTTTTTTTTCTTTTTTATTAAATGAAAGACAAATTGTCAACACTGAATCAAGCCAACTTGTGTTAAAAGCTTGGAAGGCTTTCAGAAGCTTTCAGAATAAACTGTCATGTTCAACATGACAAGTTGATGGTGGGAAATAATTGCATCTATATGATCTCTGTTGTGTCTTTGCAAACCCTGGGGGCTCCTTGGACTCAGGCAACTCTCTCTAATTTATCACTATGGAGGACTTATTCCTCACTTCATTATTTCAAATATTAAAGTGTGTGAGAACCTAAGATACCCCAATTGACTTATACTCTGGCTTTGTTATATTTGGCAGGCAGATGGGGAGGGGATAGTAAAGGACATAGGCTTTGAAGTCAGACAACTTCGAGTTTGTACACAGACTCTCCTTCCTCTAGCCCTGTAATTGTGGGTAAATCTCTAACTTCAGTTTCAGTTTCATTAGTTATAAAATGAGGATAATAATATTTACCTTATGGGCTTGTTGGGAAGATGAGTGATACAATATGTATGAAAGCATAAACCCCTGGTTGGCAGGGTAGTAACTGCTCATTAAGTGACAACTCTTTTTAATAGTAACGACTAAACATGTCTTGATTTAAAATATGAAACACCTGCTCTTTCTCAGTGCTAAAACACACAGCTGAAGCAGTGGATCTACCATTTCACCTTTGATAAATCACTTATAAAATGAGGGCACAGAATCCATGATTTGTACATTTTCTCCCTTGAAACTCCATTTTAAGATCATATATTAAGGGAAAAAGGAATATGAAAGAAAAAAGAAATTCACCCATCTTCTCAGACTTGTTTCTCTAGAGACTCAAGCCACGCTTCACCAGAACATCCAGTTCCTAAGCTTATAGGACCAAGCCTGTTCAAGAGAACAGGGTTTGGAAGAGAATACCTTACTGCAAAACCGTTCTTTCTTCAGGCTAAGAGATCAGAGCAAAGAGACAGTTGATCTTTTCAAGCTTTCTGTTTTTTTTTTTAAGTGCAAAATACAAGGTATGGACATAATCTTGCTTTCTGACAAATCCTTGCAAAAATCTGGCATATTAATGATTCACTTTAAATACCTAAGGTGGAGCCAGCAGGGAACTTTTTCTTTCTGAACAATGACTGAGAAGGGAATTCTAATGAATACTTTGGCACACATGTTTCGTTTTCTGGCTGCTTCAAGACCCAAGAGCCAGTAGGTCATAATTAAAGCCAATAATGGCAACTCCAGACAGTCAATCCAAATATTTTCCTGGTGCTGTCAATTCTCTGGGCTAATGATTTAACATCATAGTTGAAGAGTGTAGAATCTACACACAGAGGGAGAATTAAATGTTGATATGAAGTTTGGAACATTTGTTGCAAGTTGCCCCAAAAGATATTGTTTGTTATATTCAAAGGAATTGTAGAATGTTTTTTGTTAAGAGAGAATTTAAAATCTCCATGCAGAAAGCTCTCAAGTTTATCCTTAATTTGTCAGAATAAGATCATATTTTCTGTAGGAAAGAAAAAAACAGCATGTGTTTGGAATCGAAGTCCCACATTATGTAGATAAACAAGTTCTTCTCACCTCCAGTATACCTTTCCAGAATATTCTCATTGACCACCAGAATCTTGATGTGGCAGATTCAGTTATGTAACTTGTCCGTCCCACTTCCAAAAAGAAAACCCGCGAGTACATCTGTTTGTAAGATCTGTTTGGGATCTTAGAAACAAGGTCTTCAATTTTGTTTCCCCACACACCCTTTGACAATTTTTGTGTCTTTAAAAATAATAACAGAATCATTGTCCTCCTTCCTTTTTTTATGAGACAGAATCTTGCTGTGTTATAGTCCAGGCTGGTCCTGAATTCATTAGGTACTCCAGGAATCCATGGCAATCCTCCTGCCTCACCCTCCCCAGTGCTGCAATTACAGGCATGAGCCACCACACCTGGCTAACCTCCCTCCATCCTTTCCTAAAAGATAAAAGTTTCCTTCTGGGTGGAAATGAAACAGCTCAATCTAAAGTGTGTCTGAGAGGGTACAAAGCATAATTTTGGGACGGAATAACAACCACTTCTTAAGGCAAATCTGCATTTACCCCCGCAAAACAATTCAACAAAAGCTTGGGTCCGAACTCTAGTGTTGTATTGTGCCAGTGGAAGCCTAGCCACAACCTGAATTTGGGAGGCAAGCATAATAAGGAAAAACAAGGAAAGGAAGACATTTGAGGCCAAAGTGGACAGTGAACTTGGCACTGCCTGTTCCTGTGCTTTCAGCTACAGGGGTTGTGATGTGGTTATGTAGCGTTTAGTCTCTAAATCATTAAATGTATCAAAAACAGATTTTATGAGTGCCTCATCTCTCTTCCATCTTTCTCAGTCCCCACATTTCTGTCATATATTATATCATAATAGATGGTGAAAAATGCTATGAAATATATGCTAAAATTTTAAGCATTATTCCACTTAATCATACGCAGTTTTCTTTGAAGGCCTCCCATCCTGAATGAGCAATACATTGATCTCACCAAATGAGTAGAAGACTTAAAAAAATGACACTTAGAATTATAGGACAATCTTTAGAATTATATATGATCACCATCAGAGCCTCTGGGATCTGGACCCCTGCCGGTCACTTTCCTGCCTGGTTTGCAGAACCGTGCAGACCTCAAGATTGGAGTTGGGAGGGAGCTTTTTTGGACAGTGTCTTGTCAAAAATACAGACAAGATTCTATATTTTTCACATGATGAGATGGCAGAGTTCCCATTTTTAGGCCAGCTGGCTGACTCAGAATGAGAAACTCATTCTCTGACACTTTTCATTACAGCCCAAAGGGTAAAAAATGTAAAGCTTTGCTGCCACCTGCTGTTTCGTTCAGAATAAATTCATTGATTCTTGGGTGGTGTATTGGTTTATTTTAACAAAGTGCCTTGAAGAATTTGGGGGAATTTTTGAGTATGTGTTTATGTAGTTCTGTGCCATCTGGCCTGTCATTTCCTATGATAAACTGTTGGGCCAAATGGCTGGATGCTCCCTTTCAGGCCATTAAGATGTGCCTGTCTTATCATTGGAGTAAGCTTGCTGAGACTCCAGAGGAAAGAGGAGACTTCGGGACCTTAGACTTATAAGCAGGACTCTGGCCAATGATATAGATACTTGAGCAAGGCCCAGATAACTTAAGGTTTGTATGCCTCATGAGTCAATGACGTCATGAAAGCTGTACCAACAGACAAATTCCTTGAGCATAGTTTGTTCTCTGAAGGGTGTGGCAGTGGATAGTGTTTCCTGGCAGTGACCCTGGAAGTGCCCTTCTCAGTAGAACTAGATGTAAAGCTTGGTATAATGTTCATTTGTGGTGGTTTCAAATTTTTTTATCTTTGTCTTCTTTTCTTTAAGAAAGTAAAGACTAGCCTGATTTGGCTCACTCCTGAGCGAGCATATTTGGTATCAGATTGGATGATGAGTAGGAGAAAATAATGCTTCCTTGAAGCCCAAGAAAAGTGGTAACAGTCATAAGCTTAGATGGGCCTGATAAGAGCCCTTAGTCATCTGATTAGAGACCCAAAGAACAGAGATCGCCTGCCTTGACTATATTAGTGGCCTGTTGCTGCTTCAACATTCCAGAAAGTGGGATTTTCCTCTTCAGAGTCTTCTGGAACATCCATTTATATGCAAATAAGTTCCTTTCCATTGTTGTATTTGGGAATTCTTGGAACCCTGACTTCTTTTGGCAGAGATTAATGACCCTGTTAAACGTGTTTTCATATAATTCTAAGTGTCTTTTTTTTTTTAATGTGTAAGACTTGGGACTTTTTAGATCTACATAAAAAGAAGTGCCAAGGAAATAACCCTTGATCTTTTATCCTATTAAAGCAAAAAGACATTTGAGTGGTACTGATAAGCACTGAAAGTATGTGATGACTTGTTATTCAATGTCTATCCCTACAGCTGGTACATAGGAGCACATTTGTTGAATTAAAGATCAGGCCCATCATCCATTGTTTTCCCAGAAATCTCTGAATCTTGTTGGGGAGTGGGAATAGACATGGGCAGAAGGATGGGTCTCAGAATAAAGCAGGTATAACGTCTGCAGGTAGAACAAACCATCAGAACTAGACTATTTTAGAAGGGTAAAACGAATATAGTGTAAGCTTCAAAATCTATGTGTATTTCCCATAAAGTAAACATGACTCTTGAAAAATAATCAGACAAGAAATTTATAATGTGCAAGTCCTCTCTTCTACCCTTCTCTGAATCTCGTCATTGTTAATATATTGCACAAGCCTGGCTATGTTTATGCTTCATGTATTTTCTTGTTTATGTCCCAGTTGTTTTCCTTTAAAATTTTGTAAAGACTTTGGGAAAGTTCCAGCCTATCTCAGCTGTGGGAAGGAGAGTTCAGGGAAGGGGTTTAGATAACATTAAAGAAATAGCAAGATGATAGTGGAAGCAGAAAGTGAAGTGAGAGAACCTAAGCAGGAGAGAAAGCTCAGAAACATTGAGTTGGAGTAGAATTTTGAGCTTTTCTTTTCCTTCTGGAGATTTTCCTAACTATTCTCGTCAGGCTTTGAAGCTGCGGGGTTTGTTTGATTATTTGCTGCTTTTTTTCCTCTCTAGGAAGGGAAGTAGTTTCTTAGGAGAGTAAGAATGTTGGCTCTTACCTTTATAGTTAATCTGAGCAACCCAGAAGCCCCCCAATCTTTGTAATCTTTGATAATTTGCTTTCCAAAGAAACCCTGTTCTAGAGGCTGGAGGAATGGCATAGTGATTAAAACACTTGCATTGCAAGCACAAGGCCCGAGTCTGACTACCTAGCACCACACAAAACTGGGTGTGGTGGTGTACATCTGTAATCCCGTTACTTGGGAGGCTGAGGCAGGAGGATTACTGAGGGTGCAAGGCCAGCCTAGGCTCCACAGTGAGTTTAGGAGTAGCCTGGGCTACAGATCCAGACCCTGTTTCCAAAAAGAGAGAGAGAGATAGAGAGAGAGAGAGAGAGAGAAGAAACCCCATTCTAGGTCAGATGCCAGAGCTAAAGCCGAATTTGCTTCTGCATTAGAGTTGGGAAGAGATTATGGCCGTTAATTCTCCAAAGAAATACAGAGAATGACAGAGTAGGACAGGTGAGTGGTAAACGCTTGTCCTTCTCAAAGCTGTCAGAGCTCTAGTCTGACAAAGGTTATTTTACAGGCCTGTATATTAGGCTTCTTGTGCCTAGAAGGATGAGACCATCACTATTGTGGAAAACTTCAGCTGAACACACTCTTACTGGAAGGCATATTTCTTGAATGTTTTAGATACCACATCTCACCCTTCCTTTTGTGTCTAATACCTAGGATGCTGTCAAGAAATTACAGCAGGGCTTCTGTAAGCTTAAAAAGCATTTTTAAAATATTGCATTAGCCTTTTGCCCCTTCCATCTGTTTTTTTTCCCTCCCATAGCACAAATACAATCTTAATTGCCATGAATTCTGTTTAAAATAGCTCTTTTGGTGAGTCACTTAAAGCTCAGCTGCAGATATGGTATTGTTTCATCTGTGGCAGGCTTGAAAGGGCAGCCAAGTTCTGGTTATTGCTCCCAAGGTGGGGAGGATGGTATGTTCTCACATGCATTTTTAGGGAGATCCTGAAATGTCTAGAGAGAAAGAAAAGCTTCAGATGAGCCAGTCGACACTGTGTTGCAGAGAGTGGCAGAGGAAAAAGGAGTGTTCCTGCAGGCTCAAGGCTCTTCACAATCCAAGATGCAAGGAGGTTCTGCCCATCCGTCATCACTCCTCCCACCCATGCTCACAAGAGTGGATAGAAACTCGGAGATTCTCCAGGAGGCCATGCACAAGGGTTGAAGGACCTTGCAGATTCTCTGAGGGGAGAAATTAAAACTTTAAACAGAACATTGTGCCATGACTTGAAAGGTCATTATCTGGTTCACACTTACCTCAGACTCTAAATATTGTCAGAAAATGGATAAGTTTGCCAGGACCATGAACAGTGAAATTGCTCAAAATAGAACACAGAAATCTTCAAGGCCAGTGTAGCCAGCCGTGGCAGGTCATGACACTCCAGCTTGAAACTGCCTTGTGGAAGACCTCAAGGGAATGAGAAATAGCCATGCTTATAGGAAAGATTATACTCAATGGCCCTCGCAATTTGCAAAAGCCTTTTACATCATATGAGTAAACTCTGTCTCTCCTGCTCGACGTGGTTTGGGAAGACTCATGCTGTCTAAGTGAGGTCCTCGGCTACATTGTGGCCTTTGAATACTCTGTCCTGTCCCCGCCCATGGTATAGCTTGATGCCCAGTTAGCACCAGGAAGCAGCTATCAGCTCTACTCTCCTGCAAGCCCCACCCTGTGTTGGCTAAAGTCAGGTCACCTCCTGCCAGGCAGCTGCTGGGTGAAAGTCCAGAACAGCTCTCCCAAATAAACAAGTCCAACATAGGCAGTTCCCAGCAGTGGATGGGGCTGTGCTCCAGAACTCTATTTGCAAATCTGTCCTTTGGAATCTGGAAGATATTCCCCAGGAAGAACAATGTTATGCATTGCGACAAGGTTCCCAGGCTAGTCCATATCACAGACTAAACTCAGACTGGGCTTGGAAAGTAATATAATTATAGTCTCTCCTCTTCAGTTTACAGACATTTGCTAAGCTAGGGACCATAACTGGTGATGTGTGAACCCCAAGATATCTCAGCTTTGTGAAGGTGGTTTAGTGGCCAACACAGTGGCTAAAATCCTCTTCATTCTTTTGAAGCCTCACATTCCTGTGTTTCAGGTTCATGCTTTAGGTTGGAGGTGAAGAGCTGATTATTCTGGCCCTTCTTTGGTTCGATTCCTCAAGATATTCTGATAAAGGGCAGGGTGAGAATCCTGGCTCCACCATTACACAGTTGCATAGCCTCTCTGAGCTTGGCGTCTCTTCTGTAAAACTGGGATAAAGTGCATGGACAGAGCCTTCGGATCGCTTCGTCAATCCTGACCCTCCTCTCTTGTTAACTACGACGACTTTTGCTAGGGTACCTACTTCTTCTCCCAACAGACTGTTCTGTTCCTGAACAACCTACTATAATACCATGTCCAGGCTACTAATGTACATCTAGTTGTGGGCAGCAGTTTAACTCAAGCGAGTGAGCTTACAGAAGTTTGTTTATTGGTTGCTTCCAGAAAATGAATGAAAGAATGACTAAATTTCATCTTTTCTGCTAGATAAGCATTAGAATATATGTGGTCTCAGTAGCAAAGAAAAGCCACTGGGAGACTAAAACAGGGCCTAGCTCCAAATAGAAACTCACTGTGGCTGCTGGGTGGAGAGATGGAAGACTGGGGTCTCTGATAAAATTGTTGAACTCTGAAATTATACCATACTGAAGCCTGTTCCACTTCAACTATTCAAGGGTATAAATTAATAATTCTCTTTAACATGCGTGTCACTTTGAATTAAGCTACTTACTTCTTGCAATAGAATAAAATACACCACAGGATTTACTGTGGATATTAAATGAGATAAAATGTTCATAGTATTTAGTATAGAGCTGGATCTACAGGTGTAACTCCTACCCTTCCAGTCTTAGGACATTGGTGGAAGACGTCACAGTTTCTCAGGCATTTGTTGGGTAAGGGAGAAGATGCATGCAGAATCTGGCTGAACTTCACTCTGGTTTGAGGCTGGGCACCTTGCCTGGGTTGGAAGGTGAATCTTTTGGACTGGTTCTAGTTTTAAGATCAACCCCTTTGGATAGCGCGAACATTGTAAGACTGGCATTTCTCCAGCCTTGAGCAGGTATGGGAATTGAGGAGGATTGGAGAACTGTGAACAAAGAAAGGAGAAACAATGTTTTGGTGGCAAATAACAGAAATAACAAAAAGTACGTCTCTTTGGGATCAGGATTATTCTCTTCCTTCCCCCGCCCCCCCTTTTTTACTCTCTTCTTTATAGTTTTGCTTCCTTCCTATTCTTACTAAGACTGGAGACAAAGAGAAAGTGAGAGCTGGGTGAAACTCTGGCAAGGGAGAAGTATTTCCTGGAGGAAGGAAGGACTTCTACCTTGTAACTCTGGTGACTTTGCTCTCTCTCTCTCTCTCTCTCTCTCTCTCTCTCTCTCTATATATATATATATATATATATATATATATATATATATATGTATTTTCCGGTAGTGGAGAATGAACCCAAGGCCTTCGCACCGAGCTATATCCTAACCCTTTCAAATTCTATTTATTTATTTATTTTTTTGTTTTGAGACAGGATCTCACTAAATTGCTTAATTGCTCAGGCTGGGCTTGAACTTTGATTCTCCTGCTTTAGCCTCCAGAGTACTGGGATTATAGGCAGGTCTACTATATTCAGACATATTTTTGTATTTGGTTATAACAGGGATCCTAGTTTTCAGAATAAATGGTGGTCTTAGACCCCTATGGGAGGTTGACAAGGCTGGTCCCTTGGAGTCTTTGCAGGGAAAACAAGCATCTAGGAAGGGCAGCCTAGTTCAAGGACAAACCATTGTGTTGTGACTAGGGGGAGGGTAGAGTCATTTAGAATACACATAATGACTGTAAATCAGATTCCTGATCATTTTATTACCCATAGATTTAGACTCAAATCCCCAAGGAGGAGAGATTGCAATAGCAGGATAAGTTAACAGAAAGCTACAGTGGTTGAACTCTCTGTAAGGAACTTGGTTCATATGAAATTACTGCCTTGTCATCTTGTTACATAGAAAGGGAGAGCTAATTTGTTCATTTTAGTGTAATGTTTATGAGAGTATTTTAGAACACAAGATGGAAAAGGACTGTGAGAAAACATCGCTTCACAAAAACGGGTCAAGGGTGCCATGTTTCAACAGGGAAGCAAATGCCTAGAAGAGAAAATAGAACTCCTGTGTGGTCTGGCTAGAACAGGATTAAACTGCTACCCTCTTATCTGGACACTAGATTTATGGCTGTGGTCAAGAATTGCCCTAGCCTTTGTTTTTATCAGTCACATTCCATTAATGCCTTGGAATGAAACTATGGTCAATAAAAACTCAGGTTTTTTTCTTTTACATGAACTGCTACCAAGCCATGCACTACTACAAATTTTTTGTTGTTGATTTTTTTGAACCTAAATGCAGAAAATTTCAGTGACTTTTATTGAATTTTATGCCGCTCATATTATTTTGAATCCTTCATCTATTAGCTACTATTCTAGACTTTGTGTTTACTTTCTTATTCAAGTCATATATAAAAATGTTGACTATGGAGGCATAAGAGGGGTGATTAGTAAAGGGAAGTTTCCTGCTCATGGATACTAAGTATTATGGTTTGGATCTGGAATGTTCCCCAAAAGCCTCATGTATTTGGGTCTAGTGGAATACCTATGGAACAGTGTGCTGTTGGTAGGTGGGGCCTGGTTGGAAGGGCCAGATGCTTGGGGTTTGACCTGGAGGGATTGTGCCAACTTGGCTGTGATTGGAGGGTGCCCAGGGTAGAGCTTTCAGGTGTGTGTTATTGACTTGTGGGCTAAAAAGTGAGGAAGGGGCACCCATTTTGAGAATGGGAGGCCCAACCCAGTTTGAACTAAGTAAAGCAAGGAAGAAGAAACATTGTTACAGCTTCTTCCTGGGAAAGCTCTGGCCTTGCCTTGCTCCAGACATCTACTTGCTTCTGCCTCACATGGCTTTTCTGTCTGCCAGGCCAAGAAAAGCTTTTCTCTGACTACCCCTCTGCTATGTGTGCTGCCCATCGATGGACTGTGTGAGACCTTCTGAAACTGTGAGCTAAAATATTTGTTTCTCCTTTTAAGTTGTGGGTATTGAGCATTCCGTTCCAGCAATGAAAAATGAGCTAAGACACCAACTACCTCCCGCGAAACCATCTCACACAATTCTTATACCATTCGCTCTCCCTATGTTCGCTCTCACTGGATCATGAGATACTTTGTTGAAGACCTTAGGGAAATCTACTTACACTCTTCTTTCACTTTTAACAGTCTGGCACTAGTCCAACATCTTGCTGCATGGTAGACTGGGCTGAATTAAATTGAATTTTTGTGAATCACCAACGTAATAGCCATATATTTACAAAGAGGAAATGAAGGATGATTAATTGATGACCCACTTGGATTCCTACTGGCCTTTAAATTCCTCTTCTTATGTTGAGTCAGAATGAAGTTAAGGGTCTAACTTAGTAGTAGAATGTTTGCTAAACCTGAGCTAGGACTCACGTTTTCTCCCCCCAAAAGATAAAAATGTTACATAACACACGAAAATAAGATGTAGATTATGATTAGCAAGATTTATTATTCCAATTATCATCATTATCAATACTTATTATAATATTTTCCTTTTAGAAGAAACAATGTATTTTAACTTTTCATTTAATCAGGTTTGGCTGCCTTTTTATAACTGAGTAGAACTTGATTGTATGGGCCTTATTCTTTTATAAGTGTTTAACAGTTTTTTCATTTAAATTCCCTAGATTCTGACATCACAGTCCAGGCATTTGTCTTCAAATTATGGACTCAATCTATTGTTTGTAATGTATACTAAACACCTATCACATGCAAAATCTTGGGTCAGGGCAAGATCTTGACCTTTAAGAGTGTTGGAACCTGGGAAGTCACAAAATAAGCCCAGCCTGGTGGTGTGGGCACTCAGCCAGATCTGGCGGTGCAGGATTGTAATCCCAGATCTTCGGATGGAGAGGACACGTGAATTTCAAGTCCAAGTCCAGCTTGGGCAACTTAGTGACTTACTGAGACCCTGTCTCCAATTCAAAAATAAAAAAGGGCTGGAGAATAAGCTCAGTGTGAAAGACTCCAGTACCAACAACAACAACAACAAAAAGTGTAGTAATCTTAGTCATACTAGTGATAGAACAAGACTCCATGTGTTAGGAGCTTTTGCAGAGAAATGTGCTATGTGATCTGGGGTTTTGATTAAATACCAAAAATGATAATGCTGTTTCTGGAGTTTGGAGCAGCAGCCACTAGAGGCAGCCGAGCACCTCATCTTAGCCTGAGTTCCTCTGTCACTCCTGCTGCACGTATGACAGTACAATCAATGAGTCCCCTACCTTCAGATAGCTACCACAGGGCAGTGTCCACTACCTAACAGAGGCACTTGTTCCAGTTGACAGCCCAGGCTTCTTCCCTATTTCTGTGGCCATCAGGTTGGCATAGGGCCTGATCACAGATCCCTGACAGGGAAGATGAGGAAAACCCCAAGAACACACAACCAAAGTGAGGCAAGAAGTCTCTTCACATGAGGTTCCTGAATCTCACCACTGGCGTTCACATATTCATATAATCCCCTCTTTTTGAATGTGGATGTGACTTTTTTATAGCTAGCAGAATGCAGCAAAAGGTGATGGAATACATGTGAATGTTGATGATGCCACTCATCAACTTAGTGCCATCTTGCTGAGCAGCTTTATTACTTGGGAGGAAGCAAATGACCGTGTCATAAGCCCCATGTGAAAATAAACTGTGGGCAACTTCTAAGAGTTGAGAATAGCCACTGGCCAGCAGACATCAGGCCTAAGTCCAACAACAACAAGGGTGGAATATTGCCAGCTGAATTCTGATTTGGGCAGGTCTTTCCCTACACTAGCCTCAGATGAGACCATATGCCTTGCTGGTGCCTTGCTTACAGTGTTGCAAGATCCTACATAGAGGATCTATCTACATGAATTCTGGAGTCCTGAATCACAGAGATAATGAATAGAAGTTTTAAGGAGTTAAATTTTTGACAATGCTGTCAAGTAGAAATAGATAACTAATATAACATTGACTGTCTTTTTGGCTATGTATAAGAACAATAGGAGAAAAAAATAATCCTAGGGAAGAAGGCTTCCAATGGAGCCTTGGTAGCCTTTATGAAAAGAAGAAAATTATGAGAGAAAAGACTTCTACTGTGAAGCTCTATCATGTTCTTCCATTCATTACTTTATTCCTTAAAAGATGTTGAATTGGAATATAGACAGATGTCAAGATACATGTGTCAGTCAGGTTCCAGGGAAGGTGTTGTACAAGCTGAATTCTGTCCTTTCAAATTCTTATGTGTGGCTGTTAGCTTCTACTATCTCAGAATGTGATTGTATTTGGAGAAAAGGACTTTAAAGATGATATTAAATTAAAACAAGGTGTTTAGGGTGAGTCTAATCCAAATGGACTAATGTCCTTATAAGAAGGGATGTTTAGGAGACATAGAAACCTACCAGGGATGTGGAGAGAAGAGGCCATGTGAGGACATAGCAAAAAGTGACCATCCATGAGCAAAGCAGAGAGACCTCAAGAAAGTTGGATATACAGCCTCCAAAGTGATTAGAAAATAAACTTCTGCCATGTCTCCTACCCAATCTGTATCATATTATCATGTTAGCCCTAAAATCCAACACAGATACAGAAACTACTCTCAATATTTTAAGCAGAAAAAGATTTGGTATAGGGAATTAGGTACATACGTCTTTGAGAGAGCTGGAGTAGCTGGGGTTCTGTGCTGCTACCAGAACTAATTTGTTTAAGGATGCACTGCTTCTCAGCCTGGTGGCCCACACCTGTAATCCCAGCCCTCTGGGAGGCAGAGGCAGGAGGATTGTGAGTTCAAGCCCAGCCTGGGCAATCTAGTGACATATTGGGACCCTGTCTCAAAATAAAAAAATAAAAAATGGGCTGAGGATATAAATCAGTGGGAAGATCCTGGTCTTCATCTTTAGTACCAAAAACAAAAACAAAAATAAAACAAAACAAAACAAAAACAAACAAACAAAAAAAAAAACAAAAAAGGCACAGTGGGGTATTGTGGCATCTGTTTATAATCCCAGACATCTGGGAGGCTGAGGCAGAAGAATTGCATATTTGAGACCAACCTGGGCAACTTAATAAGATCTCAAAAACAACAGCAGCAACAACAACCAAAAAAAAAAAAAAAAAAACAAAAATAAAAAACAAAAAACAAAACAAAACAAAAAAACAAAAACCAGCCAGCCAGAAAGAAACAAATGAACATGACTGGGGATATAGTTTAGGAGAAAAAACACTGTTGGGATGTGATCTGGAGAGTATGATGTGAGACTGATCTCTCTCTTGTTGACCCGGCCATTGCCTCCAGTGCTGCCTCTGCACATCCACCGTGCTGGTCAGCTGAAAAGCTGAAATCGGTCCATAATCTTGACTGCAAGGTGAGGCTCTCTATTTCATGCATATACCCTCTAAAACTCACAGGATGGCAACTAGTCGAGTTTACTATCCTAGCTGCAAGCAGATTACATTTAATGATTTTAGACTGTCAGTCCTGAAGGGCATAGGAAGCACATAGGCATCTTTAGCACAATATACTAAGAATCAGATACCAAAGCAAGTGCCCAGACTAACCAATCTGTAGCTACTCAATTTAGACTCCTAAAATTGATAACATAATTGATTAAACTTCTCACCCACATCAAAAGTACATAATGTATGGAACAGAAGGAACTTGTAAAGAGGAGTTTTTGGAAAGGTTGCTGAGTGAGTTTCATTTGCCCAAGGTATATCCTGAGTACTTCTCCCATCACCTGAGGTCAAGAGAAAGTAATTCAAAAGGACCTTCCTAAGAGCCCAATATGTGTATCTTGCAATTGTTTGTCTTCTGCTTAGAAAATTTAAAAGACGACGAGTTTGGATAGCTGCTCAGAAGTAGCACAAATGTGGTAGGCTCAGGCAGCTTGCTCTTTTAGAATTCGTTGGAGTAGATGTTATGTGTGTCTCAAGAGCTACGTGACAGCACAAGAGGAGTAATTAGGGTTGTTGAAGAAGCATCTCAGTTGAATCATTGAAATGTTTAGCTGACCTGAGAAGGGTAGAGTATGATGTTCTAAAAAGAGGGGGTAGTATGTACAAGGGTTCAGAGACACAAAAGGACCTACAATGTCCAATGTGAGTGTTTAGTGTGGCTGAGGCATAATTTGTGGATGCAGGAAAAATAAGATACCACTTGGAAAAAAGCTCTATGCACATACTAGTAGCTTTTCTCTTTTAGAAGCTACAGAATTTGTAAGGTTTTTGATTTTGTTTTTGTTTCATTGCTGAGGACTGAACCCAGGGCCTCATGCTACTATGCAAGTGTTCTACCACTGAGGTGTACTTCCCACCTGAGGTTTTTTTTTTTCTTTTTGGTGGGGGTGGGGTGGGGAGTAATACTGAGAATTGAGCCAGGCCTTCACACTGAGTTACATCCCAACCCCCTCCAACCCTTTTTCTAAAATTGAAGTCAGGATCTTGCTAAGTTACTAAGTTGCCCAGGCAGGGCTTGAACTTGTGATCTTCCTTTAGCCACCCAGACTAATTTGTTTTTTAAATTCATACTTTTTTAGAGCAAGTTTAGATGTATAGATAACTGAGGAAAAAGTACAGAGAGTTTCTAAGTAGCCCCCCCAGTCGCTTTTATTATTAGCATCTTACATTAATATATGATACTTGTTAGAATTGATTAATATCTCTATCTATCTATCTATCTATCTATCTATCTATCTATCTATAGACACATTATTAAAGCCCATAATTTATTTAGATTTCCTTAGTGTTCGCCTAATATCCTCTTCTGCTCCAAGATCCCATCTAGAACATCATATTACAATTAATTGTCATGTCCTTTGGCTTCCATTGGCTGAGACAAAACAGATTTTCATTTTTTTTAAACGTCCTTGATAATTTTGAACTGGTCAGGTAAACTGTGGGATGATCTCCATTGCAACTTTTCTGATGTTTTTCATTTGATTAGGTTTGGGTTGAGAGTGGCATAAATTTTAAAGTGCCATTTGTTCTGTGCTTTATAGAAGTGACATTGGGCTAGTGCAGAGGTGAACTGGATTGAGTCAGTATCCTTTCATTTTCAAGCCCTGCAGAGGCCTACCATCATGGTTGCTTGAAAAACAAAACAAAACTAAACAAAACCAATGCTGGGAGTGTTGCTCACTGGTGGAACGCTTGCCTAGCATGTGTGGGGCCCTGGGTTTGAGTCCCAGCACTGAAACAAACAAGCAAACAAACAAGACAACAATAAAACCCCATAAGCAACTGCCTTCCCCTCCGTGTGGCTTATAGGATGTGGGCCCTGCCTACTTTCTCATCCCTGCACCCTCTGCATTTCTCTTTATGCTCTTAGCCCAGTGACTTTCATTTCCAATTTCTTTCTTTTCTCTTTTCTTTCTTCTTTCTTTTCTTTCTTTCTTTCTTTCTTTCTTTCTTTCTTTCTTTCTTTCTTTCTTTCTTTTTTTGAGATAGGGTCTTTCTCTGTAGCCCAGGTTGGTCCTGAACTCACCATGTAGCTAAGGCTTGGCCTTGGATTTGGCAATCCTCCTGCCTCAGGCTCCTGAGTGCTGGGATTACAGGCGTGCACCACCATGCCCAGCGTTTCCATTTTTTATTTCCATTTCCAACGACTGAACATTTTACCTTCGGAACATTTTAGTCATTTTTTTGCTAGTAGAAGATGAACTGGGCTTGAGCTAGAGGAAGGAAGGGAAGGGCAGGTGGGAGAGAGCTGTGTGGTGGAGTTGACAGGAATCATTATATATACGAAATAAAAGAGGGAATGTGAGCCCAGCCCAACACTGTAGTTCAAACAAGTTCATCCTTGTTGTACCCTTCACTGAGATGGGGGAATACAGGAGTTTGGAGGGGCAATAGCATAGGGTCACTATGACATACTGACTGGGATTTGCTCATGGGACATCAAGGTGTTCTTGTCTAGTGGGAAGTTAGAAATTTTTAGTCTTAGGTTAAGGAGGGAGATTGGAATCAGAGTAATTGCCAAATAAGACAATGCCGCAGGGGCTCTGATTATTAATTCAACTGGGATAAACCCAAGGGACATATTTGCAGTAATTCAAACCTTTGGCAGTAAATAGTTTAATGTGAATTTCAGGTCAGCAGAGAAATTAAATTTATTTTGGAGACTATCAGGCAAAAGGAGGCCAGGCCTTTGGGGAGGAGTCTGTGGTCATCGTATTCTCCAAACTTAGACTAATGGCTTCTTCATTTTTACTCAAATGAAAATTTGGGACTTGGAAAAGCTTCTGTATTGATCAATTAATAGAGCCTCAGAAATAGTAGCAGGTTAGTCTGTGCCTGGGATAGAGTAACATAATTAGAAAATAGAGTGGTAGATACGCTGGGTTTTTTTTAAAGAAAACTTTTTATAGCATTATTATTATATATTTTAAAAAATAGCATACCCATTCTTGGCTGATGCTATGGACTGGCTTATACAGGAACTATTAAAACTGCCAGACCCCTTACCTTCTGCCACAGTGGCTGCCAGGTGGTATGCACATATTCCCAGACTCATTACAGCCTCTGATGGCCTATGAGTATAGTTTGGAAAGTGAGCTGACCCCTTTGAGGTAAGCTTTTATTCCGGAATAAAAAAGGTAAATATCTGTGAGGAGAAACAATTTTGCCCTTCTGCCTTTTCCATAACTCAGAGCTTCGACGTCCTGCTTGGAACAACAGCTATCTTTTTACCAAGAGAGTGAAAGCTGAAAGCTAAGAATGGTGGAGCAGAAGAAGAAAAGGGATTCTGACTTCTAGCAATGCTAGAGACTCACTTCTGGTCTGTTCTAGTCACTTCTCTTCTGGAGTTTGTGTTATACTAACAGAAAGTCTTTTCCACTTTGGAAAACTAGCTTTCAGGCTGAGCTGCTATGCTAGTTAGTTTTTTGTCAGTGTGACCTAATACCTGACTCAATAGTCTAAGAGGCGATAGGCTCATTTTGACTCGTGCTTTCAGAAGTCTTAGTCCATGGAGGGCTGGTTTCATCGCTTTTAGGCTTGTGAGGCAGAAACAGCATGGCAGGAAGGTGTGGCAGAAAAAAAGCTGCTCCCCTGATGGTGCAGGAAGCAAAGAGAGAAAGGGAACCAGAGAGGAAGGGGGCCAGAAATGACATGTAGCCCTCAAGGCCATGCCTCCCTGGTCCATTCTCTTCATTTAGGCCTCACTTCCTGTTTCTGGCATTTCCCAATAATATCATCAACTTATGATCTCATCATCCACTGATGAAGTTAGAGGCCCTATAATCCAATCACTTCCTCCCAGACTCATCACTGATCAATGAGCCTTTCAGGGAACATTGGATCCCAATATAGCAGCTGCCCTTCAGAATTTTTTTTTTTTTTTTTTTTTGTGGAGTTTTTAAGCTCCTGTTGCTAGGTCTCTCTGTAGATCACCAACTGAAGGGAAATTTCTGCCGCTAAATAACTTTAAAAATTCCCTTACTAATTCCAGAATGAATAGCCAGTGGTTCAAACCTGTTTGTTGCTATTTTGTTGTTCCCAGTGAGAAAAAATTGTAATGGATATATACTTTGAAAATATATTCAAACAACTAAAAAATATAAATTCTTCCAGTTTCAACAGCTTCATCTCTAGAATCACAACCCTCAGAGTGCTGTGCCTCTCCCTGCAAGATTTCATCTCTCCATACACAAAAGTATTTTGCTTTCTGTGACAAAACACCTTCTAGGGATTATTCATGTGATGTCGGAGACATGGCATGGCTCCATGGTTTGAAAAAGCTAGGACAATGCTAAATTCAACTTTTTTATCTCTATAAAACACCTGGGAAATGTAATTATTTTAACATCTCAGTTACATTTTTCTTCCTGTATTAAAATAACAGAAAAATAATATCTCATTAATATGATTTAATTTACTTCAAATATTTAAAAATTGTGTACATCTTTTTATCTGTGATTAATTACTTGACTGAGAGACATATAAATTGTTGAAAATGATATTGCTGGGCTTCAACATGGGAAAATCCTCAATTTTGGTGTAATAAACTCTTTTTGAAGTTTCTGCCTTAGGATTCAGATGCTTGAGAGTAGGCTTTGTTGAAAAATTATCACCATTAAATAAGAAGCATAATTCTCAGCTCTTTCTTCTTTTCAGTCGCAAATAATTTGAGATCTAGGCAAGGTGAAAATAGCACCGTACATTTTCAGCAGCCTTTCCATATTGAGTAACATATCTAAAGTGTATATGTATGAAAACAAATAAAAATTATATAAAACAATCCCATATTGAAAAGATCCAGAGCTAACATGAAGATTCTTGCGGCAAGAAAATATTTTGTGAGTTTACAATGTAACTTCTAAAACATATACTAATTTGTTTCTAAAAGGAAGCAAAATTGTAGTACAGGATATAGAATGAGAATGGGTTCAGAGCCCAACTCTGCCACCTAATGGGGAGAGTGACTTGGGCAAGTTATTAAAGTTTATTTTCATCCCTTATTTTTCTCATCTATAAAATGGAAATAATACACATAAAGCACTTAAAGTTGTGACATATACATTAAATACCAAACAAACATCATGGTTACTTGTATTCATTTGGATACACTATATGGAATAACTGTATGTATTTATTATTTATTTTGAGACGGTTTCACTCTGTAGCCCAGGCTGGTCCTGAACTCACTATGGAGCCCAGGTTGGCCTTAATCTCTAGGCAATCCTCCTGCCTCAGCTTCCTGAGTTCTGGGATTACAGGCGTGTGCCACATGGTGCTGTGGAATTGAACTCTGGTACTTGCTAGGCAAGCATTTTAACAGCTGAGCTATTCTTCCATCCCCTGGAACAACTGTCTTTAAAAGCTAATTTCCGTATTATGCGATTTTCCCTCCCTTTTGACCTTCAGCTAATAAGGATTTTCCTCTTTTACCCCTAACTTTTGTTGGGATACTGTCTTAGTTGCTTTGTCATTGCTGTGACAAAATATCTAACATGCACAAATTAGTGGAGGAAAAGTTTATTTTAGCTCACAGTTTCAGAAGGTCACAATAAAATCATGGGCTCCCAGGAGCAGTGGAAGTACATGGCAGAGGTGGAGGTGGAGGCAGAGATGGGCTCTGGAAAGGCTGCTGAAAATGTGGTCTCTTAGTAGTTCTCTTTGCTGAATTGGCTAAAGAGGAAAAATTCTAGCACTTGTTTAAATGTGGTCTATACAATATGCTGTTATTATCAAAAAGTGGGAGACGTAGCACCACAATTCTACTATGCAGTGGCTTTGAAAGAGTGCAGGAAATTCTCCCAGTGGGCGGTGTGAGTCAGTATAGAGTTAAGGGAAGTAGCTGGTGATTTGGTCGGATGATGGAGGATCATTATTGGAAAATTGGTGATTAGGAAGTCTGAAAAATGTTCTGTGGGTCGAATGCTGAATATGAACAAAATGTGAGGATATTATGCCTCATGTGAGTGCTCAACAAACAGTAATCTCACTAGAAAAGAACCTTTAATGAGCAGGTATATGAGATTACCTGTTCTGTTAGCCTATTTTCTCAGCCATCCTTATCTTAGTCCAGTGGAAGATAATAAGATAGTCCACAGGAATATTCAGGGGCTCAGCAGCATGGCCTTCTAATCAGAGCATTTAACCTGCCAACACCAGAGACCATCAGTGACCTTTGGCACGGTTCCATTCTCAGGAAGCACCAGTAAGCTACATGGTAAAAGATCATCTAGAAAGGATCATTTCCATAATGTACGAGACAGACTTTGTTCTAGAGGTAATAATACACACTTTACATACAGATTTTTCTTCCCTGTGCTTACAGAATGTGTTAGTCACGTGGTATTTCACAAAGCATTGCTTCTGACAAGGGAATCCATGGCAAACAAAGTGTGGCAGTGGGCTTGTGCGTGGAATCTACAGATCTTGTGATATTCCCCCACCTCGAAGCAGCTCACCTGACAAAGTGGTGGAATGACTTTTCGAAGACTTAGTTACAATGCCAACTGGATGGAAACACCTTACAAAGCTGGGTCAATGTCCTCCAGGGCATAATATACACTATAAATTTGGGGCCAATATATGTTGCTATTTCTCTCATAGACAGTTTTTTTATGAGCTCAAGAATCAAGGAGAGGAAATGGGAGAGTTTTTTTCTCTTACTATTACACTGCATGATGTATTGTGAATTTTGATCTGCCTATCTCTACCACTTTAGACTGATAGTTTGGAGGTCTTGTTTCCAAGGGAGGGATGTTTCCCGTAAGGAACATTCCAATGGTACCATTATCCTGGAAGTAAAGACTACTACCTGGCCACTCAGAGCTTCTCATACCGGTGGATTAACAGGAAAAGACGGGACCTACTACATTGGCATGGACTAATTGATTCTGACTTTTAAGATGAAATTGGACAGCCCTTTAGAGATATGCTAATAGACGCCTCTATGACCTCTGTGTGAAAGTTGAGTCTGCTGGATCCAACCTGTATTTAGTTAGGACTCAATAATGGCAAGAAACAGAACACTAAATCAAGCTAGCTTGAGAAAAACAGGGAGTTTACTTATAGAATTATCTCCTGGAAGTTCAGGACAAGACTGCACTTGGCCCTTAGGAATGAAGCAAAACCAGGTCTTCATTTTCTGGCACCGCTCTCTATCTCCTATCTGGACTTCTATCTCACGGCAATTTTATTCTTTGTGGGATTTTCCCCACAGTATTGAGGCTTAAACTCAGAACTTTTGCAATAAGCTGTATACCAGTATGTCCTTTTAAAAACTTTTTGTTTGTTTTAAGACATAGTCTTGTCAAGTTGCTAAATTGCCCAGGTTGGCCTTGAACTTGTGATCCTTGTGCCTCCATCTCCCAGAGTGCTGGGATTAAAGGCATGTACTATGAATCCTGGCTCCTTGGTGCTTTTTTTCTTTTAACTCAGGATATTTGCATATGCTAAACTAGAATTCTACCACTGCATTACATCCTCAGCTCCATTAAAAACTTATGCGGAGATAGGATCTTGCTAAGTTGCCTGAGCTACTCTCAAACTTGTGATCCACCTGCCTGAGTCTCCTGAGTAGCTGGGATGATAGGCACATGCTACCAGGCTAGGATCATTCTTTGATTTTATTGGAGGCTGAAACTCTCTGCTTGTTAGGTCATGAAGTTGCCAGTAGTAGTAGCTTAAATAGCTCTAGCTACCTGGAAACTGATTTCTTTTCCTGTTTCAGCTGCAAACTTCCTGGGGGAAGGAATCTGATTTGTCAAGCTTGGTTCAAGGGCTTGAGATGAAGGATCATGTTGTACTAACATGTGGCTTCCACAACAGCCTCATAAATGAGGTTGTTGGTCAGGAAGTTGAGGATGGTTGGAGTGCTGACTGTGAGAATGTCTGTTCCAGAATGGTGATGGTCTAACAAGTTATGGGACTCTTGCTTAGTTGAGCTTGGTACAATTTTTCTACCTACTACTAATAATATTAAGTGTAAATATATCGTACAGCACTTACAACATACACATGTGGTGTTTGGAACAGCACAGTGTTGTGAAAATTCAATGAACGTAGGTCTGTGTGTGCACGTATTGTATTCAGTCTATGAGGTAAGTTTAATTTTTATCCCAATTTTATAGATGAGACAGCTAAGACCTAGAGACAATTAGTCCAAATAAATAGCTGAGCCAGAACTTGATCTCAGACTTACTTGTTTCCAAGGCTGTTCTTATCATGTGGTAGCTGCGTCCTTTTCTCTAGTTCTCCAGGCTCTGAGCACCCACTTTTACTACAAACCCCAGGGTTCTGGTTGGGTTCCTGAAATTTTGAGTGGAGCCTTCCAGCTGCTTTTTGTGGGCTGTATTTTTCCCCCTGGATTCCATGTATCTGACTTTTTAGAATAAATTGATCCCAAACCTTTATATTCTTACATGTAAAAGTGGGTCCTATAAGGATTATGGAAGCTACATGAAGGCAGGTATTTTGTTTGACATGTCTGCTGATGATTTCCTTCACCAAAATCAGCACCAGGAACCTGACAACTATTTTTGAAATTAATTAATGAGATGAACTGAGGCTCACAAGGGTCCTGCTTGAAGAGTAATTGGATATTCTTTCCTTTTGGATAGGTATTAGGCTTTGTACGTGGGGTTAAGCAAGTGACAGGGAGAGATGTGGAAGGACTTTCAAAGAAGCTGGGTATATTTGGAGAGGCAGGTGAGGTAGGGGGAAGAGAGAGATGGAGGGAGGGAGGGAGGGAGAGAGAGAGAGAGAGAGAGAGAGAGAGAGAGAGGATGACAGTGAAAAAGTTCCATCCTTTGTCACAAGGAGGTTGAGAAGTTAAAAATAATGGAGAAGAAGAGAAAGGAGAAAATAACAGAGATATTGCATAAAAATTTTTCTAAGTTTTGTATTGACAAATAAAAATTATGTAACTATTCCTTGCTATCCATAGGGGATTGGTTTTAGGATCACCCATGGATACCAAAATCTTTGGGTGCTTAAGTCATTTAAATAAAATGATAAACTATTTGCATATTATATAACTTACACAATCCTTCACACAATTTAAATCACTTTTTAGATTGAAATTATAATACCTAATACATTAGAAATGCTGTATAAACACTTGCATTATTTAAGGAATACTGATAAATAAAAAATGGTCTGTACATATGTTCAGCACAGATGCAACTATTTTTTTCAAATATTTTCTTCTATCTGAAGTTGGTTGAGCCTGTGAAAGTGGGATCATATAGACAGCAGGCTGTATTTATGATACACACATAACTTTAAAATATGTATACATTGTAGAATGGCTAAATTGAGCTAATTAAAATATGTATCACCTTACATACTTATCTACTTGTGTAGAGAAGAAAAAAAAACTATGCTTTCAGAAATTTTCCAGAATGCAATACCTTATTATTCCTATGGTCACCATGTTCTACAGATGTTTTGAAGATTAAGATTCATTTGATCTTAATCTTAGAGGTCTGCCAAGTAAAGGTCCCTTTTGTGTTCCCGTGGAGGCTGTGGTAAAATCTATATTACTTACTATTGCTTTAGAGATGGCTTTGTCAAGTACTGGCCTTGAGGTGGGTCCAGAGTACTATCTTGGGACTGAGTACACATGGGCTATAAATAAATGAGAAAGGTAAGTGAAATCTTGGGCCCAATATTCAGCCCACACAGTCGCTCAGTAAACCTTATTTCCTTAGGAGCTCATGACCTTGGCTGACCTTCTGTATCTCCCTTACCACAGCAAAGGGTTTTGCATGCCTAGACTTCTCAGAATGTCTGCCTCCCTGCCAAGTGGTTTTTCATGTGCTGTGCTGGATCGCATCGCAAAGCCCGGAGAGTGGGAGACTTTTGTGCCACTTCACTCTATGCAGAGTTTCTTCAGGACAAGTGAGGCAGTCACACAGTTGTCCTGTGCACTCACTCACTGAGGAAAACACTCTTTAGCCTCCTTGGGAGACTCCCGGGTAAGCACTGCACTGACGTAATTTGTTTTTACAAACTCTTAATAGCTTCTGAATTAAGCATTTGCTCAGCTGGTCTTTGTCAAAGGGCAGGTGCTTTGTGTGGTGCGTGTTGACAACGGTTCAAGTCATGAATTGTGTCTCTAATACTGAGGCATTCCAAGGTAAAATAATTAATGAAAGTGGTGAGCTACATCAGAGCTGTGGCAGCATGACCTTGGGTGTTCCTCAGGGATAAGTTGGGGTTCACCAGGTGTGAGAGAGTTGATAGAACAGCAACAACAAAGAACAACAACCGCCCCCCACTCCCATCAATCAGTTCAGGCTCAACACTCTCCATAAGCACAAATGTTCTCATTTTAATCAGGATGTTTCTTTACTTGAGTCAGATGAATGCAAATTCTACATTTATTTGTTTCTCCTTTCTACCAGACTGTGAGCAGGAAACTCCAAGTTATACATCATTGTACGCCTGCTGCTTAGCCCAAAGCCAGGCACAAAGAATGCACTTGGCAAAAGTTTGTGGGATGGAAGAATTTCAATGTTGTGTCCTCCCGAGTCCTCTCTTTTCAGGTTTCTCTTTACAGACTCAGTTTGGCACGAGTCCCTGCTCACTGCAGGTGTCTCCTAAGAGCTTATGTCCCTATGTTTCCTTCTCATCCTGGAAGCGGAAGTACATTTTAAAAGCTGCTCTATTGTTTGTCCTGTTTAATCCCAAGCCCAATAGGACTGACTGGTGTGTTGCCTGCTTGGCTGGTCTTCATGCAGCATGTTTTTGTGATATACGACATTTCCTTTCAGATGAAGCGTGGCCTGGTACAGTGGTAAGAGCTAGAGTATCCAGGGTAGCTAACGTTTTAAAATTTATCCTCCCCCCTTCTTTTGTAGTGTTGGGGCATGAACCCCAGGCCTTCATACTGAGGTACATCTCAACTTCCTTTTTAAACATTTTTTTTTTAAACTTGAGGCAAAGTCTTGCCAAGTTGCTAAATTGCCCATAGAATCCTGCTTCCACCTCCCAAAGTGCTGGGATTATAGGTATGAGCCACTGGACCCAGGTTTTCCCACTTTCTGATTGTATAATTCAAACAAACTATTGGATTTCACAGAACTTCATTTTTACTTATCCATAACATGAATTTAACAGGGTGAACTTGGCTGAGATTGGATAAAAAGATTCTTGGATGTTTCTACAGAGACAGGAAAAAAAAATTGGTTGTTTATAATTTGGATGGAGTTTTGTGCTTCCTAAAGAAAGGGAAATGTCTGGGATAAGGCCTCCTATGGGCCTTATGCAAATATACAGAAAAATCTTATGCTGGAACAGGCACTCATGGGCGTCTTACTTTGGCTCCAAGAAACTGAGATGGTTGACAAAATTAGGTAAAATGTCATTACAGCAGAGTTAACCTTTCCCAATTGTTCCTTTTGGACAAATGTTTATTCTTTAAGTATGTATTTCAGCTACTATCTGTCTATCATTGATTATTCTTAGAAATTTCCGAATGTGAATCAATTTTGACCTAAAGAAACATAGCTCAAGAACTTGACCAGAAATGTGGCTGGAAGGTGATTCAACCCTGGTCATCAGAGAATGAGATGAGAGGACAGAATGAGGAAAAGAGTGTTACAGGCTTTCAAGGCTGCTAATGGCACACACATGGTATTCTGTGATCAGATTCTGATGTCATTTAGGATTTGGAGGTTTCTACAAAAGGAACACATTGGTTCTCAAGCTACCGGGAACAAGATCAATCTTACACAGGAAACAGAGATGTAGGACATGGGCCTCAGATTGGGCCTTCTTTTTCTGAACCTCAAGGATTTTGGGGATTCAAGAATATTTCTATCGTGGGGAGGCAATCTGACGCTTGCTTCATGGCATCCACTGAGGGGAATGCAGAGGTCAACCTGGGGCTTGGGAAATCCGAAGAGAAGTATTTGCTTTTAAGTTTCTCTATGTTGTAACTCTCTCTTCTCCAGACCTTTAGTAATGTCTTGTTAAAAGTTTCAGCTCTGATTGTGTTATTCTAGTGGGAAATTGAGAGGGGTCTTTACAGCTTCTCATAGGTTCAGAGCAGTGGGTTTAGGGAAGTTGGATGCTGACAGAAGCAGGTGTTTGGACACAGGAGTCCCTCACCAAGGCAGCTGGCAGGGTAGAAAGTATAGAAGAAGTGGCTGAGCCGTGTCAGCACTACTCAGGGGAACTTGATTGAAACCAGCATTTTTTCAACTCAGATAGGATGAAGCTTTAGCTACAGTGATGGGTGCATTCAACATAAACGTGAGTTTTCAAACAGGTTATGTCCAATGTATTTGAATTATATCAGGACACTAGAATCAACTTTATTCAGCTATAAAGAGCTTGTTTTTACAGTCATATCTCATTAAATGTAGCTATTGTTATTATTGGTAACAGTTGACTAGTTCGATTTCTAAGATGGTTATTTTGCAGAAGTATTTTTTTTAAATTTATGGGATGCTAGAATAAGGAAGAGGGTCAGTCTGGCCTGAGCGCTCATCAGCCCCCCTGATTCTATCTTCCTCATTCATTGTTCTATGGGGCAATGCTGGAATGTTTTCGAAAATGTAGCCAGAGCAATGTTGTAATTCATTAGGAATCTCTTCAGTGGACAGAATCTTGTGCTTCAGGCAGTCACATTCTTGGAAATTATGGTTCTGAGGTCTCTCTGATTGCAGGAGGGGGAAATCCAATTTATATTGTGACATGTTATGAAACTGTTGGAGCTTTTCTGAAAAGCAGAGATGTTTCAGGAAGAGCAAAAACAAAAACTTGGTTTCAAAATACCAAAAGAATGTATACCTTTCTTGAAATCTATATGTGAACAGATAAGGTCATGCCCTAGGACTAGACCAGAGGGCATGTAGCCAAAAAGAATTTTCCTAAGATGTTCACAACAATGGCATTCTTGCCTTGTGCTCTTCTTTTGATGATATGTTGACATTGTATGTGCTTCCTTTTGTGAGATGAATCTGAGTAGACTTGTGACTTTGGTGGAAGAAATACATGATTTTTTTTGTGATTTTAAATTCGAATCCAGCAACATGCACATGCTAGGCAATACTCCACCACTGAACTATCCCCTCAGACTTATGTGACTTCTGAGTATAGGTTGATCATGATACACTTTATGCTTGGTTCTTGTGGGAGAGTCATTCTTGGGACCTGTGTTAGATTTCTATTGCTATATAATTTATCACTCCAAAACTAGAGTTTAAACAATATATATTTATTTTCCATCTTGCAGTTTCTTTGAATCAAGAAACTGGCCCCAGCTTAGCTGGATCTTCTGGTTCAGGATCTCTTATAGGACTTAATCATGGTTTTAGTCAGGGCTGGTCTAATCATAGGTTAGTGATGGTTTAGTCAGGTCTAACCTGAAGGTCTGAATGGAGGAACAGCCACTTCCTAAGTCATTTATGTGGGTTTTGGGTAAGATTCAATTCTTTAAGTGTTGTTGGATTAAAGCCCCAACCCGTCATTTGTGGTTGATCCTGGTAACCCTCAATTCCTCATCACGTGATCCTATTTAACATATGGAGAGAGAAAGAGAGAGGTCATATTCTATTGGTTAGAAGCAAGTTATTCACAGGGATAGAATAATGTAAGGTTGTTAATATCAACAGGGAGAGATCATTGGAGATGATCTTAGCGGTTTCTTAACACAGAAGTGTGAGAAAGCCCAGGTGAGGGCACATGTATGTATTACAGCACCAAACACCGCACACATGAGTGAGAGAGCCCTGAGTTAATTCCAACATCCATTCATTCAGTAGCCCTCAGTGTTCAGTGGTGTTTTCGCTGCTGAGGCAAAATACCTAACATATACAACATAGAAGAAGAAAAATTTATTATAGCTTAAATTCTTAGAAGTTTCAGTCCATGCATAGCTGGCTCCATGGTTCAGATATTATGGTGGAAGGGCATGGTAAAGGAAGGAAAGTTGTTGAAATTGTGTTAGCCAGAGAGTAGAGTAAGGTACACACACATGTGCACACATGTACACACACAGACAAAGAGAATGAGAGAGGAAAAAAGCTGGGGACACTGCTAGGGCACACCCCCAATGACCCACCTTCTACAACATAGACACACCTCCTAACATCATATCCAGCTAAGAGCTCATCAACCAATTAACCCACTGTTGAGTTTACTGCCTTCTTGATCTAACACCTTCCAAAGGCCCACTCTTGCACACATGAGTCTTTTGGGTAACATTTCTTTATCCTTAGCCTTTGAGACTTCTCTGCTGAGCTCCAGGCATTCTGGAACAAATATAAGCTGTCCTTGTCATATCCTTTTTGAATTCCTGACCCAGATAACCCTTGAAAACAACAAACTGGTTGTTGTTTACAGTCTTAGATAGTAAGTCAGTCTAACAAGCCATATAGTGGAAGCCTCATTGTTCACCTGGTTACCTCATGAAATGCCCTTTGAACAATTTTGTACACGGATTTATTTTACCTTTTAGCCCAATGTTTGCTACAGATTACTATGACAATCCGTACAGGTTTGCAAAACACTGAATCTTTCTGGTTGACACAGGAGGTAATTTTTGTTTCATTTAATAGAAGCAATCCTCCACTTGGAGTGCCTTTCTTGTAGCAACAGTTCATAAAATGCCTTTAAGGGACCAAGGAGATCAAGTTTTCCAAGAGTCAGTTCTAGGACTCAGCTGAGTTGTCATAGGCAAGGAAGGGTATGCTCTTAAATCAGATCGGATACAAAATTTCCCATCAGTCCCTTTTGAGTAGGGCATCCACAGTGCTTGATCTTGTACAAGTTATACATCAGAATAATTCTGTATACTTTCTGTTTATACATAGGTATTGAAGTAGAAAATGCTTGAATTGCCTTAGCATCTGGTACTATAACTACTCTATGGGTGAAAAGTGTCTCTGTTTTTTTTTTTAAATTCTGAAAAAAACCCAAGTGGTAGGTATGGTACAAGAATCCTGCTCCCCATTGTTTCATCTTTATATGAGTTAAGATGAGGAATTTTGAAGGGATTTAATGAGAGGACAAAAACAGGAAAGAGGCAAAGAGGAAGTTGAAGGAATCAGAAGAGCATGTGGGGATAGATGATTTGATGGTAAATGTAGTTTTAGGGCCAATAGAAAAACCTATTATAAGGGATATTTAACAAGCATTGAAGGGAACAAGAAGGTACAACAGGAAATTTAGGTTGTTTGCTGTACAAGAAGTGAGGGAACTCCCTTCTTGTGACTTTTTCCCTTCAACATTTTTAGCAAAATCTACTAATCTTATGTATAGAGTGTTAATTTTTTTCTTGAAAGTGCTACCTTTTGCATTTTTATTCATGTTTTACATAACAAAACTATGCTCAAGGAACATTATCCCTGGGAAACCAGCACAAAAGAACATGTGTCTTGAGATTTATAGAAATCTTGGAGAAAACTTTGAATTTCCAAGGCAAAAGACATGTATATATATATATGTACATATTTATTTTTCTTCTCTTTTCTTTTCTTCCTTCCTTCCTTTCTTTCTTTCTTTTTTTTTTTTGACAGGCTCTCACTCCGTAGCCCAGGCTGATCCTGAACTCACTATGGAGCCCAGGCTGGCCTTGGACTCAAGGCAATTCTCCTCCCTTGTGATGTGCCAGAGAGATGTATATTTTGAGCAATGGTTTTCTAGCCTTTATAATGCAAGGAAGTTTCAACTGACATGTTGGCTACCTGAGCATCTAACGTGTGTAAGGTCCACCCTGGTTCCTGGTCTCTATATCCTTCATTAATTTTATACCCTTTCTCTTCTCTTGGCTTATAAATGTGAAACTCTGTATCTATGGGCCCACATTGTTCCAGGCTCCTGCTACCTGCTGAAGACATGAGAATCATCTGAGTAGATCCAACCTGATGACCTAGGGCTCCACATAAAATCAGTCTTCCTGTTCATCCTCTCCTGACTCCATGCTCTGGTCTTGAAAAGTGGAGCCTATCTTATTCTCAAATTCTGGAGCCTTTGCTCCTTTCCTACCCAGAAGTCTCAACACTTGTAATTCAGCTTCTGCTTTGGAACCTATTCCTAAGTTTCCTACTCTGGTATTCTGCCACTTATTTCCTCTGAGGAGTGAAAAACCTCAGGTTCTAGGCCAAGATACAATCCAGGCTTGCTATTTGCCTTTTGCTAAGTCATGCTTACTCTCTAGCCTTTTAAAACCCTGTGATACTTAACTCACTAAGCTTAGATACATATCATGCAGGCCCCTCAGCAACATGAACTAATCCCAAGTCAGTTGGTTTTGGCCCCGAGCTATGAGGATATAGTGATTTCTAGTCAGGGCAGGGGTTGAGATTGCAGGATCCATCAAGTGTTTGACTAAGGGGCTGAATGTACAGACAAGCACATCATCCCAGTTTTCAAAATTCAAGTGAGTGGAACACACTGACTAAAAAAATGGCTGGGAGTTGTAGAGCAAGGCCTAGCCCCAGTGTAAGAAGATGATTAACAACGTAAGCAGAGACACAGAACCATATTCAGAACCCAAGCTAAGAGTCCTTGAGTTTATTCAGGATAAGATAAGTGTCCAGGAGGCACTGGAAAAGCAGACTGAGGGAAACTGAGGCTGAAGGTTAAAGGTGTAGACTGAATCAATATGGCTCTCAGACTGTGGTCAGAAAACGTATAGGGGTTGTCTTTAGCTTCCTAGTTTTCTGGAATAAAGGTAATGAGATTACTTCCGGGCAACCGGACCAACTGGTACAGTTGAAATTGCTCAGATATTTTTTGCTACTCAAAGCTACACTAGAAAGGTGCTAACTCAGGCTATAGGGGGAATTGGGTTGCTGATACCATAGCTCTCCAGGAAAACATTCTAGGGTTTCATGAACAGTCTCAGATAAGTTAAGAGGGGTGAGGAAACACGTTGGTGAGGGCAAGTCACAGAACCCTTCGTCTTTCTCAGAAAGAATAGGCCAGTGCATATCTAGACTGGGCTCCCCTGTGTCACATGTGTTGGTTTGTTCTTAATTCGAATACCAAAATACTTTGGTGTTCACACCAGTATGGAAGAGAGGAGTCACGGTGTCTGATACATAGGCTTTCTATAAATGTTAGTTAAGTGAATGAAAGAAAAAAAAATTGAATGAAGTGATTAGGAAAGACTAATGGCTAGGAGAAAAGACATTTGAGGTCCTGAGAAATAGGCCTTGTTCCTTTATGTGACCCTTATTACTAACAATGGAGCTTCAACCTTTCCTCTGTATTAAGCAAAACAATTTTCAAAACATATTTTCAGATTATAGATTGCCAGTGCCTGGGAGATGTTTCTACCCTTGACCCACTCTTGGGATTCTATCATAAGAAAATAATGAAACAGAAACAAACAAAAAAACAAGTGTACAAAGGTGTTTATGACAGCCTGTCTGAAGCAGCAGAGAAATGGAAATAGCTGCATGTTTATAAAAAGGAAGAAGCTGAATAAATTTTGCCACATCTACTCAATGAATATGTTGATGCCACTAAAATGACCACTGTGAGCAATTATGTATAAAACATAGGACATAAATGTTAAAAAATTTAGTTTTAAAAAAGTAAACAAAATACTACATTCATTATTATTCAAATGTGTTTGGTGTTTTCCTTTGCCTTAACTGGGCAATTTTATCCAAATTTCCATCATTGTGATTAAGTTATAAAAGAAATATAAGAGTTATTCCAGACTAATATTTCTCACTCCCTCTCTGATTTAAAAAATGATAAAAATATTTCTTGGAAAATGACAAAAATGAGTCTGCTCAGTGTATGAATTATCTTAACTCACCATATTCAAAACAGAGTGACTAAGTAACAAAACTAAAGACCAAAGGGCAGCAATTACTACAAAATGAGGTGACAAAATATAAGCACCAACAACCACAGGCATACCGTGGGCTCTTGTGTGGGACAAAGCAGAGGGAAGGCACAGGGCAACTGACAAATCTGAGAAATTATGAGAAAACAGCAGACACGGTGAAAAATACAGAGAATCAACTCATGAGCAACAGTGAAAATTGGGAGCTTGTCCACTGCAGTGAGGGCTTGTGGTATGGCCCAAAGAGGCTGGGACACTCTATCCTCTTAGAACATAAATTCCTGTGACTGGGTAGCCCGTGGTGCGCATTTGAAGACTGACCCCAAAAAGCTTCTAGGAGAGCAATTAAAATTGAATAAAATATAAACAAAAGAAAGGAAGAAAAGAGAACGCTCAGATCAAAGTGAAGAAGGAGAAAAGAACTAAGGAAAGAAATGATTAAAAAACTCAAAAATTTTAGATGCAGACTGCCATTTTTTGATACCATATGAAAACAACAGAATAGGCATTTTGGGGAGATTATAAAAGCTATTTAAAGAAAGGAAAACAAAACAAAAAACTCACACCAAATTAAGTAATGGGAAGTATCAAGTCAAAAACATCTATGAAGAAAAGAAATAAGCATTATTATAACACATGTACAGATAATGAAAGCATGCCTGTCAGAAAGCTGTGTAAAAAGAGATCAAGGTGTTACATAATGGGCTATTTTAAAGGCGAGATTAAAGACAGACACAAATCATAATTAGAAACACTTAGAAATGAGATGAAAGGTAAAAAAAATTACAAATAATAAAAAGTAATTTTAGAAATTAGGACCAAATTATAGCAAAATGTAAGAAAAAGCACAACAAATAATTCTGTACAATAAATAGAAGAAGGAAAGCAATTTCAAAGACTTAATTTGGGAATCATTTCAGATTTGAAGAAAAATTGCAAAGACAGTACAGAGAATTCCTGTATAACCTTCACCTAGCTTATCCTAATGTAAATATAACTAATGTATATTTGCCTAAACTACGAAATCAATATCAGTACAATATTGTTAACTAAACTACAGACTAGATTTTACCAGTTATTTCACTAATGATTTTTTTCTATTCTACTATTGAAAGTTACTTACATTGGAAAGCAACAATACATAGCTGTTTGTCTATACAACATACACAATGACCAGCACCCAAGGAATTACTAGTTAAGAGAAGAAACAAGAAGGCATTACCCATAAATAGGAAAAAAATTGATCAATAGAAACAGATGTAGGAACTGGAGGAATGGCACAGGGGTTAAAGCACTTGCCTAGCAAGCACAAAGCCCTTAGTTGGATTTCCCAGTAGCACATAAAATCGGGCATAGTGGTACATGCCTGTAATTCCAGTACTTGGGAGGCTGAGGCAGGAGGATTGCTGTAAGGCCAAGGCCTGCCTAAGCTATATAGTGAGTTCAGGACCAGCCGGGGATACAGAGTGAGACCCTGTCTTAAAAAAAAAGAAAAGAAAAAAAAAGAAAAGAAAAAGAAAAGGAAAAAAGAAAATTAACAGATGTAGATACTGTAGAAATAATGAAATTAACAGAAAAGAACCTTAAGATAATTACTATAAATATGCAGAAGTAATTGCATGAATATTAACAAGGAAGATGATATATGTATGCATGAATAAAATGAAACCGCCAAAGCTAACAAATATATTAAAAATACACAAAATGAAGAACTCACTTGGATGAGCTTAGAAACACATTTAGCACTGCAGGAAAGACTAGAGGACCTGAAAACAAAGCAGCAGAAACTATCCAAAATTGAAGTAGAGAAACCTGGAAAAAAGACTGAACAAGATGTTTGGAGCATCTGTGTCCTATGGGACTGTAACAAGTGGTATAATATATGTATAATTGGAGGGAGGGGCAGAAGAAATAAAGGCAGAAGAATTTCCATATTTGATAAAAACTATAAGCTTATAGACCCAGGGAGTTCAACAAACTTCAAGTAGGATAAGATAATATGAAGTAAACCACACCAAGGCACAACATAATCAAATTGCTGGAAGTCAATGACGCAGAAAGGAATCTAAAACAGAGATACACTATGTACGGGCAACTAAAGATAAGATTGACTGTGGAAATAAGCTCTTGTTTCTAGCAACATATTTCAAGCACTAGAAGAAAAATCTTTCAACTTAGAGTTCTTTACTGAGAAAAAGGTATTATTTAGAAGTGAAGGTAGTGTGAAGATTTTGCAGACAAAAAAAGTTGAGAGAAATTGTAACACCTGAATGACTAAAATCTTAAAGGAAATTCTTAAGATTAAAGAAGCATGACACCATATAACTTGGGGTGTCACAAAGAAAACAGAATGGAGGAAATGAAGAGAGAACTATTTTAAAATATTTTTATTTTAAAACTTTATTTCTCCCCATTTTATGGATATGTACAAGTGCAGAATTTAAGGTTTACCATGGAGTTGAGCATTTTGTGCACATACATTTCTTGTCAAAGTGACAAGGCCTTTCCCGCTCTCCTTTTGTTCCTCCCCCTACCCTCCTTTCCCTCCCTTCACCGCAGCCCCTCCCCGACCCCCTCTTTCACTTTGTCTTTCGTTTAAAGTTCCATGAGATAGTTGTGGTCTGGGTCTCTCATATCAGAGAGACGATCCAATGTTTCACCTTCTGCTTCTGACTCACTTCACTAAGCATGATATTCTCAAGTTTCTTTAAAATTTTATTAAAAGATAATTTACTTTAAAAATAAGAATGTTTTATGGTGCTAGTAGTGTGTAAAATGTCTGACCACCTAGTACAAAGAATAGGAAGGGGAAACAGAATTAAACTGTTATATAGTTTTCTATACAAAAAGATATATAAAATTATTTGAAGATAATTGTGATAGGATAAGTATGCATGTGCAAAACATGAAGCAACCACTAGAAACAAAATGAATGAAAGAGGAGATTTCTTCCAAATAAATGTAGCTTAGAATAAGTGGAGGTAAAATGGAATACTTAAAAAAACCCCAACTAATCCAAAAGAAGTCATAGAAAAGAAAACAAATTTTAAAAAGGAAAATGAAGAACAAATGGGACAAATAGAAAACATAGTAAAATGATAAACTTAAATCTAACCACATAGATAATTATACTAAGTATAAATGGCACAGGCACTCCAGTTAAAACAGAGACCCAAGGCTGGGAGTTCATCTCAGTGGTGGAGTGCTTGCCTAGAACGATTGGATCTCCAGCCCCACAAAGCAGAGCAAAACAAACACAAACAAACATTCCAGAACCCCAACTTTGTGCTGTCCAAAAGGAGAAACTCACTTTATAAAGATAAAGGCTCAGGAAGGTTAAAATGAAAGGAATAAAAAAAATGTGCTTTGTAAAGATCACCAGAAAATTGAACGGACTATATTAATATAAGGCAAACTAGACTTCAGTAAAAGCAATATTGTCAAGAATATCAGGGTACATTTTGCAATATTGAGAAGACCAATCAATTAATAATATTTAAAATATACGTACACCCTATAACAGAGCTTAAAAATACATGCGTGACAAATTGACAAAAGTGAAGGAAAAATGGGCAAATCCACAGTTATAGTTTCAGGTATCAACATTCCTTTCTCAGTAATTGATACACATTATGGGCCATATAATATCTCATTTAAAAGAATTAAAGTATTACTTAGAATATGTTCTCTTAATAAATAAAAATAAATTAAATTGGAAATCAATAACAAGAAATATACAGGCATTTGGAAATTAAATGGCATTGTCCTAAATAAGCCACACATCACATCAGGGCAATTGTATTTTGAGACAAATGATAGTGAAAACTCAATGGATCAGAATTGGTGGTATTACATTTTAGCTTAAATATTTACGTTAGAAAAGAAACATCTAAAGAAATCAATGACATAAGCTTCCATTAAAAAAATAGACTAACACAAAATAAGTAGGTATAAGGAATAATTAAGAGTGGAAGTCAATGAAATTGAATACACAAAAATAATAGAGAAAGCCAAAACTGAAAGCTTGTTTCTTAAAAAGATCAATAAAATTGATAAACCTCTAAGCAGACTAATGAGAGAAGGAGAAGAGAGGGGAAAGAGAAGGGAAGGGAAGGAGAAAAAGAGAACAAGAGGGACAGAGAGACATTAGGAATGAAAAAGAAGACATCATAACAGATTCTATAGATACCATAAAATTTATGTGTAATGAATGAATTCTGCCATGCATTGGAGTGGAATAATGCCAATTTTAAAGATTCACTTGAAATAGAGGAGGAACATTTCTCTGTTTTAGGAGGTCAGCATTATCCTGACACTGCACCTACATAAAGATATTACAAGACAGCTGAAGCCCATTATCTCTCATGAATAAAGATAAAAAGTTCTTAACACTTCAAGAAATTGAAATCCATAGTGTCCAAAAAAGAAAATGAATCACTACATTCTTATCTAACAGTGAGTAGGTGATGTAATATTCAAAACAGAACATCTATTAATATCTAAAGTTAGTTAACTACTTATGCACACTTCATCTAGTTGTGCACAAAAATGTTTTATTTTGCACATTTAAAATTTTGAATATGGAGTTTATTTGAGTGTGCTGTACTAGGTAAAAATATAATTCCTTTGACAAAGAATTATTTTTCCCAGAATTCATTGGTTGAATGAGTAGTCTGACATTTTCCTGTTAATTTCTTACGTTTTCTTTGTTATTTATTAAGTTACTAATTTGTGAGCTAATCAGGTACTCTTGCTAATATTATCATTTCATGATCTTTAGTAATAACAACGTTAAAATGAAAGTTAAATATTTTAGATCTGAAAAAACAAAAGATCTCCCTACTTTTGTGAACATTTCTCCATCTTTTATTTCTTAAAATTAAGTATATTTATTAACAGGCTATATGTTTACTTGGGTGAAAACTCAAATTATAGAACAGAGTATACAAATGTAACAAATTTTAAATGCTTCTCCTACACTTATCTAGATATAATTTATGCATAAAGAAGTAAATACTACATATATGTGTATACACACACACAAATGATAGAACACTGTGCACAGTATTTTTGTTTTGTTTTCAGTTTGAGTCTTGCTATGGTGTGCAGGCCAACTTCAAACACTTGGACTCAAGTGATCCTCTTGCCTCAGCCTCTCAAGTAGCTGGTATAAGAGGTGTGGGCTACCACACCTGGAGGTGCAGTGTTATGTATCAATATGTTGCATTTTCACAGAACATTATATATATGTATACATATACATGTATATATACATACATATATAATTTTTAAACATTGGTAAATTGCTCTTCAGAGAGGCTGTACCAATATGTAACACTGTGAAATAAAAAGAAATACATAATACCGGCAAGGTGGTACTGATCTCTATAAAGACCCAGCCACGCTTAGAAACTTGAAACTTTCAGCCCCACATCCTCCCCTCTGGAGATGGATGAGTTTAAGTTAATAATCCATCATGCTTACGTGAGGAAACTTCCATAAAAATCCTTAAAGTACAGAGTTTGTTGAGCTTCTGGGTGGGTGAACGTATCCATGTGCCAGGAGGGTGACACACCCCAATGCCACTTGGGATGGCAGCTCCTGCGCTCCTGCGCTCAGCACCTTCTATACCTCACCCTGTGTACTCATTTCTTCATCGGGCTGTTCATCTGTCTCCTTGATCATGCACTTTATTATGTAACAAACCAGGAAATGTAAATATTTCCTTGAGTTCTGTTGCCATCATGACAAATTATTAAACAGGAGGAAAGGATTGTGAGGACTCCTAATTTGTAGCCTAGGCAGACAGAAGTGCGGGTAACCTGGGGATCCACTACCTGCAATTTGCGCCCAAAGTGTGGGACAGTGTTGTGGGGCTGAGCTCTTCACCTGTGGGGTCTGCATTAATTCTGGACAGTCACTAAGAACTGAGTTAAGCAGCCAGGCGTGGGGCCTATGCCTATAATCTCAGCACTCTGAGTGGCTGGCTGAGGCTGGAGAATCATAAATTTGAGCCCAGCCTGGGCAACTTAGCAACGTAATGAGACCCTGTCTCAAAATAAAAACGAAAAAAAATTAGGGTTGTTGTTCAGTGGGGAAGGCCTGCAGTTCAATCTTCAGTATAGAAAAAAATTGAGTTAAATTATAAGACACCAAGTTGGTGTTTGCAGAGATTATGAGAGTCCAGAAAAAGACCCAGTTTGTCCTATACAAGTATCACCCTATATGACAGTGTCTGTTTACCTATATGCTCATTAAAGTCATGTTTTCTAATTTTTTCATCACTAATCTCCTAGGTGGTAAAATAGTAGATTGAGTAATTTTTTTGAGATAAGGTCTCACTCTTTAGTCCAGACTGATCTTGAACTCACTATGGAGCCCAGGCTGGCCTCAAACTCATGGTGATCCTGCCTCAGCCTCCCGAGTGCTGAAATTACATGCATGTGCCACCATGCCCAGCTTCCATGATGCTACAGAACTGAAATCAGTCCGTGCACTTTCTAGGTAAGTGCTCTAGCTGCTGTGCTTCCACCTGCCCCAGAGTGACTATTTTTCAAAAATTCCCGTTTCTTTTTTTGTTAGCGACTTTTTAGCCATTTGGGGTCAATTTTTTTATTCTTGGAAGATATTTTGGCGTTTTAATATATAGCATTATTAACTAAAGTATAACATTGGTAAATAATGATAATTTTGTCTTCCTAACATATAATTTAACATATGCTCTCTTTTGTCTTAACTTCTAGAAAAATATTAAATAATAATTATGAGACAGAGCATAATTTTTTCCTTACCAATTTTAAAGAAACAATCTATATTGCTCCTCTTCAGTATATTAAAAGATAGGCGATGGCAGCAGCTGCTGCTTCCTCTTCTTCTTGAGCCAGGGTCTCGCTCTGTAGTCCAAGCTGGTCCTGAACTCACTAGGTAACTCAGGGTAGTCTTGGATTCATGACGATCCTCCTGCCTCAGCTTCCCAGTACTGGGATTACAGACATGCCCCACCACTCTTGGCTTATGTGGTGTTGGGGAATCAGACTCACAACCTTAACACTTGGTAGGCAAGCACTTTAACCATTCCTGCAGCCCAGTGGCCTATTCTTCTTATATTTTCAAAGTTAGAAGCAACAGAAATGAATGCAAAGCTTTAGCTGATGCTTTTCAGAAGAAAGGTCTAAGTGATTTATTTTCTAACTGGACTGTACAAGTTTCATATACTCCCTAATGTCATGGTATCCTATGACAGTGGAATGAGCCTTGCTTGACTATCAGTCATTATTTTTTAAATGTGCTTTCATTTAGTTTAATGTTTCAATTTTTTTCCGTTCACATTTGTCTGATTTTGCTTGTTGTGTATGTGCTGTTCTCAACAGGTTTTGTTACCAGGATTATGATGATCTCAGAGAACGAGTGTCTTGTTTCTTTGCCTGAATTCCTCTCTGCTTTTCTGGCCTGGAGAAGACAGGCTTGGCCCATGTTCAGACCTGTCCCAGGACCTGGGGTGGCCCAGCAACTTCCTGGCTCTTTTCTTGCCTCTTGGCGATGCTGTCTCTGGCGCCACTTGTCCTCCGCTCTGACTTCCAGTGAGTGCTCTAGCATCGTTCTTCCACTTGATCTGGCCTCTGGGTGAACCCAAGGGAGGGGATTTCCTTGGCACATGGAGGTTCTTTCATTACTTCCTCAAGGAGTATCCTACCCATGACCTCAGACTCCTTCCTAGGCTTCTGCTTCTGGTTCTCTGTGGCCCTTACCTGCTCTCTGGCTATCACATTTGCCCTGATCATGGTTTCTGGCAGCCAGAGGCATTGAAGTGATGTGTTGCACACTCTGTTCTGTGAGGTCAATCTTTGTAGGAGACTTCAAGTCTCTCTGAGTTTTCCAGAACAACTAGTTCAACAGGGAGACTGTAATGAGGCTATGGGCAATTTTGGACCTTTCTGAAAAAAGGGGATGACAGAGAAGACCCATAGCTTGCCTTCCAGTTTCAAGGGTAACATGAACCACATGCCTACCCAAGAGCAGCTCTGAAGGCCTGTTATGGCCTGGCAGGGCTGCTTTCCAATTCCCAGAATAGAATTCAGTCTGGACCTTTGTCATACATACGGCTGCCCTCCTCTTCCTTGCTACAGGGGCGAAGCTCACATAGAGCTTCTCTGTTGAGTCGCCAAGGTGAATGGAATCAGATAGTGAGCATGAGCTGTGCAGCAAATTGTCTATCTTGGGTTGACCCTTTCCTTGCCATCTCCTGTGGTGCCACTAAGGCCAAGGCCATGGAGAGACACTTCCATCGTTTGGCACCATTTAATATCGTTCTGTGGTTAAGAGCATGGCCTCTATACAGTCATGCAGATTTGGGTTTGAGTCTTGGGTAAGCCACTTAGTAAATATGTGACTTTGGGCAAGTAACAATGACTGAGCCCGCTCAGTCAGTCAGCGGGAACTCGAGAGGGGGAGTGCGGATTGAAGAATACATGGACTCTTGCAAAGGCAAAAGGCACTGCGAAAGATGCTTTATTATCTACAGCCTTCCTTTTACACCCTCCTTGCCTTCCCGCTTTTTAACAGAGCAGTCTCGTGTTTCAACACTTGACCCAAATTTCAAACAGCAAACAAGCAAAGCAACACTTGACTTAAATTTCAAACAATAAACACTTATTCGTGGAAAGGAACTCGGCCAAGGTCAGCAATGCTGAGGCCCTCGGACCCTGAGGGCCCCAACATAACAACGCCTCTGGTTTAGAGGATGAGAAGTGAGAGACTGGGTTCAGATGGCTTTGGCTTTGAGTGAATTGCAGGTATTTCCTAATCTGTGAGTGAGCAAATGTGGCTATTAGGCCGAGACAATAACTGAAGCAGGTACAACCTAAGCAATTACTGGACACGAGAGATGGAAATGAGAACTAGAGGGCAAGGTCATATGGGGTCTGCAGAGAGATGAGACAGTGTTACAGTGCATTATTCTGCAGCCACCTGCTAGGGAAAGGGCATCTTTGGCCTGAGGCTGAACCAGGCAGTGTAGGTAAGAACTTGCGATTCCTGAGAGTTAAGATGGCAAAAGAGAGAAAGTCACGGCCAGGAATCTCTCAAATTGATGGGAGCTTAACTGAACTCTGTGGACAGTCAGGTTAGGGCAACGGATGTGCTCATCTCTGGGAAGTAGGTTGGGGGCTCCTGTAGGGACCTCAAGGACTTTGGAACATGAAACGGAGTGGATGTGGAGTACATAGGCATCCTTCCCCTTGTTTCAAATGGCTGAGTGAAGAAGGGCACAGTATAAAGAGGGGGTCAGGGAATGACTGAGCCTGAGACAGGACTGAGAGGTTCCTGCTTCTCTGGAAAGGGAAGATGACCGGTGCAGTGCAAGGAAGTAATGTCAAAGGACGTTTCTGAGCACAGGCCTGGAGAGGTTCGTTTTAGCTGGGGGTCTAATCCCCTGGACACAACCCCAGCCCCTTCCCTGATGTTCTGAAAGATTGAATCCTCTCTTAGACTTCGAGGAATCATGGAATATTTGCCAAGTATGCCAGTTTTCTCCTCTCATAAGCACATGATAGGTTAGGACTTCTTGGTTCCCTGCACAATTTATGGCCAGTGAATTGTGCATGGAAGGGATCTTTATCACTTCCGGGTGACGGCATTTCATTGTCCGTGCCAGACACTCAGGGCTCTTTCTGCCGACGATATGGGCACCATTTAAGATCATAGCTCTCAGGTGAGGAGGTGGGAAGCGGACCCCATCTGTGGAAATGCAACTGCTGCTGTCTTAGCTCTTGTTTCCTCCACTTGTACTCTACCAACAATTGTGTTTTCCTGTCCCCACCATAAGGCTTGTTTTTCCCTCTTTAAGCTGCTGTGCCCTCTGGTTTGTTTCTGCTGGATAGGGTAGAGGTCGTGTGACAGCCTCCAAGTAGTCCTCTGTGATTGCCAGTCGCCTCATTCCCATCCTTGTAGTTCCCTGCACTTGGCATTAGTGTGGGCCTGTGTGACCAATGGCGTGTGGCAGAAGTGGTGGTGTATGGTTTCAAAGATTAGGTCGTGACAGGCTGCTGTTTCATAATGTTGGCCATTCCCTTCCTCTTAGATAATTTGTTTTGTGGGAGACCTTTTCATAAGAAGCTAAGGAGAGGCCCACGTGGCAAGAACAAACAGCTCCTGACCACAGCCACATGAATGTGCTTGAGAGTGGGTCTTCTAGGACCGGTCATGCCTCAGTGACTGCAGCCCTGGCCAACCCTTGATGGCTGCCTAAAGAGGGACCTTGAGCTAGATAACCCTACGAAGCCACTCCTGGATTCCTGATCCCATAATAAACATGGGCTGTTTTAAGCTACCAAATTTAGCATAACTCATTACATAGTAATAAACAACTAATGGAGAGCAGGTGTTAGGGAGAGTGTGTTTAGGATGTCAAAGTGCAGTAGGGTAATGATGGCAGATCTCTGCTTAGCCTGGGTGTGTCCTTTGCTGTGGACAGCATGACTGGTGACCTAAAGGGTCAGGCTTTCCAGATGGCTTTGTGCAAGGTTGCTGAGGTGCAGAGCTCTTCTCAGGCGAAGAGGAAACAAGAAATAACAATGTAGTGTAGTGTTTATTCATTAAAAATATCTCTTGTCCCAATTTCAAGAAACTCCCCACGCCTGTCTTGTGCTGAACAGGGAGTTCCAAGTAAAAACTCAGGCATTTTACAAGGAATGTAAAACACTGATGCAATAACCAGATTCCTTGAGGGTACTCTTGCTGGTCTGCATGAGACCATCAGGATTCAGCACACCTGTGCTGGGGCTGCGTGCAGGGAGCAGCCTCAGGAACTGGGGCCTGTAGAGCAGTGGATGTCTCAGATCTGTTGCGAGCAGAAACACTTCTGGTGAGGTGCATTCCTCTGGGGTGAGAGCCTGTGGTAGTGAAGGACAACACACGCTGGTGAGATCAAACTTACTGTTCAGACACTTTCCCTCATGCTGTAGTCTTACAGGATTTGGGAAAATCTGAGGTCCAATAATAATGACAACGACAGGAGTAATTTCTATTCTTCCAATTACTAAGCACTTTCCATGAGTGTGAGAGGACTGGGAGATATCGGTTAAAACATACAGAATTCCAGTTAAACAGGAGGAATAAGTTCAAGGGAGCTACTGTCTAACATGGTACCCATAATGAATAATGATGTGTCTGTACTCCTGCAAATTGCTAAGAAAGATTTGAAGTGCTCTCACCTCAAAATGATGAGTTTATGACATAATAATTATGTTAGTTTTCTTGAGCCATTCCACAATGTATGTGTGAATCAAGCATCATGATTGTGGTGGTTAATCTTGATGTCAGCTGGAATGGCCTGAGAGATGCCCAGGAGATTAATAAAGCACATACTTCTGTGTGTGATTTTGTGCCTCATGGGGATGTGACACTGGGGACTATGCCTGGTTCCTGGCCCCTTTCTCTCTGGGTTCTTCCCCTGCTCTCTGCTTCCAGGCTGCCAGGAGTCGAGCGGCTCTCTGCCAGGCCCTTCCTCCACGATGTTTCTGCCTTGGAGTCAACCGAGCATGGACTGAAGCTTCTGAGACAGTAAGCGCCCATAAACCATCTCCTTTGTTATGTGGGCATTGTGTCCCACCTAGTGACAGATGACTAATGCAATGATGCATGCCGTAAATACGTAGAACTTTTATTTGCTAATTCTAAAAAATTTAAAAAGAAATGGGCATGATTGAAGTATAGTACATTATAAAATATGAGTAAATTAAAAAAATTAAACATAAAAAGTACTTACAGTATGCCTGACTACAAAATAAGTAGTGGATATACGTTATATTTTTCAAGGTTTGAAGTAATTTATAAGGTGGAAGTCCTCTATTGTGAGTTTCTTTATGAGGGGTAATCAAAAAAAACACAGGGAATGCTACTGCTGAGTGCCATCAAGCAGAAAGCCAGGCTCATAAAAACACTGTGGCACGTTCCCATCCACCTTACTCACCAGATTTGGCATCCTGCAACTGCTGAATCTTCCCTAATGTCCAAATGCCCTTTGAATCGATTCAGTACACCAAGGCGGCCAAGTGACCAAGTGAAGACAGAAAAGAGAACTATCAGAACTGCTTTGGAGATGCTGAGAATGGTGGGGTAACTGTGCTTAAAGCCAGGGGGATTATCTTTGGGGGGATCAAGGGCAAAGTGTCATTTACCATCTTACATTCTTTTAAAAAATAAAATGTAAACAATTGCCATATATATATATATGATCATACTTCATGTTCTCATTTTACAGATGAGGAATTGGAATTACAGAACTTGCTTCTTTCAAGTGCCTCCTCCAAAGGTCAAAGCAGGGAGTACGGTGGTGGCATTCATCAGTCTGAAGTCTTGGTATGGCCCTCTGGTGCCCCCATCTGACATGGCACATCCAACTCCAGTTGTGTTGTGTGTACATGTAGATCTGGCCCTTTTTGAGTCAGGGCCTTGGAATGGAAGGCAGCCCATGCCAAAACTCTTGGCTGCAGGGCACTGACCTGCCTTTATCCACACAGTCAGCAAATGTGCAGATAATTTATAATAGCCATTAGCAGAGTGCATTTGAGGTCAACTATGAACCTCCTTCACTTCAGCTCTACCCAGATCCTGCAGGAGAGAGAGGAGGAGTCAAGTTCCTGGAATTAATCTGATCATACAAGAAGATTTTGTCACTTCAAGACTTAGGCAGTTGCAAAAGGAGAGGTGGGAACTACTTGGAAGTACTTAACACTAAGATGGTACCCTTGAAAATGGCTATGGTGGTAAGTTGTGTGTTGTCTTATGTTGTGTGTTTCCTTTTTTAACCACAATTAAATGCAAAAAATGCAAAAGGAGATGCGGAAAGTCATCATTTAGTAAGCTGGATCTTAGAAGGAAGTACCAAGTCTAGTGACCTGTAGTGTGGCCTGTGTGCACTGTGGCATATTAAGATGGAAGAGTGGGTGTGGCAGTGCATGCCTGCAATCCCAGCACTCTGAGAGGCTGAGAGAGGAAGATCACATGTTTGAATGCAGCCTGGGCAACTCAGTGACTTGGTGAGACCGCGCCTCAAAATGAAGAAGTCGGTGAACAGATGTATAGCCTGGTCAGCAGAGGAAGAGCACGAAAGGGCATCACAGAAGTGACCGATAGCCAATTCCATCTTGGTGAGGAGGAGTCAACAGTTAATCTTGGGCTCCCAAAGTGGTAACAGCTGTACTCTATTTGCACTAGTATGTGTGTGTGTGTATGTGTATGTGTACCTGTCGGTGTGTATGCACATCTGTGTATGCATATGTAACATTAAAAAACAACAGTGTGTGACTTACAACACAGGGCTACCTCTTGTTACTTTCACAGAGTCCTGAGTCATAGAGGCCTCTTTAGTTGGTTTAAGAGACACAATTGATAAACTGTAGGTGGTGGTACATGCCTATAATCTCAGCACTTGGGAGGCTGAGGCAGGAGAATTGCTGAGTTGAAGGCAAATCTGGGCTTTAAAGTGAGTTCAGCATAGAAGTTCCAGATGAGCTGCTCCCATTCTTGTCTGACTGGGTTCCATGTTAGTCCCACAGCAGAACACAGAAAGCCAGGAAGACAGGATCAGCCCAGGACTCTGGTGATCTAGAGGGAAGATTGAGCTTCCTGTCTACTCCTGATAGACCTCAGTGGTGTGCTCTTAGACTCTCAGTGAGAAGCCCTGGAGGTGGCAAGGTAAGTGAAGAATCTGGCAGAGTCTGGGAGTCTTGGTTTATTCCGAAAGGTACAGGGCCTTGGCAGCTTGGGTGGGGCAGTGTGGTCAGAGATCCTTGGTTTTGCTCACTGAAAAATGAAAGGCTTTTAGAAACATAGGCCTAACGTAGAGGTAAGAAGCCTAGAAGCATCTGAATTTGCAAGTCTTTTAGAGCTCCTATTTTTTCCCAAGGCTCTTGGATAGCATTTAATGGTATTCTTTTTTCTCAATGTACTTTCTTACCCCTAGGCCAGGAAGGACACCCTACTTTGACCTCAGTACCCCAGCCCAGGATTTAAAAGTTGCCCCCATTCAATCTCATGGTGAGTAAAGACAGACCTACCTCAACCCGATTCATTCTTTCTTTGGCCTAGGACACAGCACAACTATCACCCCCTGTGAGAGAAGATATATGACTTGCTTATCTTGGGAAAGTCTACAACCCCTTTTTCCCTGCACATGTTGTATGCCTCGCATATGAATTCCAGTACTACCTTCTCTTTGTCCTGCAAATCCATCACAGTGGCTTTGTAACTTTGCACTTTCGGCCAAAGGTTCTTAAAGTGCAGTTTGTCTTAGCCTGCGGTCTCCAGATTCTTGCTGGATTCCTCTGTCTGGAAGTCTCCCAGATAAATCATCATCAGTCACATCCACACCACACCTCTCCCTAGAATAGTCAGCATGTGGCAGAGTTAGAAAGGCTTTGGGGGAGCATCCAGGAAGCTTTTGTATTGTAGATGGGAAAACAAATCCCCTGAGAGGACAAGGGACTTGCCCAAGGTCATGGTTTTGGTTCAGGGCCAGAAGTCAGCTTTTCGGCCTCCCAGGGCCCTTGACAGTGCTCTGAAACCTGGCCTGGTGCCTTATCCTTTATGTTGCCCAAGGTTTTAAAAGAGCCTTTCTTTGGTCCTCACCTTTCAGGTACCTCATCAAGAAAGGCAGGCTGATAGCTCAGCCCAGCCTAAAGTGTTTACTCTAGGGTGGACTAGCACCTAGAGCCTGAGCGGAGAGAGCTGGCCCAAAGAACTGGAGGCAATAGCCAGTAGCCCCTTGATAGTCCTTCAATGTAATGACTTCTGCTTTCAAACAGTACATAGCTTGACCATGGACCTTATGAACCTTATGAATTCCGGATAGAGTTCACCCTGAACCTGAACTTGGGCAAGTGTTTATGGCCACTAGAACTTCCACCCACCCCATCTAACTGTCTTCTGGCAGGAGCACTGTTTTGTTTTTGCGGCTTTGCGGTAATGTTTTTCTCATCAGCAGGGGCCGATTCCTGCCTGAGCCTTGACCAAGGCCGCCGGCTGCTTGCCATGATGAGCTCTGGAAGGAAGAAGATAATAGTGCTGCTTTCCAAAGGTCTTTCTCAGGCACTGCTGACTTGATCCTCAGTGAAGCCCTGGGTCAGCAGGGAAGTCCTTCTTCGTCCCTCATTTGTAGAAGACACCTTGGCTCAGAGTGGATGAGTGATTAACCCAAGGTTCAGTCACAAAGCCAGCGAGCTACTGAGATAGGAGAACTATTCAAAGGCCAGCTCTGCTACTTACAGTGGACGTGGAGCTTGAGTGCCTGTGAAACGTGGTATCTGTGCACACGAGCTCAGTGATCCACATAAACAGTCAAATTTTTATATGCTTATGTAATCAAAACATTTAAAATTTTCTTTTATTGATATTCTTTTGTGTTTTAATAGCCATTATGTCATCACATTTTTTCTTTATATGTACTATTTAATCTCGATCACATGCACTGACAATGACTCATATTAAGAGATGAAAATAGGAAAATAAACAGTATTACTCACAGTATTCGGGAAATGGGGGAAGGGAGACAGGAGGAAGCGTACATGTGCTAATTTCCTTTTTTTATCTAGCAGCCAGGCAATTGATATTACCTAAAATTGAATCATGTTAAAATAAAAAAGCATTCCAATCTCGTAATATTTTTTATTATCTTTTTCTTAAACTCAGTGGTATCTTTGAGAGATATCTTTTGTGGAGAATAAACAAAGTTAAGCAATCACATTAGGTTTACATTAATGTTTTTTGTCTTCTTTTAAATTCAAGGAAAATTAAATTTTATATTTTATATTGAATAGCATGTAGCATAGGATCCCTTTATAATCATTTATTTTTATCCATCCACCCATCACTCTCTCTTCTTAGTTATCATCTATTTCTATCTATCCTGTGGTCTGTGCAAATGAAGAGTCAGATGTCTGCATGATATTCTCTGTGTCATCTCAACTGCGGTTATTTTGAGGGTGGTGGTATATTGAAGATTAGAATTTTCTTTGTGCTCTGTAATGTTGTTTGGGTTCTTTATGATAAGCACATATCATTTTTGGTAAAAAAATAAAATATATCTTTAAAATGAGAGGGAGAGAATGCTCCTGGATTTCCTTCAACTATTGGGGCTTCCTTGCTCTTACCTCTCTCCATCACCCCATACTCCCCAAGACCAAGGCTTTCAGATTCATCTAATATCCCTATAATGATGGTGGGCCTATCTCACGACCATTCTTTGGAGTTCTCATCAGTCATAATGCCTGAGGACTTGAGTGGCAGGCTGTTGATGGCCTGCAGAAAGCCTTGTGACAGGGGAAGGGAAAATCTGTCTAGAGGACACAGTGAGAGAAAACAGGCTGAGTTCCCAGCACATCTCATCCTTCATATGAACGAAACAAGCCCTAAGGATAAGAATGACTTGCCCAGAGTCAACCAGCCTGCCACATGTATCAAAGCCAGTTGATGGTCCTTCCAAAGGCAGTCAATCTTTTTCTCCAAGTCACTTGAGTGAGGAGAGTATGTAGGGCCTCAGAGCCTTAGCCTCGCTATAGAAAGAGAGAAAAGAGTGTGGGAGTGGGGTTGGGGCCAACCTTTTCCTCAGCAGCTAGTTTTGTTTCCTATTAGGTCCACCCAAATTAGCATCTATAGGGACTGCAGAGACTCTCAAGAGGTATCTGTAGCATGCATTGCACAGATGTGTATGGCTGGAGCAGAAGACACACTGGGCAGACTGTATGTCTGGATTTTAGCGGAGTATGAAGGGCCTCTTCTACTACTCTTGAGGGCAGCCCCCATGCAACTCTAGGAAATTGTCAGCACCTACACGGTGGACAGCTCCGCAGCAACTACTGGAATCTTCCCATCTCAATGGGACCACTGGGCTGTTGGTGATCAGTGAGTCTCTCTGTCTCTGTCTCTCTTTCTCTCTCTGTCATTCACTTTGATGAAAAGGACCCACAGTTCAAGAAATTATATTCTTTAAGATACATGATGCACGAAAAGGACTACTAAGTCTAACTAAAGAATCCCTTTAGCTAAATATAAGAGCATGGGTGATTGAGTTAGAAACTTCTCAGGGATGTGTGTGTGTCATAGCTTAGGAATCTGTTGTAACAGAATTTTCAGAACTCTTACTAACATCAAGGACACATCATCTTACAAAATCGTTTGGGCTTTTTCCCAGTATTAATGCAATATGGGAGAGGTTATTTGGACATGGAAATCTTAGAATTCCAAAAATATTTTAATGGATTAAGGCTAAAGTTCAGAATATTTAAAACCTGGACTGCCCCAGAAAATTCAGGATTATGATTATTGTGCCCATCACCAGTGACCTAGAATGACTCAGGTGGAAGAGACAAATCTAACAAAAAATGAAAATCCTGGCATTGTGGCTGGGCTAGAGTGTTGGAGAGCAGACAACGCTTTTCCTGCTAAGAGTGAGAAGCTTTGAAAATGTGTGAAGCCATTAGTCCCTTCCCTTTACAGAAGTGGAACACTGCCATCTAAGCCTGTAAGAAAATGCATGGCCAGGTCAGCTGTTGGCAAGAGAGGTTGGTTGATTTCCATTAGGCATCTCGTGGGGCAACCTTTACCTGGGGAAGTTGCCTTGCCTGAAGCCCGGTTCTTGGCCTGGTAGACTTGAGAACACAGTGTTGCTGATGCCAAGATTGCCTCACTGCACACGCTTGCGAAGGTGTGTGGTGTGAATGGCTTGTCTGGTATTCATTGCTGGTGAGAAGCAGAAGTGTTCAAGGAATGGGCGTTTGCTGCCTGCGGTCAACATCTCTTTTCTGTAGGAAAAAAATGCTAAATCTTACCAGTTAGACTGTCTTTCTTTTTGTGCTTCCTACTCCAGACCTCAGGAATAGTGGGATTTTTTTTTACATGTTTTTTACTTTATATTATGAAAGTTTTAGTAAATTAATTTTTAGAACCATGGAGAATACCTCATTGGTGACCAGTGTATTCCTTAAAGGAGATGGAAGTAGGGAAGGAAAGGAAAAGATCAGTAACTGGAATGTGAGGAACATTTAGAAACAAGGCACTTGATGTGTTCTGAACTTTTTATGACCACTGACTCTTGAATTAATCTGGAGTAGAAAATACACAAGGCTAGCCAAGAACATTTTGAAAAAAACAATGGTGAAGAATTTGCCGAATTAGATATAAAAATATACTATAAAGCTACAGTGATTAAACCATTGTGGGACTGGTGCAAGAACAGGCAAATAATTTAATGTAACAGAGCAAAGAGGCCAGAAACAGTTCTGTCTGTATGTGGGGACTGAGCATATGATGAATATGATATTTTAAAGGAGAGGCTAAGGGGAGGGGAATAAAGTGAGTTATATAATAAGTGGTGTCATTTCATATCTATTTGGAAAAGAACTATGTTGAAATTCCTTTCCATGCATACACAAAATAAATTTTCAAGTGTATTATAGTGATACTAAAGAGCAAACCTAAACGGTTTAGAAAAAAATCAATAATCTTCCTCTACTCACAGGGGATGCATTTTGAGATGTTTTGGGGGTTCCTGAAACTGTGGCTAGTGCCAGACACCAAATATACTATATTTTTTCTACAAATATAACCTTATATCAAAGTTTAATCTATATATTAGATATAGCTAGAAATTAACAATACTAAAGTATATTAATAATAATATGCTGTAATAAATTTTTAAGAAACTTATGATTTATTTTCTAGAATTTCCCATTTATCTTTTGAAACTTGAGTTTCTACCACACATGAACTTAAAACCGTGGCAAGTGAAGCTGGCAATAAAGGCAGAACTACTGCATTGGAGAATATTTTTACAACCTGGAGTGGAGTAGACCATTCTAAGTAAGACGCTAAAATTGAGAAGTCTTACTAAGGAAGAAGCTGGCAGATTTGACCACATAAATTAAGCTCATAAATGGAATTCTCTTTTGGTCTCTGTCCCCATCTCTGTTACGTCCCAGAGGCTCCCCTCCCCCTCCATGGTGGGGATTGAATGCAGAGCTTTTGCACTCAGCTACAGCCCTAGCTTTTTAAATTTTTTTGAGACAGGGTTTTCAGAAGTCCCTACATTGACCAGGCTGGGCTTGAACTTGCAGTCCTCCTGCCTCAGCCTTCCAGAATGCCAGGATGATAGGCTTGTGCCACCACTTGTCTCCCCCTTCTCTGAGCCTTGGCTCCTCTCTTCCTGCGTCTCTTTGGGGGTTCCCTCAACTTTCCCTCTGTCTCCCCTTGAGCTTTGTCTCACAGTCTGTTTCCTCAATAAAAGTGGAAGTGTTCTGGAGAGCTAACAAATTTTCACCATAGACAGAGAAAGCAAGGAGAAAAAAAAAAAAGAAAGGCAGAGCAAGGGGAAAGATTTTCAGTATATATATCAAAGCATCAAGATTCACAAAATACATATATCAAATATAAATTGTAAAAGGTAAAACTGCTATTCAAAGTCAGGTAAAGGATATACCCAGAGGGTGCAGAGCTGGTCAAACGCCAGTGGCGGAGCGGCGCTCTAGTGCCTTGCTCAAGTTCCCTCCGTCAGAGCAGGGTCCTTCCTCAGGTGCTGGGACTCTGAGCGCCTCTGGCTCCCACATGGACCTTCTTGAGGAGTTGCTCATTGTTCAGAGCAAAAAGTAATTCTATCATTTTTACTAGGAAAGTCACACAGTAGTCTGACGTACACTAAAACGGTGTCATTTGTACGTAAAAATCAGTATTCTAAGCTACCACGATAACAATCATGACAATATTCTGTCTTTTAAGTTTAATGTTAGGGCTGGGAGAGTAGCTCAGCGATCAATTGGGCCGTCGAGGAAGCCTAAAGCTCCTTTGGATCCACCTGCACCACGCAACAGATGGGTGTGGCGGTGCACGCCCATAATCCTAGCACTGGGGGACGCGGGGCAGTAGGACTGCCTTGAGTTTAAGACCAGGCTGGGCTACATAGTGAGTTCAGAACCAGCCTGGCTGGACTATAGTGTTGAGACCCTGTCTCAAGCAAATAAATTACAAAAATTTAAAAACCGATTTAATGTTAAATTTAATTTAAATTAATAGCTAAAATATCTTCAGTTAAAAAAAAACAGTTCTCCCCCAAAGCACAGAACCTAATTTGCATTTATGTGACTACATTTTTTTTTGTCTACAAAAAAATACTACTTTGAGTATTTGCCTTTATGCCAGCCTTCACGTCTCCAGAGCAATCTGCTTTGCCCCGCCTCTGGAGGCTGGCCCTCAGCCAGGCTCCCTTGGGATCCATCCTTCGGAACTGAGGGCTCGGGGAGGGGCAGCCGCCGCGAGCTGTTGTGACCGTCCTCAGAGCACAGAGACACCATGTGGCTTGGAGCAGCGCTGCAGTTCTGTGCGCTGTGAGCGGTGAGCTGGCTGCAGGGAAACATCCCTGGCAGCAGCTGGGGTTGTCACAGTGATTCCCAAAGCTCTGGAGTCACATGTGTTTATGCTCCCAGCGTGACCTTCTCCCCGGGTGTATACAATAGGGCCAGGTTTTTATCGCTCCCTTGAGCAACTGGGGTCCAGAGAGGCAAGGAGGACAATGGCAGGCCCTGAACCCAGATGTCAGAGGCACAGGCTCCTGATCAAGGGCGTCACTCCTTTACGAAGGCCCCTCCCCCCCACGCTCCTTCAGGCCTTTGTGCACTTCCAGCTGCGCCTGCCTGGCAGCGTCCCTGCAACCTTCCCACTGTTCTGCGTGTCACCCCAGTACCTCTTCCTCTCAGTGATTCATGTCCGCCATGGAATCCGAAGGATGCTGCAAGAACACTTACTAAAACTTCTCATCAAATCACTCTTGAGTCCATACAGCTCAGTCTGGGGAGACAGGGAGGGGCTCGCTTTGCTTTCTCCCCTCCTTCGTGGCTGATCGCATTTATTTATTTATTTGTGCTCTCCATGGCCTGCCCTCAGAATCTCGGCTCCCTTCTAGAGTGATGCTGTCACACCCTAAGGTCTTCAAGTCTTAGGTGTCTTTCGGAAGGGTCAGAAAGAAGCGTTCATAAGATAAGTCACTCTCTATTATTAATTGTCCTCCATAGCCTGGGGATTATATGCTAGCACTCACAGGTGTGTCCACCCTGCAGCCTGTCTGCTTGCTTGCTTGCTTGCTTGCTTGCTTTCTTTCTTTCTTTCTTTCTTTCTTTCTTTCTTTCTTTCTTTCTTTCTTTCTTTGCCCTTGGTCTCTTTTTTCATGTTATAGTGAAAAAAATATTAAAAGGGTGTTCTTAGTACTTATAGACTTTAACTATATTATATGCATATTTTGTGTATGGTCAAAAACAGCTTCTCTTCACTCAAAAAAAAAAAAAAAAAGACCAAAAAGAGGCAGGCTGCAGGTTGGACACACCTGCAGGAGACTTCATGGGATGGTAGGGTCTGTGTAAAAGAGAAGTGGGGGTGGGGAAAGAAAACCACCTCTTGCTGCCTAGCTTCTCAGATGGTGGGTTCCTCAGGGATGGGCGGGGTGGGGGGGGTGTCTTAGTCCCTCCGGTGGCCACACTAAGCATAGGCTTTGTGACAAGGTAACAGCCAAGTAAGTGCTGGAGGAAATCTCAGTGCCACTCCTGAAGACAAGCCTCCTTCTCATGAGCAGTTCTCTTCGTGTCACCCATTCAGGCTGGCGTGACTCATTTTTATTCACTCATTCAATAACATGAGCAGCTCTGCTCACAGCCCTGTTCCAGCGCCCTGGCTGGGTGCGGTGTTCCACTGTGGTCAAGGCTCTGTTCCCGACCTCAAGGAGCTTCTGGCTACTCATCAACAAGCACAGTGCCCCACTGTCTTCTCATGATAGGATTGGGTCCACATGAGGCAAGGTGGGAGCTCCGAGGAAGGGCCTTGATCCAGACAGGAGAAGAGGGAAAGCCTGAAGTTCTTTGGAGAAGCTGCTAAGCTCTGGGCCAGAGGAGGGAGAGGGTGAGGGAGCCAGCAGAGGGAGTTGGCTTGCAGTGGGGCCAACAAAAAAATCTTGGCTATTTTCATCAGCCTCTGGCCAGGAAAGGGAGTGAGAAGCCTCAGATGTAGTTTGACACTGTTTTTCTTTCTTCTGGAGGGCTGCCACGTGCCGCCACAGAGAGCATTTCACGGGTAGATGCATATTATTGCAATGTGTTTATCTAGGAAAACAGAGCCCAGCTCCAGCATCTGGTTTTCAGCACAATCCTGAGTGAAGTCCAATTTTCCAGTTGGGTTAATAAAAATAAAACTTGGGAAGCTGTGGGATGGCTGCATCAGGGGTTGAGTCCTGGCCTCATGCAAGGTCATGGACTACAGAGCCGGAAGGGCTTGGGCAGGTCATGGATTCGGTGTGGACAACCTTACACGGGGGAGGAGCTTCCTGGCTCTGAGGAACATGCCTCACAAAGGAACAATGTCTTGGATTTTCTTTTTCTCAACCTGACACCGGTTGATGAAGTACCTGCTATGGCCTGAGCAGGGGGCTGGTTGTAGAACAGGGTGAGATGCAGTTGTAGACTTGTACCTGAGCTGAGCCAGCACAAAGCTGGTGTGGAGGTCTGATCCTGCGAGCAGAACCTGGGCAGACTGGCGCTCAGGACCTTGACCACTGGCCAGCATTCACCATGATGCTATCAGAAGGTTTGGAGTCAGGGAGGAATTATTTTTAAAAACCTACTTTAAAAAAAGACACGCTCAGGTTTCAGGGAGACCTGGAGACACAACTATAAGTCTCCAGGCTCTCTTTGCCCTTCTTGTCTGCCAGTCTTGCCTAGTTCCATTCCCCCCACTTCTATTACAGAAGGGGGCTCTCTATCCTCCAAATAGCACGGTGGAAAACATGACTGCCTCAGAACTCCTGAATTCAACCAGCTCACTTCTATCTCTTTTTCTCTTTTCTTCTTCCATCCAAAATTCCTTGGGCAGAGGCACTAATTGGCCTGAGGGATGACAAGCTCTGTTTTGGTAAAATCAGCTATGGCCAGAGATCGGAGTCATATGTGCAAATGTGGCTAAAGGGAGTTCACCTTGAACTCCCTACTCTGGAGGTTCTAGTTCATGGAAAGACCTCAGTAGCACAACACAAATCACATACAGCTTCTCTTCGACTGGACTCTACTTTTGTGAGGCAGCCATGGAAGGAGACCACGCTATGAGCGTCAGGAGGTCTGAAGTCAGGACTCCTGACTCCAGCCCAGGACTCTGTCCACTACACCCTGTTCCTCTGACTCTGATGTGAAGCCAGAGGTTGTGAAACAGTCTGTGCCTATGCACTTCCCTTGGGGAGGGACTACAGAATGAGCAGCACTGATGAAAGAGAATTGTGTTGGCAGGACATAGAGGGAGTTGGGAGCCAAGCGTGAGGGTGGCCCTGGCGGAAGCTGCCATCAGACCTATGTCATGGGTTCCAGGTAGGAAGGGTGGCCTCTCATGGAGTGCATGGTACTGGGTCTTCTTCACCTGAAGGCTACTATTTTTTACACAGTGGGGAAAAGACTGGAGCAGGCAGGAGGAGTCCTCTCTCCTGACTTCCAGCCCAAACCAGGGTATCAGAGTCATACAGTGCTGAATGGAGAAGAGGTCTTTTTCTCCCTGAAGTTGATGAGGAGGGTCCCCAAGACAGGCCAGAGAGCTCACTATGAAAGAACATCAAGGAAAAGAAATTTGGTGTGTTTCTGGTAATCCTCAAATTCACATGGTTATGATGTTTTTCTCACATTCTAGCACTCCAATGTGGGAAGGGACGCTAATGTCACCAGGGTGCTGCTGTCAGTTTTGTGTGTAGCTTGCTGTCCCTGCTTTTGTCTCTGTAACTCCTCCCAATTTTAGGACTGAGCCCATCCCAGAGTCTGAGCTGGTTCTAACAATAGCTTCAGTTCACATGGGGCTCGGAACCATCTCCCTACTGGTAGATGTGGTGTGGGGAGCAGGTCCCTGGTTAAATACTTCCTGCCTTGCTGTGTTGCTCATCCACAAGACTGGGTGACAGCCTTGTCCCTCTTCCTGTCTCTTGACTATGCTTGCCTGAATCCAGTAGGCCTGGGACGCTATATCCAGGTCTTGCTACCACTAATGTGGGCAGCACAGGGCTCCATGATACATCTTCTCCTGACTCAGCATCATCTCTCTTCTCTGTCATTGTTGTTTACTGGCCTGGGTGTCTTCAGTACTGATGCCAACCAGAAATGCCCTCTGAACAATGAACATTCCACTGGCTGATTTTGCATCTAGGCTAGAACTATGGCTCAAGTTTCATGAATATTCTTTCTTTTTTTGTTGTTTTGTTTTTGATTCTCTGCTATGCTTCTTCCTTGAGCTCATTCTAATGACTCTTGTCATGGGCTAGGCTGCCTGTCCTACTGATCCACATCCAGACATCTTCTCCCCTTTTCACATGTCTCCCCTTCTGTTGGTTGCAAGGGTAATTGGGAGTGCACAGGTAGCAGCCCTTCCCCTAGGGAAGATCTCCCCTTGTATGCCAGTTAGCAATGCTGACAGTGCAAAATCAAGAGTTGTGTGGACATATCTTAGAGTACTGTGATTCATCCTGCAATCCTGCACCAGCTCATCATGGGATTAGCCTGAGTCCAAAAAGCCTCTAGTTAAGAAGAAAAAGAGTAGATTATATTCCTCATCCATCTGGTTTTAAGGCTCTTTCTTATGATGCAAGCATGTATATCCTAAGTGCACTCATAGATGGTCTTTCCTAGTCTAATTTTCATCCAGATGTGGACATGATGTTGTCTCTATTTCTGAACTGTGTCTATACAATCCCTGTAGATGTGAGATCTGTTCTAATATTTCCTATTCTTTCAAATTTCACCACCCACCCAACCACCCATCCATCTATGCCCTGATAAGGGTTCTTGATGGTGGGAACACAGTGTGAAATGTGATTTCTTTTCTCAAGAAATTTTGTGTCTGCCTTGAGTCCTGCCTCTGAGAGCAACTAAGGTTCCAACCCCCAAGCCAGGTTCATTCTTGGGATGACAGACAATAGTGGGGAGTATGAGACTGACAAGCAACATGTAAACATATAAGTAATTGTTACAAAGGTGTGGATTGGCTGAATATTGTATAGGAAATAAGTGAGATTGCAAAAGAGAATGACAAGATACTGAAAGAAGACCTACTTTGAAAGAGTGCTGGGCACAGGGCTTTTTGGGGATGTGACCTTTACACTGAGATCTGATGAATGTAGTAGAGAAACAACAACGTGCATATGATAGGAAAACACACTAAGGCCCTAAGTTCGGAAAGAACATGTGTTCCAGAAATACAGGAGCTCAAGTGAAGAATAGCAAGTGAGAAAGTGGTGAGTGAGACCAGGACAGAAAGTGGGAGAGACTTTTGGCCACAGAGAAGTGGTGGGAAGGAAGGGGTTAAGCACAGGTGGATGCTTTCTGATACCAAGAATTGCCTGAGCTACTATGAGGACATTAGACGGGACACCCCCTGAGAGCAGGGCTGGCCCCTAGGTATTGTTGCAGTCGGCCAAGGGGGATGGTGCCTTGGTTGTGATGGCACTGGAGACCATTTTGAGTGAAGAGGAGGAAGATGAAATGTGGGCAAGAAGTCTCCACAGCTGATTCCCAAGTGGCTGTCTTGAGCATCTGGGTAACCCTGAGATGTGGAGATTGCAAGTGGAGAAGACTCAGAGTTTTGGGGGATGTGACGCAAAGCATCGGGGTAGGCATGCTCAGCCTGAGATTTTCATGGGCCATCAAGTATACCCAGTAGACACTGGGGTAATTGAGCACCATGCCCAGAACGTGTCAGCTCATGGAGAAGAGATGAGGCAGAGGGCACCCTCTGACTTGTCCCCTGGGAGCCATGCGCTAGAGCCGATGTCTTTTGTACAGGCTCGAGCACAGAGTTCAGGATGGGATTCTGGGACACCCTTAGAACAGAAGGGCTCCTACGTCCCTATTGGGGCAGGATTCTGTGCAAGTAGTGACTCAGCTGGGACAGGGGAACGTTCTCTAATCTGTAGAACTGTCCTTTCTGAGGATTGTTCCGTTGATTATTCTTTGCTTTGCCCTGGAAACAGCTACAGTTTATGTAAGTCCTCTCAGAAAGTGACAAATCATGAAAAAATTCTTTTTGGTTTTGGATAGAGCGGAGGCAGAAAAGGCACGTCTTACTCTGTGCCGAGGAGGCTGGGCCGAGGGCGTGACATAGGCCACGGAGCCCGAAAGTGGATGCAGGTGGCGGCTGAGTCACTGGGTAGTCCTTCAACTCCTGAGAAGCCAGGCAGAGCTACGCCACGCAGGGGGGAAGGCTGCTCGGTTCTGCCTGTTGTTCCAGGCAGGAAGGAAGAATTGGAAGAGACGAGGAGACGTCACTTCTGTGGGGCAGGAGAGCACAGCGTGTCTCTCTGGGTTCCAGTGGGAATGCTTCTTGCCGAGCGCTTTGAACTCTCACTAGGGCTGAGTCCTTCGGGATAGAAGACTGTCTTGACCGCAGAGGAAAACACCCCCCTCCAAGGTTCCAGCTGTCACTATTCTTGGCTTTAGAGGACGCATCTGAGGAAGCGGAGTCTTTTCTGATTAGCTCCGTGTCTGCCTTCACCGGAGACCGAGCCCCTGAGCCGCCTTCTCAGGGACGAGGGGCCTCGGGTCTTCCTCCAGGACTGCGCACCTCTTTTCCTGGCAGCAGCCTTTCTCCTGTGTCTCCATCTCTGTCTCCACTCGCCCCTTCTCCTCTCCACCCGGTGGGGTGCGTGGAGAGTGGGGGTTGAGGACGCAGCAACCCCTGTAGAGAGTTGCCACAGGGCTGGAAGGCAAGCGCCCAAGGGTGAGCGGGCTCCGCTTCTTCCCACTTCCGAAGGCCATTCTTGGAGCCACGACCCTGTGGCACTCAAAATCAAGCAGGGGGACAGGGTGGGGAACAGCCAGCTGGTGGGCCTGCCGAAGGAGAGCGACAGACTCCCTGGGCACATTTGCTAGAAGACAATTTTCAAGGAAGTGTGTTAACGTGATAGTTAAAACGACAATGGGAAAGAAGAATTAGCGGATGCCATGTTGACTCACAAGCATCAACACGTGGCGTGACGGTCAAGCTCCGGCCTCTGGTGAGCTGGTCTATTGCCCTCTTCCCGTCTCCAGATCTTTGCCTTAAGGTTTAAATCAATCCCACCGCCCAGTGTGATGCAACCAAGTTGGAGGCAAGGGCTGAACGTGCTGTGGCCCGGGGTGGCTGGGAATCATTGCCTAGTCAAATTAGCCTCTTTTTCTCTGGCATGTGCTTGTGCGTGTGTGTGTGTCCCCGCACACGTGTATGTGTGACATATTTTCGCTGCCGGGAATTGGCCCCAAGGCCTCAGGCATGCCAAGCACACACTGTGCCACTAAGCTAGGCCCCCAGCCCTCCCAGGAGCCGTGCACAGCAGGGCACCTTCAGTAGCTTCCCATCTTCCTCAGAGCAAACCCAAAGTTCCTGTCACGGACTTGAGACCCTACACACTTGGCCGCCCACTACCTGACTGTGCAGTCGTCTTGGCTCTAGGCTTGCCACCCTGGCCTCTGGGATGCGCCTCCAGCATGGCAAGGTGCCCGCCTTTTGGCTCTCTGTCTTTGCCATGTCCCCGTGGAGCGACTGGCTCACTCTCTCCCCTGCGCCAGGCCTTGGGATGCCACTTACGCAGAGACTTCTTCTCTGACCTCTGCACCACCTTCCTTGCTGCACTTAAAGTTTTCTTGGTTGTTTTTTCCCATGGCAAAAGGCTGTACGTCCATCTGTCTATTGTCTGTCCTTCCTGCTTGCACGTGACTGTTTCCTCTGCTCCGGCATTCCTCCTTCCTAGAAAAATGCTTGGCGCATGCAGGCGTTCAGTAAATATTTGTTGAGTGAGCAAGTAGATTACCAAATCGGATGAGAGCAGAGGATTTTTGTGACTTTTCAGCATTGATATATACTTTTCAGAGTACATGTTTGTCACATTTATCAACATATTCTTTAAATTAAGTCCATTTTCTAACATATTTTCTCCCCCGTGCAGGGCCCCCCCCAGTGTCAGACTCTGAGCCAGGACATTCTTGGAAGGAATGCGAAGTGTGGGATGCTTGAGCCTGTGTCCTGGGCACTTGGTGTCCGCAAAGGGAACCGCAGCGCTCCGGGAATTGCCACGATTATCTCACACCTCCGCGTTTCCCCTGGAAGGAAGTTTGGGCCGCGTTATCTCTGTGGGTGAGGAGAGGAAAGGGGCGCGTTAGTCAGTGTATTACTCCAGAGAAATAGAAACAAAAACTAATTTAAAAATGAGGTGTGTGTTTAAATTAAAAAAAAATTAGAGTAAAGGTCACGGTGCCATCAGCTCCCTGTGAGCCCTCATGTTCCCGCCTCCTCACACTCTTGTCCCATCCCGCTTGCCCCTCCCTGAAGCAGTTCTGGGCACCACCTTTCCTGAGTCCCTTCAGGAGGACACCAAGTGTGGACACTCACCATCTGGGTAGGTATCTGGGATTTAAATTGTAAACACAAACACACCATCTGAGACAGAGTCTTGCTTTAAACCCCAGGCTGGTTGTGAATTTACGAACTCACTATAAAACCCAGTCTGGCCTTGGACTCAGGACAATCTGCCTGCCTTGACTACCCAAGTGCTGGGATTATAGGCGTGAGCCACCATGCCTGGCTTATGTGATGCTGGGGAACCGAACTTGAGTACTTCGCACTGACATAGCACTTGCTAGGCAAGCGCTTGAACCGCTGAGCCATTCCTCCAGCCTCTCCTTCTAATTACAGTCCGGGCCACATGAATATTATTCCAAGCCACATTAATGCAGAACAATCTATGGTGGCACATAGATACCTGGTAACATCTGTTTCACCACCAAGATAAATTCTGCAAGCGGAGTATTCCTGAAAGGTTCATAAGAAGCATGCGAACCATTTGCTGACTGCTTCTGGGGCGGGAGGTGCAGACTTAGCTACACGCAAAGCACGTTTGGGAATAGAAGGCAGCTGGTTTTGTGGGACAGTTCACCAAGGACTGGTTTTCACATCCTCTGCTGTCGGCTGTCCACTATATTAGAACGTTTACTACGGAGCTTGTAGACACGCTCCGGAAAGGGCTCATAACGTGTACTTCAAAGAAATTCCGTGCTCTCTGCCACCAAACTACCCTGTTCTCAGCATTCACTTTACTGTGTTTAAAGCTGAGCTCCTTCCCTGAATTCCTCATTGAACCAATCAAAATGCCCCGTGCCTTGAAGGCAGAGCCCCATTGACAGCTTCTCCGGCAACAGTGCCAGCGTGGTCCCAGTCGGCTCCCAGCCCCGTGCTCTTCTCTTTTTTCTATTATATAGATTTAAAGTGTAGCAATGATGTTTTGGTATATATGATTACTACAGCCAAATAAGTTATCATATTCATAATCTCATGTCATTACCGTTCCTTTCCCTTTCTCCTTCCTCCTTTCCTTCCCTCCTCCTCCTCCTTACCGCTTCCTTCTCTGTCTCTCATAAGATTACTATATTCAGCCAACTGCCAGTGTACAATCTTCCTTTATTCACTGACTAACTGTGTGCCCTTTGACCCGTTTCTTCCCAACTGCCTCCCCAATCCATTATTATTCTGTTTATGTTCAAAAAATTTTTAAAATATTCTATATGTCACTGAGATCACACAGTATTTTTTTTCATGTCTGGATTATCTCACATAGACTTACATTCCCTCATGTTATCTTAAATGGCAAAAATCTCATTTTTTAGGGTTAACTAGTATTCCGTTGTGTATGCATTCCATGTTTTCTTTACCCTTTCATCTGTCGATGAACACTGAGGTTGTTTCCATGTCTTGGTTATTGTGACTAACCGTTCAGTGGACATTGAAGTGCCGGCATCTTTACAAGGTGGCAATTTCATTTCCTTTAGGTATAGAGCCAGAGCCAGAATTGCTGGGTCATGTGATAGTTCCATTTGCAGTTTTTGAAGACACCTACTCATTGTTTTCATATCGGCTGTACCAAGTCACACCCCACCAACAGTGTGCAAAGGGCTCCCTTTTCTCCACACCTTTGCCAACATTTGCTACCGTTTATCTTTTGATACTCACCTTCCTAACAGGTGTGTGATATCTCATTGTGGCTTTGATTTGCATTTCTCTGATGCCTGGTAGTGTAGAGCACCTTTCCATGTACCTGTTGGCCATTTGTAATCTTCCTCTATCCTTTTCTTTATCTATTCTTTGTATCTGTCCTAACCCTTCATTTCCACTGAAAGGTCCTCTCTGGCTTTTCCAGTCTGTTTTTTAGGAAAAGGTGATAGGAAGATCCAAACTGGATGGTAATTTAAAATATGCAAGGGCCCATGCAGTCCCTAGCCACCCACTTCACCACATTCAAGCCAGGACCAGCCTCCAATGTGAGGATGGAGATGGAACAAGGCCTTACCCGTGGGCTTCCAGGATGGAGAAATGGCAGGAGGGGCAGCAGGGGGCACTGGAGGCCCGCTGGCCCCAGGGCATGCAAGCCACTCTGCTTCCTGCCTCCACCACAGGAGATCAGGGACTGACTCTGGAAACCTGAATGTCACAAATGGGAAACAGGCTGGGAGGGGGAAGGGTGCTACTCCCAGTGGCAGAGCAAGTTGTTGCCCTGTCAAGAAGATGCACAAATGCTTGTGCTGCTACTCTTGGGCTGTGTGATATGGGACCAGCCACAAATTAGTTTCCACATCTAAAAATGGGAAAAATAATAGAAAGATCGATTGTGAGAATCCTCTGAAAAGTGTTCTTTCACATCTGCCCCAGACAGGTGCTGGGCAGCTCCTGGTCCAAGATGTCCTGATGTCCAGCCTAACATCTTTGGCACCTATCAGACATGCTTAGATTGACAAAGCTAAGGATGAAAGCTTGTCTTGTGTGGGACAGCCTCTCTTGGGACAGCAGGTTCCCCACAAGCCGCTATAAGTGTATCAGTTTGATCCCACCCAGACCATTTATTATATGATGATGGTGTAGTAGACAAGAATTTCCAAAAGTAGTAAAAAAAATTCTCCTTCATTCTCTGCAGTGTCGGTTATTAAGACAATGGCTTACTGGGTATCAGTTATATGTCAGGATGTTCCAGACCCTGGGGATATGGTGGTGGGCCACATAGCAAACTTTTTGCTGTCATGGAAATTTTGGGCTTCTTTTCACCTCTGATATTTGAGCTTATTTTGCTCTCTACTGGTTTCAAGATATCTACTAAACCGTGAGCCAAAAGCCTTCTTTCCCTCTAGTGTAGATCTCAGTCCTCCTTTCTTTAATTCCAATTTTGTGCCTTGGGCAAAATGCTAGACTCAGGAGGAATGCTGCCAAGGTCTCTGGGGACCATAGACAGTCCCCTAATTCCCCCATTTCCCCCTGTGCTGAGCTCTGGGCTTTGTCAGGGGTGGGTTGGCTGTCCTTGGAGTCTGGCTGGACTCATTCAGAGCAAAGCATACTGGCTCACTCTGCCCCTCATCAAACTTGCTCTCAGAGAACTTAGCATTGCATGTGTTTCTCAGCCTCAACTTCAGGCACCAGCTCAAGCCTCCTTGAGATTTCTCAGTTGCTGGTTCTGTCTGACTCTTTATGTTTCTAATTCCCAGGTCTCTCTTTTTGCCTGGAGCTCAGGAATCCATGAGAAGTGGAGTCATGACTAATAATCTCCCAGGCTCTCAAACAGCGTTTCTGAGATAAATGTACCCTGGTTTGGTATAGAGATCTCAGGATGGGTATAAGGAGGCCTGGACTTTGGCCTTTGCTTGCCGTGTGATGTAGGGTAAATCATTTCACATACCTGAGCTCCTGTTACTTGTTTGTTTGTTTACCCGTTTGTCTGTATGACAAACCTTTGGACTATTCTCTGTCAGAGACTGGATGAATTCTCAGCCCCTTGGCTGAACATTATGGCTCCTCATAGTTGAAGCCTACTAGGGGAGGGAAAGGGATGGCAGATTCAGCTTTATCATGGCTCTTATTCTGCCATCTGCCTTCTGCCGTCTGCCTTCCCAGTCCTTCACACACAGCACCTGGTGTGCCAGACAGTGTCCTGCACCTGGCAGGCTGGTAGGGACATGCTCAGGACAGCTGCTCACAAGAGGGGGTTCTGTCTTTCCCAAATTTCCCTGGGAACCCTGACTCTATGGTGCTAAAAGATAAAAGAATTTTACAAGAAGCTCTCAGAGTCCCTGAGTTCAGGCCTACTTGGGATGGAAAACAAAGCACTGAAAAGTAGGTTGTAGTGAGAACCAGGGAGGGCCTACAGGGCCAGAAAGGCTCAGGGTGGGACACTCGCAGATGCACGGGCTGGAAAGAGAAGGAAAGGTGATGGACAAAGAGTTCTGTAGAAGCCAAGAGCTGAGGCTACTGGCAGGGGTGGAGTCAAGATGGCACCTGAGTAGGAACTCCAGTAAGGCTGCTCCCCAAGTAATCAGGTAAGGAGGCATATAGTCAACGCAAAGTGCTTTTTGGGACGATAGCAAAATCTAAGGATTAGAGGTAAAAGCAAAGCTGGGTGATCATAGCTGGAGAAGTCCCAGCTCTGCAGAAGTGTCAGCCATGGCAGCAGAGACGTGCACACTAGCATGCTTCCTGGGGTAGCTGGGAACAAGAGATGTGCTCTGTGAGGTCTCTGTGACTTTTACATGGCCACACATCACTGCACTGCAGTAAAGTGGGCTGTCCTTTCTCGTGTGGAAGATGTGAGGGAGCTGGAGAATCAAGCAAGCCAAGCAGCAGTGATACTAAAACTCGTGCCATGGAGAAATAAAAGAAAGAAGGGAAGGAGAGCCCTTTATCCTATCAACCCCACCCATGGACCTAAAGGGGCCAGATAACAAACCAGACAAAGACTTAACTGGGGAAAAAAATTGCAGACCAATCTCCTTAATGAATACAGATGCAAAAAATTCTCAATAATGTACCAGCAAGTAGAATCCAGCAAGTTATCAGAAAGATCACACACCATGACCAAGTGGGCTTCATTCCTGGGATGCCAGATTGGCTTAACATATGTAAATCAATCAATATAATACACTACATTAATAAAAGAACAAAAACCACATGATCATCTCAATTAATACAGAGAAAGCCTTTGACAAAATCCAACATCCATTCATGATTAAAAATCCTGAGGAAAATAGATATAGAAGGACCATACTTCAAACTGATAGAAGTCATGTATGCCAAACCTACTTCAAATAGCATAATAAATTGGGAGAAACTGAAAACATTTCCCTTTAAATTAGGAACAGTACAAAGCTGTCTACTGTCACCATTTCTGTTCAACATAGTTCTCAAGACGTTGACCAGGGAAACCAGGCAAGAGAGTGATATAAAGGGAATATATATATCAGAAAGGAAGAAGCCAAATTATCCTTATTTGCAGATGACACGATTATCTACATAGAAGATGCCGAAAAATCCATCATGAAACTCTTAGAACTAATTAACAAATTCATCCAAATTGCAAGATACAAAATTAATACCAAAATCAACAGCATCCTTATACACTAACAATGAACTCACTAAGAAAGAGCTCAGAAGAATATTCCATTCTTAATGGCTCATCAAAAAATTAAATATCTAAGAGTAAACCCAACTAAGGAAGCGAAGGACTTCTAAAAAGAAAAACTATATTGTACTGAAGAAAGAAATCAAAGAAGACTTTAGAAAATGGAAAGACATCCCTATTATCAGTTAGACAGAATTAATATAGTCCAAATGGTTATCCTGCCAAAATTGATCTACAGATTCAACATAATTCCTGCCAAAATACCAACATTTTTTTCACAAACCTTGAAGAACCAATCCTTAAATTCATATAGAACCAAAGGAGAGCTAGAACAGCCAAAGCAATCGTGAATAACAAGACAAAAGTAGGCGACATTATGATTCCAGACACCAAGTTATACTACAGAGCAACAGCTATAAAAACTACATGGTACTGACACAAAAAAAGATAGGGTTGACCAATGAAACAGAACGGAGGATACAGAGACAAACTCAAGTACCCTCAGCTACCTGATCTTCAAAAAAGGAGCCAAAAGCTCATACTGGAAAAAGGATAGCCTCTTCAACAAATGGTGCTAGGGAAATTGGTCATCTACATGCAGAAGACTGAATCTAGACACACACCTGTCACCATGCACCAAAATCAAATCGAAGTGGATCAAAGACCTCAATATTAAAACTGAAACACTGAACCTTCTGGAAACAAAATAGGCAAAAAATCTAAAAGATAAAGCGTGGGCAAGAACTTTCTTAAGAAGGCACCCAACATAAAAGAAAGCCCCCAGAACCAACAAATGGGATTTTATCAAATTGAAAAGTTTCTGCATGGCAAAGAAAACTATCAACAGAGTGAAGAAAGAACTGATAGAATGGGAAAAGTTTTCACTACTTATATGTCAGACAGGAGCCTAATAACTAGAATATACAAGGAACTAAAGAAAACTAGACCCCTCAAAATCAGAGACCCAATTAAAAAAATGGGCAGCTGAAATAAATAGGCAATACTCAGATGAAGAAATTAAACAGCCAGTATATACATGAAAAGATGTTCAACATCCTTAGCCATTAAAGAAATGCAAATGAAAACATCACTAAGGTATCATCTCACCCCAGAGAGAACGGCGTATGTCAAGAACTTGAACAACAACCAATACTGGAGAGGCTGTGAGGAAAGAGGAACCTTTTTATACTGCTGGTGGGATTGTAAACTGGGACAACCTCTATGTAGGGCAATAGGGAGGTTCGTCAAAAGGCTGAAAATAATTATTCCATTCAATCTAGCAATGCCTCTTCTGGGTATCTTTCCAAAAGAGTTAAAGGCAACATACAACAGAGATGCATGCATACCCATGCTTATAGCAGCACAACTAACAACAGCTAAAATACGGAAGACATCAAAATAGCCATCAACAGGCCAATGGATACAAAAATTGTGATATATGTACACAGTGGAGTACTACTCTTCCATGAAGATAGATAGACTGTAGGCTTTTGTAGGTAAGTGGATGCAATTTGAGACCATCATGCTCGACGCAGTGAGTCAGATGCAGAAGGTTAAATATTGCACGGTTTCTCTAATATGAGAAACCCAGAATACAGTCATTCTATAAAAATAAATGGGGGTGATAGTGGGAGTTAAGAGAGGTAGGGAGAATCTGGGAAGGCCAAAAATGGGGAGGGGAAGGGATTGTGATTTTGATGAGATATACATGTGCACAAAATACTCAAGCTCAATGAACACATTATGTATCACATACACATGAACACACACACACACACACATACACACACACAATTTTGGAGGGGAAAAAAAGGAGTTAAGACCTGGAAGTGGGCAAGGTGAGCTTGAATCAGAAATAAGAAACTGAGTTTGCTTGCGCTTTAGTGGCCAGACTGCAGAGGACAGCAGAACTGTGCTGTGAATGTGACACATTCCATCACTATGAAATGTGATTAGTTCAGGTCCAGGCACATGGTCCACTAGGGGTAATTCACAGAGAATTTCAAGACTGGGTCAAGAGTTTGCAGAGACTTGCTCTTTCCCTGTTGGACTCGTGTCTGGGAAAATAAAAGCTTGGAGTTACCGGTAGTCATTTTCCTTAGATGTGACATCCGAAATGAAAGCCAACCGCAAGGAGACCAGAGCAGAGCCAGAGCTGGCTGAGTGATGCCTCTTTAAATCCTGAAATCCTGGTATGCAACCTTGCTGGCCAGTTAAATTTTGTTTTAATTCTTTGTGACCAGAAGAGTTCTACCTGATAAAGAATTCATGATAAAATTTGTTTTCAAAAGGCCAAATGATGGTGGGAGAATCCTCCCAGGATTCCTCAGGGTCTGAGTCTCACAGTGGCTTGGGGCCTCATTTGTTGATGGCTGCTATTTTGTGCAGGATCTGATGGAGGACACACTGGCCCTGACACCAGCAGCCTGGGGGCTCAGGCCAGCTGCTCAATGACTCCAAGTGAGGTAGGACTAGAGTCTGGCCATCTTTACATTAGTGTACCTGTGCCTCAAGAATCTGTGGCTAGGAAAAGATTGGGTTATTACTATCAACCTCTAGAGTCCAAGGTAAGTCTGCTGATACAGTCTAGGAAAAGGGGAATAATAGTTGGATACCAAGATGAGGACTTGTCAAGTATTTCTGGGAGGATGGGTGCTTCTTGAAGTCTCACTTACCAACAGAGGCTGGAAGAGAAATCCTGTGTTTCTCTGAAGTCTCCCTTGGCAGCGCAAACTGCCCCTCCTGATTATAACTCAACATGTGACTGCCCTTCCCAAGACAGATTGTGGGTCTTTTCTTGGAAAGATAGGGATAGACAAGGGGTCCAGGACCTCTGGTCTGCAGACATTCCCAAATGTGGCAGGTCAAGGTGAGATAGAACTGCATACTAGAATATAATGATATATGGGTGTTATAGTTTCCAGGATTTGTGCTCAGAGTAAAACTGAAATAATGGTCTACAGTTGGCCTACAATTCTCATTTCAGATACAAATTAAACTGTCCTTAAGATATTTTTCTTGCTTGCATAAATGATCCACAACTTTGATATGTTCTCAAAACTGTTAATTTATCAGCTTGTATTTAGTCAGCTTTCTCATTACTGAAATACAATACGAAATACCCGCAACTGAAACATGGAGAGGTTTAATTTCCTCATGATTTTCATCTGTGATCAGCTGATGCCAAGACAGAGTCATCTTGGTGAAAGAGCATGGCAGAGCAAAGCATTGTAGCTCATGACAAGTGGGAAGCAGAGCAGGGAGCAGCACCAGGGAGGAAGGCGAAGGACCAAACAGACTCCGAGGCCATGCCTCTGTGACCCACTCAGGCACATCTAGTAGTATGATCCATTATTCCTTGGAGTGGATCCCAAAGCCAATTAAGTTCAAGCCCCACTCTACCCACAATATTCCACTCCTTTTCAACTCACTATCCTAACACATCTCCTTAGACCATACATAATCTCCAAATAAAGAAATTAGCAAGCTCATAATTCTGCCTAACCTAATACAATATTCTGTGTTCTACTGAGAATGCAATAATCCTTTCCCCAAAGTCCCAACAGTTTTGGCATTTTTCAAATGTGTCCATGAGTTTTCTGAAACTCAAGGCAAACTCTTAGCCATGAACTTCAGTAAAAAATCGAAAAGTGCATAATCGCAAGGACAATGGCATAGGGTAAACATTCCCATTCTCAAAGGGAGCAATAGGAGAATACAAAAGAATTGGAATGATGAAAGACTAAAACCTAGCAGGGCAAACATTAGGTGCTGTAGCTTCATGTCTCTCATGGCTGTGAGGTGTTAATCCTAGAGGTCTTCAGTGGCCCACCCCATGACCTTGCTGGTCACAGGCAATATAGCCTCTTTCTTGAGCTATCTCAATTTAAAGCCTATTGCTTTTCTTGACAGTCGTTTCATATTCCTGGCATCTCCACCTTTCTGACATCTCCTTAGTATCTTTGGCTTCATTTCCACTGCTTCACACATTATTCTTTCAAGAGTTTTTACCCTGGTCTTCAAGGAAATCTCTCTTTGAAATCAGTGTAGGCCTCTCAGACCCAATAATCCTTGCATTGTACATACCAATAAAACTAGGGTCACTTAGATGATACCAAGGTCTGGGTCTGCTGTCAATGGAAGAAGTAGCCAGGCTCCATTGGACCATGGCTGCAGTGTCCTTCAGGCACTTTTCCAAGTGGAAGTCTCAGGAAATCTCCTCTCAAAAGAAAGATTGATACTTTTACACCCTGTAATGGGTGGAGTCTTGCTGATTCCTAAGACTCCCTCAATGTATCTTTCTTCTTGTTCCTGCACAAAGTATTTGGTTTCTTTTTGATGGTGTTCATCTCTTCAGTAGTCAAGTTCTTTTGCCCCAAACTTTAGACACAGTTCCTTTACTGTCAAAATTTAAGTTTTTCAAGATTTTCTGTGCTGTCTTTGGCCTCTTACCATCACTATAAACCTGCTAAAAGCAGCCGTTGGTACCCATGCCACAGTCTGAATGTTAGGCTCTTAAAATTTCCTCTACCAGATAGTCTACTGCCTGTGAACAAAGGCTCCCACAAAATCTCAGGACATGGGCAAATGTAGACAATTTTTCTGCCAGGGTGTAGTACACATGGTCTTGAGTCCAACTGCCGTTGGAGTTCTTTGTCTGAACTGAAACCTCTTGTGCCTTAAGATTCTTGTCTGCATTCCTACCAGAATTCTGGTCTGAGGTCTGACAAGAATCACCCCCTCAGGCTCTGCTTGCAGTATTCTGGGTTTTCTCCAGTCTGCATCTTCCAACTTTTCCAAATGTTTCCTTCAAACCAGTCCCGAAGGCTTCTAAACCACATGGTCGGTTATGCTCACAGGAATGATCCCAGCTCTTTGGTAGCAGTTATTCTGCATTAATCAGCTTTCTTCTCACTGAAATACAGTATCTGACATAAACACCTTAAAGGTGGAGAGGTTTAATTTGTTCACGGCTTCAATGCATGACTGCACTCTGGCCTTCCAAGGAGAAGCATCATGGTGGAAGGGAGAGGTGGGAAAAGGTGCTCAGTTTATGGTGGGGCACAGCTGCTAGGTGTGTGGAAGCTGGGGAACGCAGCAGGAGAAGAGTGCCAGAGCAGAAGGGGTGAGGGACCCCGGCCACGCCTCCATGACTGGTACACCCTGAGCGTGTTCCATTGAGCCCTGGGGCCGCTCTCAAAGTCAATAATGTCGAAATCCACCCTACCTAGTTATCGGATAGTGATCCTCTTTGTCTCTTGGTGGTCACTTGCCACCTGCTGCAGCTGGGGAAGAAGAGACTGGATCTCTGTGTAGGCTGTGCGGTACAAGAGCTGTTTATGGCGGGCTTGGGCCTGTTGTTCTCAGTGGGCTGAAGGGATCCCAAACCCTCTGGATGCCTGGGATATAGGGGTTGCTTGTTGATCTCAAACTGCTGGACAGGTGGAGTGTTTTTATCCCCCTCCGCCTCTGCTTCTCTTTCCCCTCCTATGGTCCTTGCAGGTAGTGAGTAGGGAAGGGAGTTCAGTCACTCGCGGTTTTAAGAGATGGCCAAGGTAGTCTCGCGGGGCACGGATGGTGGTTTCTTGGCTCATGCTGTGGTGGGGCAGAGAGGGGGCAGTGGGGTTGTAGAAGGGGAGTAATGAGGAATGCCTATGGGGCCTATGATCCGTCAGGACCCAAGATAGGCACAATGTTTGTGTAACAGGGATGCAGTTTCACAAATACAAAACCGGCTTATTTAACTACCCCCAACATCATCCTTTTCCTTTGAGAAACAACTGTACCATGACCACTAGGGGGCAGGAGAGACCTCTTTAGTAAGACAACAACGTTCTCAGCCAGTGCCACCTGTGTCCCAGTACTTGGGGGGCCTTGTGGCCTCGTATTTTCCAGTTTATAGCACATGCAGAAAAAGAGAATATATGTACACACAGGGAAAACTGATAGGGAGTTGGGGATCCCTAGGTGGGGCTTGGTGAAAAAATCCACAACACGTTCTTCATATTATAATAAAATACAGATAAAGGAAACTATTAGATATGGAATATGTGTACAATTCTAAAAATAATTTAAAAGATATTATTGTTAATTATGGTTTTTCTTCCATTAGCATATCTTTCTTTCTTTTGTTCTTTCATTCATTCATTCTTTCTTTCTTTTCCTTCTTTCTTTCTGTATTTGAATGCTTGAAATGCCAACATGAAATTTCTGATCAAGTATTCTCACATTGTTTGACAAAAATTTTTAAACAAATAGCTAAAAAGTTTTTGCGCAACTTTATAACAACTCAAAAATACATAGCATATATAACTGAAATTATATTTAAATGCTGGTACAGCATTTTCCTTCTTTTTTTCCCTGACAAATACACTGTTAAAGTCTCTTGTGATAGTTAATGGACTTAATATCCAACAGAGATTTTCAGCTTAAGTGAACTAAAATAACACTGAAGAACTGATTTGCAGAATGCATATTCATTTTTAGATCCATCACCCTGCAACCTATGACTAAAATAGCTCAGTTCCTGGGAAAGACAGAAACCGCCCATGTCCCCAGAGTCACCATTCTTCTGACTTGTCCCGAGCTGTTCTAATTTGTGCCTTCTGACCTGATGTGACTACTCACAGCACCTATCTCCTTTCACTCAAAATCAAACAGACATGTCCCAGTCTGGTATTGGCACATGCAACATGGATGAGTCTCAAAACATTATCCTGGCTGAAGGATGCCAGACACATAAAAGTACATGCTGTACAATTCTATTTATTTAAAAATCTAGAACAGGCAAGAGTAATTTGTAGTGATGGAAAGCAGATGAATAGTTGTCAGAGGCAGCAGGGCTGAGGGTGGGGAGGGGAGGTGACTGTGAAAGGTCACCTGAGACGTTGGAGAGGTAATGACAGGGTTTTCTACCTTGATTATGGTACTGGCTATGCTGGTGGGTCATCTGTATATACATTTGTGAGAACTTGTAGCACTATATATTTAAAATGGATGCATTTGTTATACATAAATTATGCCCCATGAAGTTGACTAAGAAAAAGAACGAACACCTGTCCGGACAGTGAATGTTATGTTTTCTGTATTATTCAGGTCTCCTCCTGCTCTCTGTGTCCCTCCACCCTTAGCCTGTGCTCTGTGGTTCTTGAGCACATGGGATTCTCGCTCCTGTAGCAGCTCCTCGGGCTTCCTTGTCCACAATGGGTGGTGACACATCATGCAAATTGAGGGCTGACTGACATGTCCAGATGGTGGTGGTCTCTTGGGGGCTGCTTGGGGGGGCGGTGATCATTGTCCCTGCCCTTTGATGAGATCTGCTCTGAGCTGCCCCACACCCCCTGCCCCAGGAGCTGTGGGTGAAGCTTTCCCCAGGAATGACAGGCTCACAAGCTCCATCTGGCCCCTCACCTGAAGGCCACCAGCGTTGCCATTTTATTGTACATCTGTGGCCCATTGAAGACACTTCATTGGGAAGCCCTGGCCTAGGAAGAGTAGACAGGCTGGAGTCCGAAATGAGGAGAATCTTGCAGAAAGGAAATAAGCACCCACATCTGGTGTAGGATGAGGAAACTAGATGGAGAGAGCTTGATACGGTGAAAGGTGAAGTGAGAGCTGTCAGGCGCGTGGCCACTGAATTTCTTGTTTGGTTTTGGTTTCAAGCAGATGTTGGCAAACTTTTCTGTAAAAGACTGGATAGTAAATATCTCAGGCTTGCAAGGTAACACAGTCTCTGTCGAAACTACTTAACTTTGCCTTTGTAGTGTGAAAGTAACCGTAGACAATGTGTGAATGAATGAATATGGCTGTGTGTTCCAGCAGAACTTGGTCTATGAAAGCTGAAATTTGGATTCATGTAATTTTCATGAATAACAAAATCTATTCCTTTCAGGTCATTCCTCCTCCAAAATCATTTAAAAATGTACAAACCATTCTTAGCTCATTTGACTTCCAGAGCAGATGGTAGATCTTATTTGGTTAGCAGGGCATAGCTTGCTCACTCCTGGCTCACAGAGGTGTTTTTAGTATGAAGTGCTGAGGGTCGGGAGCTCCAGGAAAGGCTGGCTTTGGGTTTCTGGGTTTTAGCATAGCCTTACCTTTAGCTTTTCTGGTATGTTCTTAGCCAGTTCCTATGTGTTTTGAGTAGAACCCAGGAGTCCTTTCAGCCTCTAAAAGGGGTAATATATTTTAGATTTCTGAGCACAGTCACCATTCATAATACAGATATAATTGAATTTCAACCATTTGAATTGACTTTCAAATAAGTTTTCAGAAGTCATTAGGCATGATAAAAGCAAAGCAATAAGAGACCCGTATGTTGACATAAAAATGTGTCAGAAATTATATTAGTGGGTTTTGTGTTACTATCGTAAAATATCAGAGGCAGATTAACTTTATACAGTAAGGTGCTTATTAAGATTATAGTTCTGCTGGTTCAAGTTCAAGATTAGGTGACATCAGTGATTTGGTCTCTGGTGAGGGCCTGCTTGTAGATGGCATCAATTGTGGGAACAAAGGTGGGAGAAAGAAATTGTATTTTAGAATAAGGAGGGGTCAGTTTACTCTTATAACAACTTGTTCTCTTGAGAGCTCAAGGTCCCGCAAAAGCTACCTTAATCTTTTCTGAGGGCAGCTCCCCTGGTGGCATAAGGACCATTACTCTCTGCCTCTTAAAGTTCCTACCACTTCTCAGGAGCACCACACTAGATACAAAGCTCCTAACATATTAATCTTTGGGGGACACATTTAAACCATATCCCCAAACTACAGCAGAAGCCAAAGGTTATAAAAATAACCAAGTTTCTTTCTTTCTTTCTTTCTTTCTTTCTTTCTTTCTTTCTTTCTTTCTTATCTGGCTATATTGCCCAAATTCAAGTCAGCCTCTTGATTCAACTAAAGCTGAATGCCAGGCCAAATTCTGTGTTTTTGAGGCCTAAAAATAGATGTATGATGAGTGACTTCCTGAACAAGGTGTAAGCCTCTCCAGTTACTACTACGACCTAAAAATGGACCGAAATGTCACTTTCCTGTAACCTAGAGCGCAGGATAGGTAAGCAGCACACTCTGTGGGAAGGGCTGGGACTGGGCCTGTCTTTGGGCACACCTGCACCCCACTAGTTCAGACTGCACCCAGATGTCCATGGCCAACTCTGCCTTTTGCTTGCTGCCTGCCCCCTCTGGGGCCCCAAGCCTCACCCTCAGTCTCTAATCCCCACTCCCTTCTCTCTTGTTGACCCAGGTATTGGTCTCAGAGGTTTCTGCTGAATTCAGGATCTGATATCCTAGGAGAGTGATGCTGTTGGGACAGCCCCAGCTTTCCTATGCTGGCCACTTGAGAGGCTTTCCTGTTTTATGTGTTGAATGAGAGAAAAGGGCAGTTTCACTCAGGAATGGCTAAGCTGGGGAACAGTTCTAGTTCCCTTCCTTTGTTTCCCAGCTGACCCTACTTTCTGTCTGCTCTGTTGTGACATCCTGTGAGAAGCTATACTTCAGACCTGTTGTTGGGGTGGCATCCTAGGAGGGATGGTCACCCAGAGTTCTTCTCTGCTCCCTTCTCACTCCCTCTACCGTTCTCCATTTGCCAGGTACTTTAGCTGTGTAGTCAACAGATCATACTGAAGAGTTCCCAGGTCTGCCTCTCCTGAGGGGCTGGGTCATGCTGTGTGCATGCACCCTGATAGCTTTTGCTCCAGAGCCTAGCACAGGCTGGGCCCAGAGTAGTCCTTGATAATGTCTGCTAGCTCAAACTGAATCAGTAGTTCAGTAGTGGGATCAGCCCAGGCCTGGCTTGAAACAGAGCAATGACCAGTTCCTACTGCCATGTCCCCAAGAGCCCGAAGCCACACCTCCTTGCTTGTCACTGTACTCTAGAACATTCTGTCATGTTTACTAGCAAGGAATCCAGGGGACGGGGTGACATGGGGACCAAGGAGAGGGTCCTGTAACACCACAGAGCAGAGAGGTATGGAGACAAAGTCAAGAACAAGGTCAGGGTTATGGACAGGGATGTCAGCAGGAGCACAGACATGAGGCAACATCAGAGACAGCAGGAAACTGAGTCGGGTGGTGAGATCTCTCCTGACTCTCGGTCTCGGGTTGGAACTGGGGCTTCCCTTCCTGAGAAACGGGGAGAGGCTAGCTGCTCTCTCCTGGGACAACCACACTTAAGATCATGTGAGTCCTCTCAGCATCCCTGGGGACTGATTAAGGGCCTCGGAGACTTCAGTTCTCCTGTCCCCTGGGCTCTTACAGGAGGGAGTTTCAGCTCTCAGATTTCTTCCACTGTGAGCTCCAGGGGATGATTTTACTGTAAAATAGGGTAATTTAGGGAGGCAGGAAGGTGATCTCTCATGGGCCCAGTATTTTGTGGGTTGAGTGAGGCACCTGTAAGGCCTTGGGATAGATGAGCTGAGCTATGGGTTGTCCTTTGTGTGATGGCCCCAGGGATTTTATCATTAATATGTTTTCTTCTTTCATGAAGGATGTTAGAAGCATGTCTTCAAGCACCAGGCTCTGCCAAGAATAAGCTAAATTAGGATAAATATTCAGATGAAGGAATAGTTCAGTGGTTAAAGTACCTCCTTAGCAAGCTCAAGGCCTTGGGTTCAATTCCTCAGCACCACATAAACCAGGCATGGTGGTACGTGTCTGTAACCAAGCACTTGGGAGGCTGAGGCAGGATTGCTACACACAGAGAGTTCAGGACAGTCTGGACTGCAGAACAAGACCCTGTCAAACACACACACATGACTTTGATGTGATTACTGGTGACGAATGCCACTTCTACTCATATTAAAACAAATACCCATGTAGGAATAAAATAGTGCTTGCTTAGCGAGTGCAAATTCACATAAGTACTTGATAAAAATAGAGCCCTTATCAAAATCTCATGTTTCTGATGCATAGTCAGGGGGTGTTCCCGGACCTAAGGAATTTGCATTCTTTCCTCTTGGTACTGCCATCTCCACATTCAGCAAAAAAGAAAAATGAGGTCAAAGAAGGTCAAAGGAGGTGGGTCAGTGTCTTTCCTACGAATGAGAGGCGAGGGTGGAATTAGAACCCAAACAGCAGGACTCTGTGTCCAGCATGTTGTCTGCGGCATGATAATGAGTATGCAGTTTTGTATTTTAATATTTTTGTTTCAGCTGTGTTATCAAAATAGTAGTCTTTGGGCACTGCATCACTTTCTAATCAATCAAGTATAGTTAGAGGAAACGTGGGCAGTGGAAAGAATTAGGGGCTAATATTTAGGAGACTAGATTTTATCCTTAACCAATTAGTTTAATATAATAAAGCTCCATAACTTTAGGCAAGTTGCTTCACTTCTCTGGGCTTTACCTTCCTACGTGTAATGTGCTGACTAGGAGCCTGACCTTTTGTGATGTGGGTGGGACCATTGGTTGTTTTTCCAGAACTTCCAGACAAGTAGCTGGGCTTTTCCAGGCCAATCTAGAGTTCCTGGAGAAGGGGTAGCTTGAAGCTCCCTTGGCCACATTTGCAAATAGGGCTTGCATGGGTTCTTAAGGTCATCCTTCTGGAGGATGCTTGTGATCCTCAGCCTGGGAGGTCAGGAACTGCTTATGAAGAGCTGCAGGGTGTGATTCAGTGGTCAGAACACTTGCCCAGCAAATGAAAGGCCCTGGGTTTGATTCCCCCGCACCACATAAGCTGGAAATTGTGGCATACACCTCTAATTTCAGCACTGGGGAGGCTGAGGCGGAAGGGGTTCGAGGCCAGCTAGGGCTACATGGTGAGTTCAGGACCAGCCTGGACTACACATCAAGACTTGGCCAAAAAAAGAAAACAAAGAAAGAAAGAAAGAAAGAAAGAAAGAAAGAAAGAAAGAAAGAAACTTCCTAAGGAGAGAATATGTGCTGTGTAATCACAATGGTCAATCTCTAGACATGGCACGGAAGAATCCCCTGGTCCTGTCCTGAGTTTCATCACGTGAGTAGTAAATTTTATTTAACCCCTTGCTTTGCTTTCTGAAAAGTGCTTCATCCTTGAGTATCTTGGAACCAAAGGGAGGTAAAGCCACCTATAGTTCCTCTTATGGTTTGGGTCTTGAATGACTCTCAAAAAGCAGCATATATTTGAAAGGTGTTTGAATTATGGGAGTTAATTGGACCAAGTGGATTGATTCATGGGTAATTTAATGTGCTGTCAGGAGACGGGCATGGTAGGGCTGGTGACACTGAGGATGTGTCCTAGAGGCATATACTCTTGCTCTGGCTTCTCTCCAGTCTCCCTCTGCTTCTGGCCACGATGGGATGAGCAGCTGTCCTCTGCCAGACCTTCTACCAAGCCCTCATGCCATGCTGCCATTTCCAGCCAACTGTATGAGGACTCAAGATCTCTGAACTGTGAGCTAAACTAAATCTTTCCTCCCTTCCTTTGTGCATGTTGAGTATTGTGTGCCAGCAACAAGGAAATAATTAAGGCAGTCTCCCAAGATAGCTTCCTGACAGTGGGGGTTGGGAGGGATGCTGGGTCAGTCATATTTCCTTATAAAGACTGGCCCCGCCCTCCTGCTTTTAGCTGTGTTCGTTACCCTGGCTGCAACTCCTGAGCTTTGTGAGGTGTGTGGTTGCAACCAGCTTGCTTCTCTTTGCTATCCTGCAGCTGCGTTGGCTTTAGCCTTCTGTGGAAATCAGTTACCATCACCCAACCTCTCACTTCTCCTAACAGCTATCGACTGTCAGTGGACTTGTCCTCTGTTTGTCAGCTGTGCCATTTCCTTTGTTTTTGTGGGCTCACTTATTTATTTTTAAAATTTAATTTCATTACTTTTAATTTAGTAGGTATGACCGTTGGAGAGATTATGTCAATTTGAGGCGATCAGAAACCACACCTGGATTAGGATTTGGAAACCAGGCCTAGATTGGGAACTGAGAACCAGCCTGGATTAGAGTGTGAGTAATTTCTGGGCCAGCGAATGAGGAAAGAACTCCCACCTAGATGTGGGAGGCCCAACCGGAACTCCAACTGTATAAAAGAAGGGGAGAAGAAAGATCGTTACAGCTTCTTCCTCTGGGAAAGCCCTCGCCTTTGCAATTGTCTGTGGATGCTGACTTGCTACACACTATAAATCTTCATCACAGATTTGTTCCAGTTTCGACTTGAATCTGTCTACTCATTGCTGATCTTCAGGCTCCAGTCTTCGCCATTGTTCTTCAAACAATCGAGATCTGCAGCAGACTGTCGCCGGCTGTCCTGCAGTACCAGACGGGAGTTCTACTTTGTGGCTGAGCAGTCATCGGACGTTCCACCTCTTGCAAGTGCAGACCACCATCTTGGACTATCTCTATCCTTGGATTTGTAAGCCTTCTGAATAGATCCTTTCTGTAATAATTTCTGTAAATTCTGCCTTTTGAAAGTTTGAACCCATACTAATACAGTAGGTGTCAGGAAGGAATAGAAATTTCACATGAGTTTTAACCCTCACGCTGAACCAGAGTCTTGGTCATATTTAACACATCCTCTTGTCTCCATCAGCTCCTTAAAAACTGTTCATGTCAAGGTCACCCACAATTTCCATGTTGCCGCATCGAGGGCTCACTTCCCTGTCCTCACAACACCCAGCCCCTAAGCGCATCCTGTGCTCCTGACCACTTCCTTTTTCTTAAGTGGCTTGCCGCTTTTTCCTCCCTCTCTGCTAACCCGTTCTCAGACTATCGGCCACACCAGCAGCCATTCTTCACTCTCTTGCTGTTCTAGGAATTCCTGCAGATTGTCCCCATCATTTCAGTCTTGCTTTTTCTCTGCCCGAGAGGAATGTTCATTTTAGCCACTGCTTTGATCATTCATACACAAGATCCTATTTATGTTATGGTGGCTATCTTAGTCTAGGGTAGGATCCACTCTCCAAAGTAGTTCCTTTGAACATCAATGTATTTTGTTTTATTAAAAAATCAATATTAGATATAATTATCCATTTTTATTTGCATATCATCTAACTCTTTCCTCTAGAAAATTAACTCTGAGAGAAAGAGTCCTCTGTGTTTTCTTCATCTTCATCTCCATTTACTATATTACTCAGAAGACAGGAGGTGCACAACAAATATCTGGGCAATGAATGAATGAATGTCCAGTGAAGCTAACAAAATTAGGAGCAGGGATAGTTTTCAGAGAAGGGGAGCTGGGCAGATAAAGCATTCATTCCTAGAGGTGTTGAAAATTTTCGCTTCATTGTAGGACAGAGGGTTACGTGCCAGTTTTATATAAAAGGTTAGAGAGCAGACTGGAAGGTTACGAGGAAGAGATGGCGGGTGGGGAAGTGTGGAGCTCTGTGAAGGCAGAGGAGGCCACTCTGCAGGGTTGGCTCTATTCCTCCCTCTTGAACAACGTGGCTTTTCCATTATGACATTCTGTAACTTTCCGTGTGTCTTTTCATCACAATTTCTGGGGGTAATTTTCCACATGGTCAGCCAGCTCCATCAAGGGCAACTGGGATGAATGGGACTCAAAATTGCTGGGAGGGCACTAAGCCTGTCAGAAGGAGATCATGGGGTGTTCTTTGCACCTGGTGCTACTAACTCCCAGTCCTCCTGTGTGTAGGACAGTGCTGGTGTGAGACACACAAGGCATTCCTTTGTGGCTCTTTAAGATAATGGTTAAAAGAAGCTGCGATACTAACACACACACATGCACACACACACGCACACACACACACATGCATCCCCCCCCCCCCCCCCACCACCACCACACACACAGTTTTTTGCCCATGGTTCCTGTCTCATAATGCCCACGGCCCTTGTTATTTCTTAGTGACTACAGCAATTTAGTTGAAGTCCTTGGTGTTTTGCCTTTGATTCTTGAAGCCCCTTCTGAACAGCCTTAGAGGACAAAGGTGAAAGACAGGCTTTTGCTGTAATGTAGGGGCGTTGTAATCCTCTGAAGCAGCCTCAGAAAGCAAAGTCTGACCTATTACTGCTCTTTATTTCTCCTCATGGTAGACCATAGAGACTAGAATCTATCTTGTCTGAGGTGGAATTGTAGGCTCTAAAACTATACCCTAATCTTTCCCTGCCTTTCTCTCTTGGTGTTGGCCAGAAAGAAATTCTCTGACCTTTCTGATCTGACAGTAGGTTATAAGATCCATTTTCCAGAAGGGTTCCTGCCCTCTAGCTAGGAGGAAGGAACCCTGCTGAAAGACCAAGCGGTCTCTGATCAAACCAGCCTTGCTGGGCTCTCCCTTAGTCCTATATTATTAGATCAGAGACTTTGTCTCCTGTAAGGTTTCTGCATCATTGACTAGGTTGTGCTAATGCAGTGAAGTCTCCATAAAAACCCGCAGGAACAGGGTTTGGAGAGCTTCCAGACAGCAGAACACATGAGGGCTAGAGAGAGGTGCACAAGAACTCACCCATGTGTAGAAAGGGGACACACCCCAAGTCCTTAGGAACACAGATTCCTGTATTTGGTACCCTTCCAGTCCTTGCTGTGTGTACATCAAATATCCTTTCTAATAAACCAGTAAATATGAGTTATTACTTGAGTTGTGTGCACCTCTCTGGCAAATTAATTGAACCCAAGGAAAAGGATTGTGGGATTCCCAGTTTGTAACCAAGTGGCCTAAAATTCTAAAGGCCCAGATTTAGGAGTAGTGTCTGAAGTAGGGGTGCTCTTGTGGGACTGACACTCTCCCCAGGGAGACAGTGTTAGAATTGGGCTAGAGTTCCTTGCTGGTGTCCACTGCAGAATCTATTCTTTGCTTGCAAGTGAGGAGACCCCTCCCCACCCCTACTTTTGGTATCACGGAAGTGATCTGTGTTGTGAAGGGAGAGTGGGTTCGTGCTTGTTTTTCCTATATTCTCTCCAATGTGTCTTCAAAAAAAGACCACTTGTTTCTACATTGAAACTAAAATCTATGGTCTGCAGCTCAGAGCAGACGGCAAGACACAACTTCTCCCCAGGAGCAGGGGCTGGAGTCTAGGAAATGACTGTTTATCGCTGTTTCCTTTCCTTTGTGTTTCTCTTGTGGTTATTGAAGTTTTCAGTTTGGGGAAAAAAACAAAAACAAAAATAGCAACCTATTTATAAAAACAGAGGGAGAGATAAAAATTTAACTTTTTGAGGAAAGGAAAGAGGGAGGCAGAGTGCCTGAGAATATTTCTTTTATGAGTGACTAGAGGCCCCAGAAAGATCACAGCACTCCCACAGAGTTATTACAGAGCCAAGGAGGGCCAGGGTGGGTCAGGCTTGTGAAACCTCAGCCTCTTCCACCGCTGCCCACAGCCCAGTTGGGCCCCCGAGCGAGGGGAACCCCACTAGTGAGCTGCATCATCTTCGGGAAGGCCCGACCCACCTTACCCTGGCAGCCCTCCCAGTATCGCCAACTGCCTGCAGCTTGGTGCTGTGAAAGCTCCCCTCTCAGCACCTCAAGGAAGAGGAAACTACTCCAGAAAAATATTCGGTAATCTCACAGAAATTTGCCTCTTTCAATGACACATTGTTTTCCCTAACAGTCCAGTAGCCTGACAGGTGTCCCGTGTCGTATCCCAGAGATCAAGGTTCTTGCTGCTTCTTGGGTCCCTTTATGTCCTGTCCAGTTCTTAGCCTAGGCCTGGCTTTTTGGTTAACCGAGGAGGCTCTTTAAAAGGATGCACGTAGCAATGGGGGTATTCAGGCCTTTTTCTCTAACCTTCTGCCTTGTTCTACACTTTCTAAAAGCTTGGGAACAGCAGTTATCTGGTTGCCTCAGTCGGGACCCCGAGGTCTAAGCAATGTCTTCCTGTTGGAATCAAGATGGTCTAGTTCTTGTTCTGGAACAGCAGGTGTCTCTTATTAACGATCCAGAGAGGAGCTTTCTTTTGGAACTCTGTAAAGGCAACGACAACACAAAAGTCAATCTGTAACCACTGAGTCAGAGGCTGCTTCAACCTTATTATAGAAGACTGAATTTGACACAAGGGAGGGAGCCCTCTATGAGCAGACGTAAGCCAACACTGGACCAAGTATTTGCAAGGCAGATGAAGCATCATTCAGCTGGTGATGCCAATCCCTCTTCTCTAGGGGTCTGTGAAAACTGTAGCCAGAGGTGGCCAAGGAGATTGTCTCTGTCCTGATTCTGCTGACATCCTCTTCGTTTATTATCTTGGCCTCATTTTCTTTCTTCACCCTAGTCTGCATTTCCTGTTGTCTTCATACCATACAGCCTGTGTTGAAGTGATTTGCTTCCTTAAAATGGGACTTACGGTGGAGAATTATCAGTCTCCCCACCAGCAGGTGTACAAAGTTCACAGTAAAGGAGAAAGGCTTCAGTAGCTATGTTTCTGAGGAGGTTTATTTTCATCCTGTATGTCTGGCTCTCTATGGGCCCTTTAAGGTAACAGGATGTCTTTGTGCCAAAGGGCTAGCACAGCACTAAACAGGATCCTTAATATCTTTGGTTCATGTCCTTGGATCTGAACCTCACTTGACAGCTCCACAAACATGTTCTGGCTTGTTCCTGATCCTTCCAGTTTCACAATAACATGGCATCTTTCCATGTTTGGATTCTCTTCATCTTTTACATCTGATGTTTGATCTATGCTTTGTGCTCTGTTCCTCCTGTGGACACCTAGATTAAAACTTTCTTTCCAGTCTTGTCCCCAGAGCTCCTCTTTGGCCCAGGTCCCTCTAAGTGGCTTCTACAAGCCCCATTCAATTGAAGGGTAGAACCTAGACACTACCTGAGTGTTTCTGCCAGCCTCCACCTCTGCCCAGCATTGATTGTCTTATCCCTTGCTGTGCCTTGTGCTGGGTTTTGCCATGAAAGTAGGTAGCTGGCAGGGAAGGATGCTGACACGCAAAATCCTCCTAACTGCCCAGAGCCTTTGGCGTCTCTTCCTAGCATTAAGCATCACTGGTGTGTAGCCAGTTGGGGTATTGGCTTAATCATTTTGTGACCATGTATATTGATTGCACACTCCTATGACCCTGAGAGGGTTCTTCTAGTAATACTAGCCCTTCTATTTGTTCGGTGACTACAGTTAACAGAGTACTTCAGCGTGTTCGCATGTGTTATCTAATTTCCCCACTTCTTTCTACTTTGTTTTGAAATGAGACTCTGGGCCAACTTATCCATTAGGCACGTTAGGGCCCAGGATTCATGAAAGAATTTTAATTTCTTTTTAAAGCAGAAAACAATTATAAAAGTGATTTATAACAACATTCTTAAGCTAGATTATATTTCTTTATAAAATATTATTCATAAAATGCATTCATAAGTATTATTTTATTGAAGGAGTTCATGAAAGCAAAAATGTCTGGGATCACAAAAGCTGTATGAGGCCCTGCCAGGCCTCTGACCTGTTGGCCAGTTTGGTACCAAGGTTGAGTAAAGTTGAATGAGTCTCTCGACATAATAATTTTTTTAACCAGAAAAAAAGTGGAGAAAAAATTTTGTAGCTATTTGTTTTTCAGGGCTTTAACTTAGTCAAATAAAAGAACATTGACAGGGCCAATAGTGTTATAAGAAAGGCTTATATACTCTGAAGGACTGTTTTGGTCGCAAATAACAGGTATCCATCTCAAATCAGTCTAGATAAAAAGAGAATACTTTGGCTTTCAAAGCTGAAAACCCTAGTTTTCAGCTTCAGGCACAGGTGACTCAAGGAACTCAAAAATTTTGTCTGGAATACTTTTCTTTCTTCCTTCCTTCTTTTCTTCCTATCTTTTTTCTTTTATTCTTTCTTTTGCCTCTTAGACTTGCTTTTTTCTATGATGAATTCCTTTTCTAGAACAGTTTTTCCACACATGGAAAGAATTCCAGAGATCTTAGGCTTTAGTATCTTTAAGCTTAGTGCCTTGGAAACAGCGACTTCTCTCAGTAAAGAGGCCAATTTCTCAAAAGACTCCAATTAGCTCTTCCTTGGTGTCTTGGGCATCACTGTGTCTAGAGAATGGGGTTTTATGTCTGAGCAGCATGATCATTTGTCTCTCTTGTTATTTATGACATGATGGCAGTCTCACAAGACTCCCTTGAGAGAGGAGGCAGAACAGTTTCCAAATGAAGAAACAAACAGACCAAATAGCACATCCATTTTAGGACTGCATGAATGAGGTATTACTATTACCCTTCCTGCAGGTCTTTAGAAACAGTTGAGATTTATTTGGAAGCTGTATTTAATTTTCTAGACCAGAGTTCTATGGGGTCCATCATGGCTTAGTAAAGGTTGCTTGAACTCATTTAGTTTTCACAAAACCTCGGAGGCAATGATTAGCTTCACTTCTACGGATAATAAATGCTAAAAGTTATTGAGAGGGGGGCATATACTAAGCTCTTTGCTAAACATCTTAGGTATATCTCATAAAAATTCTATGAGCTTCTTGACGGACTTTAGATTATAGTCACAGAACCCAATTCTGGCCAGCTAAGTAAAGAAGTCATGTAATGAAGGTACAATAAAGTGTCTCAAAGCTACCCCACCAGAGGGGCAACTGGATAATTAAACATGGGAGACAGGAACCCATTCTTGCCTGATCTTGTAGGTTTCTCAGAAGGTGGATTGGGGATAAACCTGGTGTAGTTCTGATGGCTCCTTGCCTCTTTTATCTTTGTTCCAAATAGCCTGTTTCTGAGAATCTTGTTGGCCTAACCTGGGTCATATGTGCATTGCTAGACCAATCTCGTTGAAGGATGACATAGTACCAGCATAGCTACTGGCAGCTCTCATCTTTATGTATCAGTAGGAATGCTTCTCAGAGAAACAGAATCACTATGAGCTCGTCATCGACCAAACACACAATTTTATCAGTTGAGATCCTGGAACACTCAAAAGGAGATAATTTAAGAGCATTTGAGATGGAAATTAAGCAAGAAGAGTTTAGGGGCAGCAACAAGGGTTACTGCAGCATCTCGGTGCCAATGAGCGTAGATGTTGTCATCCCAGGCCTGAAGGGGAAAGATGAGGTAGAGGTTTCTAGAACCCATAAGAGAGCTATAAGAAGGCCGCCTGGATGTAGCTGAGGCCTTGGTGAGAGGGTCACAACCACTCTTCAGCAACCTATCAGTGAGGGGCCTAAGGGAACAAACACAAAGATACTACTGCTTTTCTACACTCCCATTGCTTGAGTGTGGCTGGAAGTCTTAGAGGGCAAAAGAGTCCCTGGGTACGGTTCTCAAAGGCCAGCGTCCCAGGGTGCAGGTCAGGACAGAGAAAGGTGGAGAGCAGATAGGGAAGGTTAAATAGATGTTGCCCACGGTAGCATAAAGCCCCATTTATGGATTAATAATCTGAGGCTTGAAGGAGTTCGTCCTTTTCTTAGATTTGTACAGTTAATTCCGGGAGTGAGGTGAGATTTGAACTTGGGCAATCTGACTCGAGAACCTGTACTTTTAACCTCTATGCTCTATCACCTTCAGGTGATGACCCTGAATTCAAATATTAGACTGACCACATACAACACAGGTGGATTTGTTTATCTCTCTGGTCCTTTGGCAAAATTACTTCAACTGTAGCAGCAAAAGCCAGCCTCCTTGGAATGGTGCAGAAAGAGTCAGAGAGCTGCTTTCTCTCAGGGCCTTCCTCCTGGGGTGCGCAGAGCCACGTGGCCTGGAACATTGGAGGCAGCTGAAGCAGAGCTCAAGTTTCTGGTCACCATGTGGGCTGCTCCACACTCCTGTGAGTAGGGACATGATTGAGATAGAAATTGCCCTTCAATTAAGCCTCTTATCTCTCCATCCTCGGGAGAGCACTCTGGGGCCTGGATCTCGCACTTGTGAGGGCTGATGTCATTTTCAGATGCCTGTTCTCACAGATGTGCCCATTAGCACATCATCTAAATGGCCATTGCTTTTTTGCCCCTGCTTGGAGCTAATCAGACATGCAGAGGGAAATACTATTAGCAATAATAATATTCTCTGTATAATTTTATTTTATGTCTCATTATTTTCCTTCTCTTCAGTTAAACATAGGTAATCTCTCTGATTACTATGTGCTAGATACTGTACCGGCTCCCAGGGATTCTTTTACTTCATTTTGACAATAAACCAAGAAGGTAGGTGGTAACTTAATCCTTACTGTATAGAAGAGGAAACTGAGGCTTATAAGGCTGTTTTGAATGGCGACACGAGTGAGAAATAAATCTATTTTGGGTTAGGCCACTTAGGCTCCTGGGTTTACTCACTATTACAGCATAGTTTATACTTTGAGTAATATAGATGTTGTACTAAGACTGATATTGGTATATTGAAGTAGGAAACTACTCTAACAGCTTATTGGTATAGTAGCATGCTTAAGAGGAAATCAACCTTGGTGAGAGGAAATACGTAAATACGTGTTATATTGTACCAAAGCATTATTAGTCCATGTTACTTGGAAGGCTGATGCCATGTGTATTTACATGGCATCTGTAGAAGAGATTGAAAAACAGGACACCTATAATATGTGTTTGTTACTATCACTGAATTTGTCAAGTATTATAAGAAAAAATGAGCTCAGGATAGAATTGGGCAAAGCCTTTCAGAATGCATTAAAAATGATCCACTTATGTGCTGTACATATGACACACATGTTCAGCTTCAAAGACAACAATGTGGTTTGAATCTGGAATGTCCTCCAAAAGTTACTAGAGTTGGATGTTACGGATTATCTACGGAACCATGTGCTGTTAGGAGATAGGGGCCTGGTCTGGAGGGATGGGTTATGGGCATGTGGTGGATTATAGGCATGTGGATTAGATTGCAGGCATGTGGTAGATTATAGATTACAAGTGTGTGGTGGACTAGGGGCTTAAGCCTGGAAGAGGCAGAACCCTAAGGCTGGACCCAGAAAGAGTGGATCACTGGGGCAGGACCTGAAAAGATAAATGCAACTTCCTCCCTTCCTTCTGGGACTTGGCTTCCTGTCTGCAGTGCTGTGAGGAGATGTCTCCACCTCCACCTCTGCCATGTGCTCCCACTATTGATGGCTGCCCATGATCGAACTGAGATCTTCTGAAACTGTGAGCTACAATAAACTTTTCCTCACCAGATTTATGCATGTCAGATATTGAGTCACAGTGACCAAAAGTAACAAGACAGACAGAAATGACTGAAAATAAAAGAATGAAAAACAAATATACCATGTGGACTATAATCAAAAGAAACTGATGTTTCTACATTAATATCAGTCACAGTGGACTTTAAGATAAAACTGTTACTATAGACAAAAAGGAACATTTTTATAATTATAAAAGAACCAAGCCATCAAGAAGATACAAAAATTATAAACATACATGTATCTAACAACAGAGCCCAAAATAAAAATGAAGCAAAAACCAAAAAAATTGAATCTTAATAATATTTGAAAAATTCAATACCTTACTTTTAATTATGCATAGAACAAGTGGACAGAAGATCAACAAGAAAATAGAAAATGTAATAACAACATTAACAAACTAGACATAACAGCGATAGAGCTTTCTACTCAACAATAGCAGAATGAATACTCTTCTCAAGTGCACCTGAGCTATTTTCTGGGATGAGTCATCCTGAGCACTTGCCCAGCATGTCTGAAGCCCTGGATTCAATCTTCAGCAAGGGAAGAAAAAGTTCTGAAAGACACACGAATGACCAAGAAGTACAAGAAATCATTTTTTGTTGTTCACTATCATCAGGGAAATACAAATTAAAGCCACAATGCCGTATCACCTCACATCTCAGAGAGTGAAATTTGGCTTAAGTGTGCCTGCTGCTTTGCTGAGTTCTCTGTCTTGATGAATATAGAAATATGAGCCAGACTTGGAGAAGTTGTATTAGAAAAGGGAGAGAGAGAGAGAGAGAGAGAGAGAGAGAGAGAGAGAGAGAGAGAGAGAGAGAGGTAGCGGGTCTCCTTTTATTAGATTTGGCTTTCTCTTATCTCCAGCTGGGCTTGGGGATTGGTGTTGTCATACCTGTCAGTGACCTATGCAGCCTTCAGGGTACTAGTTGGTTAAGTGCTGATAAGAGACAGTGATGAATCATTTAATTCATTTATCTCTTTTGTCCCTTTGCATGAGCAAAGCCTGAGAAATTTACCTGCCACAAATTTAATCAAGGAGCAGAGAGAACAAAGGAGTTGATGCTGGCCAGTTGTTAATTTACTGGTTTGATTTTACTAGAACCATGTCTCTATTCTATCCTGCTTACCCTTTTATCTTTCCTAAAAAAAACGACTTATCAAAAAGATAAAAGTTAACAGGTGCTGGCAAGGATATAGAGAAAGGGGAATTCTTGCATACTGTGGTTGGAAATGCAAATTAGTACAGGCATTGTGGAAACCAGTGTAGAAATTCCTCAAAAAAAAAAAAAATGGGGCTGAAGGAATAACCCAGTGGTTAAAAGGCTTGCCTTAGTTCAACTCCCCAGTACCCCATAAGCTGTGTATCACAGTGTACACCTGTAATCCCACTTAGGAGGCTGACGCAGGGGGGTTGCTGTGGGTTTGAGGCCAGCCTGGGTTACATAGTGAGTTTAGGACCAGCCTAGACTACAGAGCCAAACCCTGCCTCAAAAACAAAACAAAACACTGAATAACAAGCAAACAACAACAACAACAAGAAAACAAGCTACCAGATAATCTAACAATTCCACTATTGGGTATATATCCAAAAGAAATAAAATCATTATGCTAAAAGATACTTGCATTTCCTCATTCATTGCAGCATTATTCACAATAGCTAAGATATGGAAGCAACCATTCATTAAGGAATGAATGAAGAAAATGTCACATACCACACACCTACACACACACTAACCCTCTCCCTCCCTCCAGAAATACACAGCTTAAAAGGAGAAGAAAATCTTGTCTTTTGTGGCACTATGGGTGAATGAACATGGAGGACAATATGTTAAGTGAACTAGGCCAGACAACTAATCTCTTTTGCATGTATGTGAAGTATAAAAAAATTGAATTCATGAAAGTAGGGAGCACAACAGTGGTCACTAGAGGCTGAGAAAGCGGGGAGTAGGGAGGTACAGGTCAAAAGCTATGAAATTTTGGTTAAACAAGAGTAATACATTCAAGAGATCTATTGTACAACCTGAGGAGTAGTTTGATAATAATTATTATTAAATATTGCTAAGACAGTAGATTTTAAGTGTTCAAAAATGTAAATATATGAAGTGATGCATGTTAACCAGCTCCATTTGGCCATCCCTCAATGTATTTCCAAATCAAAACACCACGCACTATACCATAAATATTAACAAGGTATATTTTGAATAAATGAATAAACATTCAGCCAGTTCACAAACAAATTATCTTATATATTTAACTATAATCCTTTCATACTGTGTGGTGTTGTTGGTGATTGCTTAGGTGTATAGAATATGTGTTTCTACTTCCTCTGAATACATATTATTTTTGTCTTGTGCTTGTTGTATCTTTCAAGGAAGAGAGATAAAAAAAGATCTACAAGGAAAACAATGTTAAGATGTATCAACCAATCTTTGCAAGTATTGGTTAAAAAATTAAATGGAATGGATAAGTCCAGATACTGAGGCTTGCAGAACTGGAAAAGCTGACTGCTTCTACTTTCTAAGCTGTAAGAGTAAGGAATTAAAAAGGCTCTCCATGACTCAAGACAGGCTCTGCCAGGCTCAAGAGAATGTTTCAGATGATTAAGATGAATCGAGAAAAATATCTAAGTCGGGCATAGTGGCACATGTCTGTAATCCCAGCACTCAGGAGTCTGAGGCAGGAGGAGTGCTGAAAGTTCAAAACCAGCTGGCAAGCTACAGGTGAGTTCAGGACCAGCCTGCACTACAGAGTGAGACCCTGTCTCAAAACAAAAACAAACAAAACCGAAATTCAATTAAAGAGTGTTCCAGCTGGCCTCACTGCCACTTTGAAAGACTGTGCTTGAGGCGAGAAGGGGAAAACTACAGCGACTTGAAAATTGTGTCTTACGAAGGGAACACTGAGCGTGGTATTGGTGAATGGAACCGACCGGATGTAAGTAGATCAGATGTTCCTCAGTTTTTTGAGGAAACCCCACAAGCTTGTACAATACAGCATGAGTCCCTCAGCTTTAAAGCAGTCCCCCGCAGGAAATGACATGCTCCCCACGGAGAGTCTTCTCCCCCAACTCCTCTTTCTTTGTGGCCGGGAGGATGAAGCTGCTTAATGGGGGGGGGGGGGGGGGGGGGGGGGGGGGGGGGGGGTGTGCCAAGGATCTCAAGGACAACGGAGCAGGGAGTTCCTGCGCTAGTCGTGATGCCTACCATTGGTATTTCAGCACTGCCACAGATTGGTGACTCCAGAGGGTGCTCAGGCCTCTCTTTCGCCTCTCTCCTGTCACTCATGATCCTGGGATTGAACCCAAGGTCTTCACACTTCCCTACGTCCCCAATCTTTTTTCACTTTTGAATTTTGACACAGGATCTTGGGAAGTTGCCCAAGCTGTATGTACTTGAACCTGCAACCCTCCTGCCTCAGTGTCGTAGAGTGCTGGGTTTACAAGCGTGCGCCACCCTGCAGCCTTTCCTTTCCAAGTAGGAGTATTTGTACCCTGTTCTTATTCTACCAAGGTTTTATAGGCCTTATTATAAAATGAGTTTGACGTTTCCCCTTTTCTTCTATTTTCTGCACATACTTATTTATGTCATTATTACTTCTTTAAAATTTCATGAAGCTATCCAGATCTACAATTTTCTTTGTGAGAAGAGTTTTAATTTCCTTTAAACTAATGTCTTTGATAGATATATAGGACTATTGGTATTTTTATTTCTACTTATGGAAATTTTGCTAAATTGTGTTTTAATATTGTATTGCATTGTATATTTTAAATGACAACTTATATAAACATTGGCATGAAGAATGCCAATTTTTTGGCATGATGTTGTTAAAGGTATATGCTCTTTTTTTAAAGGCCTGAAGTGATAACCCCCCCTTTAAACCTAGTTTTGGTACTTGTGTTCTGTCATTCTCTCCTTAATATGCTTTGCTAGGAGTTTATTCAACACACAAATCCACTCGAAGACTATCCTTTTGACTTTATTGGTTTTTTGATTGTATATCATTTTTTGTTATTTATTTATTTATACTAGGGTTTAAGCCCAGGGCTTTCACACTGAGCCTAATTTTAATTTTTGATTTCAAGACAGGGTCTTCACCAGACTGGGCTCAAACTTGCAATCCCCTGCCTCAGCTGCCCAGAATGCTGGGATTATACCTGTGCCACTGAGCCTGGCTTGTATATCTGTTTTCCATTTCATCAACTTCTGATCTTTATTCATCTCTCCTATTTTCCTGGGATTTAATTTGCTGCTCTCTTTTGTAGATTTTTAAGTTGAAAATTTAGGTTATTGTTTTAATGATTTTCTTACGTTTTACTATGTAGATCTCAAGGTGTAAGTTTCTGTTTTAATTACTTTCTTGTTGTTGGGACAATATATCGGATATCCACAATTTAAGGGAGGAGAGATTTATTTAGATTACAGTTTCAGAAGGCCTCACGGTCCATTAGTGGGCAACTAGCAGCAGTGGAAGCACTGGGCAGAGGCTAGAGAGCTGTTCACTGCCTTGCAGACAGGAACCAAGTGGAGCAGGAGCCCAGGGACATGAGGAGACTCAGGCAAGGCTAGAACTTTCCCAGGAAGAAGCTGTAAAAGTACTTCTTTCCTTTAATTACTTCATGCTGCTCGTTGGGGCCTTGCACACCCAGGTGGGTGCCCCCCTCACTTTCTGGCTCACAAGTCGATAACACACACCTCAAAACTCTGCTTTGAGGGCCCCCAATCTCAGCAAGTTGACACAATCTCTCCAGGTCAAGCCCCAAGCATCTGCCCCTCTCACCGGGCCCCACCTCCCAACAGCACGGTGCTCCACAGTGATCCCACTGCATACAAATATATCACGATTTGGGGGACATTCTAGCCCTAAACTGTAGCAAGTTCTTTCTAGACCCTACTTTAGTAGTGTTATTGGCCCTGCTACCCGCCTTCTCCCAACCATCTCGTGGTGAGTCTCCTCGATGGGTCACATGCAGGCTAGAACCTGTGTGAGCTTGTGAGTCACTGTTTGGAGGACAGACCCGGAGAGGAGTTGCCTGACCTGCCTCAGCTCGCGATGTGAACAAGAACATAACCTTGGTAAGTGGAATAACTGCAGTTTTAATTATTATAATTTTTCTTAAAGAGGCTTATTGCCATCTCACCTATTGTGGCTAATCCAGGGGGTTTGCTTTACCTCGGCTTTTATAATAGTCTATATTGCAGTTTGCCGACACGTCTTCTCTTTATTCTTCTAAATATCAGTGTTAGGAGGCTGTTGTTGTAAGAGATTTTTACTGCCAATAAGAGGATAATGGAGGGCATTGCAGAACAGCATACAGTAAGAAATAACTTTTCATTTAATATGCTTTCTCCTCCATCCACAGGGAATTTTTTTTATTGTCTCTCAGTTTCAACCTTGACCTTTGCCAAGTTTATGAGTCTGCTCTACATTATTTTCTTATAGTTCCTATTTTGGTGCCCAAAACTTACCAGCTTTGGTGTCATGGCTTTTCCATAAGGAAGGGATAGCACGAGGGTAGGGCCCAGGATAAGATCAGGATAAGGGTACGATCAAAAACCAAGTCAGCTCTTCTATGGACCAAAACCCACTGAAAAGTCTAAGTCTAGAGATGGTCTGTGGGCAGCCTGCTGGTGAGTCAGGGCAGCCTCCTAAGCTAAGGCCTTTCTTCCCCAGGACCCAGAGGTGTATTTCTACTTATTTTCTTACTTTCACATTCAGAATTCTAAAAAATTGTGCTACTTTTAAATTTTACTTTATTTCACATTTTAGAGGTTAGGGAATAGAATACAGGGCCTCACCATATTAAATAAGTGCTCTGTCACACTGATCTGTATGTCCAGCCTTTGTGTGCAGGTTGTTTTTGACTTTATTTGTTTTATTCTTTATAAATTTGAAATTGTGCTCTTGTGTCATTTTTATAACTTAATGCTCTATCATAAGCATTTACTGGGAGCTGGAGGAATAGCACCACAGTTAGAATGCAAGGCCTTGAGTTCAATGCTCCAGTGCCACATAAACTGGGCTTGGTGGCACATATCTGTAATCCCAGCACTTGGGCGGCTGAGACAGGAGGGTTGGTGTGAGTTCAAGGCCAGCCTGGGCTGCATAGTGAGTTCAAGACTAGTCTAGAAAACAGAGGAGACCTAGCCTCAAGAAACAGAAAGCATTTACGATGTTAATATTGTTGCAATAAGCATCTTTTTCGTATTTATTTTTTCTTTTTCTTACTTAAAAACTTAACAGTCAATTCTCAGAGGTACAAGAAGGGATAAGCAAGTCCCTAAAATCTCACCCACAGGACAGAGAATATTTAACAGCTGGTCAGAAAGAAGAATGTTACTGAATATTTCTGCAGGTAACTACTTGGACAGTTTTTTCCTGGTCAAACTGTATCACAGCCATGACTAGAGCTGTGGTCCTCCTGCATCAAAACTACCAGATCCAGGTGCATTTAGGTATGCCTAGAGCCACTGTAGGCAGTGGGCAGGCAGCCATCTGCACACAGAAGGCTCCGAGAACCTCCTGGGAGAGGGCCCAGCCCCAAATCTTGCTTGTTCTGGCCCAGTCTCAGGAGTGGTGACTGATGAAAATGAATAAAAACAGCAGTTCACAAAGATTGCTGTAGGAGTTCAGGGCCACCGTGCCTCACATGGGCGACCACAGGAGACAAAGAGGCGGTAGAGAGGCGATGCTTCTCTCTCATGGTGGAAAACTCTGGACAACAGATTGGACATTGCTGCCTGAATCACGGACTGGACCAAGCTACATTGGCCCGGAGCGGGAGGCTCAGAAGACTTCCAAATTGGGCTGCCACAAAACTGACGGTGACTTTGATGTTCAACCTGATCAGGCGCTTGTAACCGCCTGCACAAAAAGGAAAGGGGGTCTCAGGCAAAGGTGGGACCATTAGTACTGCTGCCAGGTGCTCAACTGATGAGGAGAGGGAAGCTGGAGGTGCAAGTGGTCTTGGCCTTGTACTGCTGCCATCAGGTTCGCAGGAAAGCCCGCAGGCCGGACGAGAGACAAGCAGACTGGGGCGGGCCCTAGGGAGGTCAGATGCAGGCACGGGCTGTGAAGAGACATGCCTAGCAGGACCGCAAACTAACACGAGCTGGGTTAGTCAGGTAGGAAGAGACGGGGAAGATGACTTGGACTCTGCTGTAATCAGTGGAGGGCTCTCCGGCCCCGCCCTGCCCGGCCGGTCAGAGAGCGAGCAGCTGTGCTATTCCTAGCCTTTGAGTGTTGCCCAACCCCAGGGGCTTCCCTGCTTTCCTTCCATACCCTTGTACGCAGTCCTGCTACCCCATTACCTGTTAAATCCGTTTCCTACCTCATTCCTTTATTAAGTTGTTTAACATTAGTGGTATCCCTAATATTAAATCATGGATCCTAATATTAATGTATCACCTGGTTGCTGCTGGGACGCTACTATACGACATAGGCCATCCTGTCGATGGCACTGGGGGCTGTGGAACTCTGGCTGTCAGCAACTCGCTCTGGAGATGGTGATGGGTGCCTTTTACATCCAGAAAGGAAGGACACAGGCTGGGACTTCACTGACAGACTTCACAGGTTTCTGGTCGGGATTTGGCTATCAGTGCCCAAACCATCAGAATGGGAAGAGTTTAGGCAGGTGTGATTGCAGGCAGGGATTAGGGGAGGGATCAGGGAAGGAAGTCCACTGTGAATTCACCGTGTGGGGCTCTTAGCCTCACCCACACCTGTTCCACTTGCTCTCTGGAGAAGGGCTGAACAGGCCTGGTTCTGGGGAAGGAGGTTAGGACTTGCAGAGGATGGCGTGGGAGGTAGGATGGGTCCATCTAGCCCGGAGCACCTGACTCAGGGGATCCCTGTAAATATGACAAGAGAATTGAAGGTGCTCTAGGGCAAGGACATTCTTCCCTACTGACTGTCAGAGCAGAGCATACTCATCTGGAAGGAATGCTGGGAGAAACTGAGCTGGAGACACTCAGAAAACACGAGAGGCTGGGGAGGGTGAGCACAGGGAATTTTAAAACAGGTTTGTTACGAATTTAATAGATGATGGGATTTGGAAAAGTTCACCCTAAAGTGCTAAATCTGGTTTTATTTATCTAGGCCATGTGGTATTTCCTTTTAGTGAAGTAAGGAATTTATACACACTGAAAAATTGAGCTTTTATTGTGTAAACTTAACAGAAATGTCCAAATATGTGAGAGAAGTAAAGCATGGGGAAAAGATGACTCAGGTAGGAATCCCGTAAATTCTTCCAGGGCCTTTGCACATGCTGTTTACAGCATCTGGAAGCTATTTCTCTTTCCTCATACCCTGCAGGAGGTCAGATTTTCTCATTTTCCTCCTCCAAATTGTGATTTTTATTAGCATGTATTTTTGATGCATAATTATGTTCATCTTGAGGCATTGATGCATCATCATGGTTATTTCTCTTCCCCCCTTCCCATCCTCTCACCCCATTCCCCCACATCCCGTGTCCTCTACAAATTTTCCCTGTTTCCCACCATTTTTCTTGTTTGACTCTTTTACTTATTTATATATTGTATTTCTCATATAAGAGAACCCATGTAACACTTAAGCTTCTGTGTCTGATTCATTTCACTAAGCATAAAGGTCTTAGGGTACAGCCATTTGCCTATAAATGACTCAAACTTATCTATCTTTGTCAGAGTGGTATTCCATTATTTCTATATACCACATTTTTTTTTTTTTTGTCTGTAGGTGTGCTGCTGCTTTTGAGACGGAGCTGTTGTGAGTTGTGCTACCGTCCACTTAGGTGTGCCTGTGGCCCTATTATTTGATGTTTTTGTCTCTTTTGGCAAGACGTTCAGAAGAAGTGACCGAGTCAGCTCAGTCAGTCAACAGGAACTTGAGAGAGGGAGCGCAGATTAAAGAATACTGGACTCTTGCAAGAGAGCTGCAAAAGCCGCTTTATTAGCTACATGCTTCCTTTTATATCCTCCTTGCCTTCCCATTTGTTAACAGTCACGTGTTTCCACACCTGATCCAGATTTCAAATGGAAAACAAGCAAAAACACGAGTGACTTAAATTTAGTAAAGGAGCAACACCTGGGGGTTCAAACCGTAAGCAGTAAACCAGCAACACCTGGGATTTCACACGTTCAAACGGTAAGCAGTAAACAAGCAACACCTGGGATTTCACACCGTTCAAACGGTAAACAAGCAAAACAACCCGTGATTTGCAGGAACTTGCCCGAGGTCAGCAATGCTGAGGCTCTGGGGCCCTGAGGTCCCCAACAAAGTGTTCTAGCTGGATTAAGTGGATCGTTTATTTTCAGGTTTCTGAGGGCACTCCACACTGATTCCCACAATGATTGTACCAGTTTACTGTCCCACCAACAATGTTGAAAAGTTCCTTTTCTCCAGCATTAGTCATATTTGGAAGTCTTGTTAACAGGAGTAAGGTGGAATCTCAGTGTTGTTTTGATTTGCATTTCTCTAATGGCTAAAGACGCTGAACATTTTTTTAATATATTATTGGTCATTTGTCTTTCTTCTTCTGAGAACTGTCTATGCATTTCAGTTGCCCATCTTATGGTTGGCTCTTTTACTTTTGGGCGTCTAATTCTTCTCTGTTCTTTGTATATTCTATATATTGACCCTCTTCCTGAGGAGTAGCTGGCAGGTTCTTATCTCCACTCTGTCAGTTCTCTCTTTACTCTGTCGATTATTTGCTCTGCTGTGCAAAAGTTTCTTAATTTGACATAACCCCATTTTTTGGTGTGTATTCTTGGAGGTTTGTTGTTGTGCTCTGGTGCAGCTCTTGTAGTTTGCCTCACAGATCTCTCACACTTTGAAGTCATGTTTTGTTTGGTTATGTGGCTAAGGTCCTGTCCTCTCTTACTAATTCACAGCTTTCATTAAGGCAAGAACTATAGGCTGTCCTCTCCAGGGATGCTGAACAGGTATTTCATGGATGATTCCCTGAGGGACTTTAAAGCAAGTCAAGTGGAGATTGGCTTCCCAAGTGAGAGAAAGTGAAGTTTAATATTGAATCCTGGTAGCTTTGGGCCTATGTTGCCTACATTTCTCTGTTAAACATCTTTTATCTCACAGCACACTTGCAGGAGGGAGTGCGTGACAGCAGCACGACACCTCTGGACCTCTGGATTTCATGAAGTGTAGTAAAGACTTGAATCCGATCAAAACTCGCCCTCACAGCTGGAGAGAGACACCCAGCTCCTTTGATTTCCTTGAAATTGCCAGAGATTTTCACTGAACTTGGAGGTCTTTGAATGAATCTTTGGGGGTTGCTGCAGCTATGCAAATATGGTGCCCTGAGGCCCGCGAGGAGAAGTCCAAAAGAGGCCAGAGAAGAGTGTGTCTAAACTGCTCTGTGCTGATCCTGTTCTCTACATTTTCGAATGTGAGATTCTAGGCCTGGTGTAACCAAGTTAATCACAAAAACCAATGACCGTTACATTTGAGAAAGGAGGTTAAATGTGAGTTAAATGTGGAGTTAAATGTAACCAAAAAATCCTCCTCTCACCATGTCTAACGTCATCGCTCAGCCAGGTAGAGCAGCTTGCTATGGCCAAAGGGAAATGCAGTGGGATGGCTTTGTTAAAACCGTCAGGCCGGTGCCCTCTGCCTTTGGGTCTTCACCCCCTCCTCCTCCTGGCTCCCTGGGTGCAACTACTGAAGGTTTTGCTTTCAGTTCCACTTCAGCAAAGGAAGAAGACTTCTCACTCCCAAGGAGGAGGGCCACACTTGTTGGGGGACAGAGCAGTACTTGGAAAGAGTCTAGGGTTTTGTGCAGCAGCAGCTCGTAGTTTCTAGCTCCCGAGTAGTAGAAGAAAACTTTTTCTTGGTTAGACCCTTATTATTTTTGGACTCTGTTACCCTCAACAGAACTTAATTCCAACAGGTCCATTTGGGAATCTTTAATGATTGGTGTACAGTGAGCTTTCATGGTGTTTACTTACAAAGGGCCTGCAGTCTGCCATAGAGGAGCAGGAGTTGATCTTGTTCCAGAGGGAATGCTGGAATGGGTGGGAGGTCTGATGCACACTAACGGGCCAGGGACTTGGCTTATCTTTTGGGAGCAGTTGACAAATAATAGATACCTGTGACTTCTTTCTCCAAAACTTCTCCTTTGGACAGATAATGAGCTACAAAGCCTCCGGCCCATGCTAAGTGGCTTGGGTTCTGAGTCTCCAGTTCTGAGGACCTAGGTGGGGCTGTGTCAGGGTGACCTTTGCATTGTCATTATGCACTTTTGCTCTTTCCCTGGCTGCTGTCTCATCTCCTCTGGGCCCAGCCAGCATGGAATATGACTTTTCCTCTTCCATTCCCCAGCCTTTGCCTACAGGCCTGCAGTTAGCTGTACAGTCGATGAAGAGCCAGCCTTGTCACTTTCACCCCTTATGATACAGAGAAGCGGTGGAGTTCTGAAATAACATTTACAAAAATTTGGCCTTCAAATTCTGATTTTTTTCGTTAATACACTTTTAGTAAACATGTAATGTAAGTTTTTCATTTAACCATACTTTACATGTACAGTTTGGTGGCATTAATTACATTCACGATGTAAAATCATCTTAATTTATTGATTTTTGATTTCTCACACCAAATTATTTCTTAATTGGTTTGTTTGTTCGCTTGAAACAGGGTTTATACTGTAGTCAGCCTGGTCCTGAACTCACCTTGGAGCCCAGGCTGGCCTTGAACTCAAAGTGCTCTCTTGCCTCAGCCTCCTAAGTGCTAGGACTACAGGTGTATGTCACAGCACCCAGCTTATGTGGTGCAAGTGCTTTAACTGCTGAGCTACACTCCCAACCCCGTCACATCAAATTCCTAAGCAGATATGTCTTCTCCTAATGAAAGGTATTGTATAACCAGTGAGACCATAGTTAGGCTCATTCTAAAGAATAGAAACTTAGTGACTGGAATGTCTCTGTATTTCTCTCTGACACAAAGGAAGCTGGCATTTCCTCTTTGGTAAGTGTTGCTGGCATGAGAGGGATGGGTGGTTGCTAGGATTCTGGGGCTTACCACTCAGCTGGGATGCAAAGATGGAAGGATGGGAAAGTTACACACCCTTGCTCTGGCTCAGCCATTGACTCTTGCTCATTGAATGGTTGGTTGAGCTGTTCTGAGCTACACACAGGGAAGAAGGTGGCCGGGACTGTGAGGGTCGAAAGTGATAGCTAAAACCATTGTGGGAGTGTGGCCTAGGGGGATTTGTGTGTATGGTGGGACAGAGGGTGGCTATATCTGTAGGTGACAGAGCTCATAGGTTGTTTAAGCTCCATTCTGCCCACCTTCTTCTCCTGGCTTCTAAAAACACTAGAAATCTGCTTTAGAGTAAGAAATCTGAATTTTAAGTTGTAAGGTAAGAGATAAAGGGAGTTAAAGGCAGATGCTCTTGGAAGTTCTCATGATGTTAAATGTAGGAGGCTGTTTGAAGCTGTGATTTTCAGCTATGAAAATTCAATTATAGTCTCACCAGATGAGTGCTTGTGTCACCTAGGGTAATCTTGTACAGAGTCCTGGAGGGAAAGCAGGCATAATAGGCTACTCTTAGTTGGAGACATGAACTGCTATTTCCCAGACTTCAATTACAGAAAGCCTGGGCCTATTAGCAGATGAGCATGCCCTAGGGAACACCAGCTCCTCCTGGTCTCTTGGACTAAGGACAGGACATTTTGTGGTCATATGCTGTGGGCCTCATGCCTCACATCTCCACTCACTGAGTCCCCTTCACTCTGGTCTAGAGAGAAGTGAGCGGCCTAAGCCTGAACATTATCCTAACTCAACCCCAGGCTTACTCCTGAGCTCTCTTCTCCCTGTCACCTTCTCCCCCTAGACTTATGGAAGTGCCCAGGTGACCGAGACCACTCAGTCAGTCAACGAGAACTCGAGAGGGGGAGTGTGGACTGAAGAAAACTGGACTTTTGCAAGGGACGCTGCAAAAGACGCTTTATTATCTACAGCCTTCCCTTCATACCCTCCTTGCCTTCCAGCTTGTTAACAGAACAGTCCCGTGCTTCAACACCTGATCCAAATTTCAAGTAGAACAACACCTGACTTAAATTTCAGACAATAAACACTTCTTCGTGGAAAGGAACTTGGCCAAGGTCAGCAATGCTGAGGCTCTCGGGCCCTGAGGGCCCCAACACCTAGGATCCCCCTGACTTCCTATAAAAACTCTGAGAAGATACGCTGTCTGGGAAGGCCTAATCCTCTTCCATGCTAGAGAAGTGTTTGGTGCTCTGCCTTCTAGAATCCCGTTTTAGACAGAAGGAACCAGGTCTTCATGGTAAGGGGACTGTTATGCCCACTGTCAATCAGACTGTAGCTTGCACTGATCCAATTGACAGTGTAAGCTAAAGTCCAGAGAAAGTAGGAAAGCTTATGGTATAGCATTAGGAGCCAGGACAACTGCCCTAGGTTCTTTTCTTTCATGTACTCCTGATGTCCTGCTTCTATCCCACTATCAGGCCATATGCCAGTCAATTAGTAGCAATGCCCAGGGCACTGTGGGTTAGAAACTGGCTGTGTCTGAAGATGCATTGCCCAAGCCCTCCTAGAAGCAGAGTTCCAGAGAGGCATGGTGGTGCACACCTGTGATTCTAGCACTCTGGGAGGCAGAGGCATGAAGATTATACATTCAAGCCCAGCCTAAGCAAATTAGACTTAAAGAGACCTTGGCTCAAAAAAATTAAAAAGGGCCAGAAATGTAGCCAAGCACAAAGGTCATGAGTTCAGTTGCCCATGTATCTGTCTCCCCCACTCCCATCTCTCTTTCTCTTTCACCATAGTCTTTTCCCTGTTGCTCCCTATAAAGGAAGCAAAGAAACTGGGTATTTGGAAAGCTCCTTGCACATCATGAATGTGTGTGGGTATAGCAGAACAAATCATCAGGGGAGACCCTCCGTGTGTGGGGGAGCAAATAGCTCTTGGATTCCAAAATGCCAAGTAAACCCCATCTCATAACTCTGGCCTCAGTTTCTCTCCAAAGACTTCAAAGTTCTCAGTGACCAGAACATCAGGCAAATTAAAGGAGAGAAGTCCTTGATCCGGGACATCTGCCCCTGCTCGCAGAAACATGAAGGAAAGGCTAGTGGGGTGCTGCTGCTGGGGGCAGGTGGGAGGGATGTGGGCACAGGCTAGTCAGCTGGTGTGCATGGTGAATAGAGGCTGTGGGAGGAGGAATTAAACTAGCAGCCTTCAAAGTGACTGTATATAATGGTCCAAGTAAAACAAAAATTAAAACATTAATTTCTATTTATTGTTTTGTCTAAAAATCTCCTTTACCAATATTTACTACATAAGTCAACATAGGCACCCTTACTCAGCCCATGCATCAGAAAAGGTCAAGTGTTAGCATGAGGTTGTACAAATTACTTGTATCCCCAAGCAGTGGGTAGACAGATTATATCACCTTATTTTATATAAATTGTTCTCATAAAAGGTACAAGTAAGAAAAGGATTCCTGCAAACCAGGTGTGGTGGCACACACCTATAATCTTGGAGGCTGAGGCAGGAGGATTGCTATGAGTTCAAGGCCAGTCCAGAATAAGCTCAGGACCAGCTTGGACTGCAGAGTGAGATTCTGTCTCAAAAAAAATCTTGTAAATAAACCCACAGATTGGAAAACAATACAAAGAGTGAGAGAGCCAAAGCAAAGGGAGAGATTGTCAGAGCTAACAAGTTCATACTCCTAACAGGAAATCCATTATGACGATATAATCAGCTCTGCCAATAGAGTCTACCAAGAAATTCACATTTATAAAAAAGACAGCTTGAGACATAGATCTACATGTCTATGCATTGGACCTTAAGATTTTAACTAATAACACTACAAACACCATCATAATAAAAACACAAATAATAATAAGACACAACTTCTATAAACCCATATTAAACAACCTCTGTAATTTTTAAGGGATATTTAGTTGTGTCTTTTTGTAAAATATTACAAAATCTAATACAAAAATATTAGAAATATCTTATTTCTAAACATGTTTGCATTTTGTAATATTTTACAAAAAGACAAAATGTCAATCAGTATCATTTAAAAAGAAGAGCTCTTCTATTTGAAGTGGTTAAAGTGACTGAATTAATATCGAGAGAAGATGGTGTCCCACAGAAACCCATTCTCTTGAAAGACACACAGGAAGCATTGATGAGGATGTAAAGATACGGGTTTAGAACCCAGGCTCTGTACAGCTTGGCTACAGAGTCAGATACAGTTGTTTAGATCTTTTCTTTGCTTTTTGATGATAACATTAATGAAGAAACACTTTAATATTGTCTGGGATCTGTTAAGTTGAACATATGTTCACAACTGTAAATGACTTCTTTAGTAAAATTTATTGTGGTTTTTAACATGTGAGTGACCACGGGCTGTCCTGTCTGGAATGCAAAGCTCTGGGCTGACACTTGAAACTCACAAATTCTATCATTCCTTTACAAGCTTCGATGACGTTAATGAAGTTCATAAAGCCCACAAACTACTACAGGATGTCAACAAAATGGTTTATTTGAGAAAGAGAATCTTAAACATACAATGAGACATTTACAATACTTCATAAAAAACTGTGGAATGAGGCTGAAACATTTTCTGTAACTCAAAGGCTATCTTAGGACAAAGAATTTAGAAGCTATAGAATTTAAAGACAACCACAGTGAGTTCAGGACCAGCCTGGACTACAAAGGGAGACCCTGTCTCAAAAGAAAAAAAAGAATTTAAAGAAAACTCCCCCCTCCCACCCAAATTATTTATTTTATTAGTATTTGCAACACACAATAATTACTTCCCACTTGAGGAACTGGCGCACGGACATATTGCATCTCCATCATTTTTCCTTCCTTTCCTCTTGCCCTTCTCTTTCCTCCTCAGATCCCCACCCCGTCTCCCTCCCTATAAAAACCTATCTCCTTGTTTTCTACCATCATTCTTATTTGGCTCTTTACTTATTTATACTTTGAGTTTCTCATATTAGAAGAATCATGTGGCATTAAAGCTTTTGTCTCTGATTACTCTGTCAAGCATCATGGCCTTGAGGTGCATCCATTTTCCTACAAATGACTCAAAACTTAAATGATGACTTTAACAAAAGGGCAAGTGCACTGAATTTGTTAGTCTGTTTGCTCTGCTGGCCATGTGACTTTTCCAAGTGGTCTCTCCCTGCCTCCTGCTCCCTTTTTTCTCTTTCTTTCTCTCCTCTCTCTCTTCTCCCCCCTCCGTGTCCCCTCAGGTAAAGATGAAACTTTAATAATACACTGAGACAATAATCATGCTTTAAACGAATTATGCTATGACTGCTGGAGATTTGAAGAGTGCCGTTTGGTCTGTTTCTGTTTGTGCGACTTGAATGCCAAAATGTAATGTGTGTCTGCTACGCTCTGCAAAGTTAAAAAGCATCTCTTAAAATCCACTTTACAGCCTTCCAAATGCACAATCTTAAGGTTTGCAAACATTCTATTTGTTACAAATATTTGCAAGAACATTTGATGAAAATCTCATTAAGAATATGGCTTCATGGACAAAAAAAATTTACCTAGGGAATTTCACATTTACAAAACCGCCAGATGGGATTTACAAGGTGAGAATTAGAATTTAGCAGGTGCGGTCAAGATAGGGGTCTATCTGGGCCTATTTTCCCTTGTGGGACAGCTTTTTAAAAACAACAATAGCCGCTGGAATCAAGTGTTGTCATTAATTGAATGTAGAAGCAGACGTTCATAAAATATTAAGCTAAGATTTATTAAAACCACTTATAATCATGCAGCTGTCGCTAAGTGGATTGTTGTGAACGTCTTTAAAGTGAAAGAAAAAATACTCTGTGCCATTCATTAAAATAAAACAATCCAAAAATTATTGCCTCACCTTTATCACATCCTTTAACATTTTAGTGTACTTTTTTAATATATAAAAACAATCTCCTGTATGTATTATTTATAAATTGTCAAAATCAAGCTGTGAGGTAGAAGGAATGAAACTGGGTGCTGAAACGAGACAGCCTGGGGACAGCAGTGGGCGTAGCGGGACACTCAGTGGCGCTCCCTAGCTCACTCAGCCGTAATTTCTTTCTCAGGGTGGTGACTAACTAACTTGGTGTGAGAGACGGAAGGGACACCTCCTCAGGGACGGCTCCAGAATGTGGCCGGGCCTGTGGGTGTGTCCTCATATCAGTCATTAATATTGCAAACACCTGAGCCGCTGGTTCTGGTGCCCCCCCCCCCCCCCTTTGGGGTCTGGACACATTTCCACCGCCTAGGACCCTGAGTCGGGATGCTCCCCAGGAAGTTCCTTAGGACCTGCAGCTCTGGAGCATTCCGGGATGAAGGTGAGGTCCAGGAGTCACTGGCAGGCAGGAGGCTGTTAGAACCATGGAACTGGCAAGAGATCCCAGAGAGGGCCAGCTGAGGCAGGCAGTGAGGTAGCTGGCACAGGGGCCACAGGGAAAGCATGGGAAAAGTCGGGCCGTGGAGGCTGAGAGGCCAGGGGTACCCAGGTATTGGGGGAGGGGGTAGGAAAGGAGAGAGTGAGAGAGAGGCGCTGGCTCGGGGGTGCCAACTTTGGAAGTACTCTACGCCACGAAGCAGGGCGTGGTCGGCAGGGCAGAGGTGAGTTGTGGCGACCCGGAGGTCACCCCGGGCTCCGAGGAGTCCGGCCGCAGGGTGGGAGAGCCAGGGTGCGTGCGTGCGTGTGCGCGCGCGCGCTGGGAGGGGCGGGAAGGGGACCAAGCGGCCCGACGGACACCTGGGAGGACACGGATGCTTGCGGGTCGGTGGGGCCACAGGAAGTGAGTCTCACGCGAGGGGCACGAGACCCCAGAAGGCCGCCCCGGGAGAGTCCTGGGTGGGGGTGGGGGCGGGGCCGGGCGGGCCGCCGGGATGGCATCGGACCGGGCTGCGGCGCGGGGACCGGGAGCCCTGGCGGCGCCGGGCGCGCTTCCGGCGACGGACCCGGCGGCCGCCGCGCCCCCGGCGCTCGCAAGTTTCCTGGTGGCGGCCCGGACCGCGCCGCAGGTAGCAGCCGGCAGGCCCGGGGGTGGCGGCCGCTCCCGGCCGGCGCCCCGCCCGATCCCCAGGTGGCCGGAGCCGCGCCGCCGGCGTCCCCCGCGGCCGTGGCCCTGGCGGCGCGCGCTGCAGCGGGTCCCGCGAGCGCCGGCTGGCAGCGCGGCCTGGGCCGGCCCGCAGGCGTGGGCTCCCGTCCAGGCCCAGCGCCGCACCTGCGCCCGGCCCCGCGGCTGTCCCCCCAGGCCCGCGGCATGGCCTTGTCCTCGGAACCTGGTGAGTGCGCGCGGGGCTGCCCTGCTGACCTTGGGCCCACAGCGCGGGTCCTGAGCGCTGCGGGGTCGGAACCTGGGCCGCGCTGCCCCAGCTCGTGGAGGTGGCGGTGCCCACCCCGTGCTTGGCCCCGACCTTCCCTTGGTATGCGCTTCGGCTCCTGTCCTCAAGGTAGACTGGGCTTTCCAGCGACATCCATTTCCCGGGGCTGGGTTAGGTTGTCAGGATTTAGGGAAATGAAGTGTAACTCTCAAGCACTTGGACAAGTTTGTCGATGTTTGAGACCTACAGGATACGGACAGCTGAGGTGGACTTGTACCTGGAGGCAGAGAGATGGGCAGGACAGTGGGATCACGGGTCCTGAAACCCACCTCTCTGGCTTTTCTGCACAAGGGAGGTGTGCAGCCTTGGGCTCCTGTAGTCGGCTTCTGCCCTGCAACTTCCTGGTAGCTGTTTTGCCAAGCAGAGCAGCTAATTGGCAGAGGCAGCCGATGTGAGTTTTGAGTAGCCCTGGAATAGAATCAACTTGCCAACTACAGTGTCAGGTCTTAGAACCGTAGGTGGCGGGTAACTGTTGACAGATAAGTGAAGGAGCTGGTTGACAGCCGACAGCTTTAGGAGGGATTTCAGCCGGCCACAAGCCTTTATTGGCTATCTTCATAGGCAAAGGGACTATCTCCAGGGAAAAACTGACCACACCTTGAACCTGGGAGGAGAAATTCCTTCCCTGGCTGTGAAGCCTCGGTGCTGAGTGGTAGTGGAGCCGCGGGGCCAGGCAGGCAGAGCTCTGTCAGTTCTTACCTTTCCAAGTGTTGACAGCAGGTTTAGGGGTTGGCCTGGCATGGCCACAGCTCTTGCTCTAACTCTCAGGGGCCTGGCTTGCTGTGAAAATGATGGTAGGGCACTGGCCTCTTTAGGAATAATGATTTTGTGTGTGGGGGTTGCTGGGAGACTCTTTGCTCCCTCAGCCCTAACTTTAGCTCTGCCCCAGTTCTGAGATCTTGAGTAGAAGATCACTGTTACCTGTAGAATCACTGTTCAGATGGCCTCAAAATCAGTTCCAGATCTAAGAATGTCACAAACAGGTTAAAAAGTAGTGTTAGGGTTGAGCAAGGAGGTAACTTTCTCTCTAAAGCAGCTCATTGGCCCTCCTGGTTCTTCCACCAAGTTCGTTAATCTCTTGTTTCTTTCACATGCCTGCTGTGTATCTAGGGCAAGAAACAATGGCTTTTGTCTTCTGATACATAGTGTGGGGAAATTAACTAGGGCAGAGGAACTGTGGGCTCCAGGCTGGAGTCCTGGATGTACTCAGTCACCAAGAGCCAGCCTTCACAGAAGAGAAGGCTGTTCTTTCGTCTGATCTGGCTTCACACCTAACACTGGCTTCCTTCTTCCCGAACGCAGGTAGGACCTTGGGAGAGTACTAAGTACTAGGTGCTTGGTAAATAATGTTGACCAGAAGGATTCAGAATCTAGATGAAACTTCATCTTCATTTTTCCAATTGGACTTTCTTCTGTTTGATGTCTTAAGATGACAAAGATAATGTTGTTGATAGATAATATACATAAAGCACCTACCCAGAGCCTGATACTTACTAGGCAAAGTGCTTTACCCATGCTAGCTAATTTGTCATCGCAAATGTCAGGAAGTTGGTATTTTTATTGCCTTCCTTTTTATAGGGAATAAAACTGAGCCACAAGAGAATTTAATAACTTGCCCAAGGTCATGCAACTCAGTGGTGGAACAGGATTTAAAGCCCAGTAAGCTGATTTGGGTCCATGTTCTGAACCATACCCTGTGCTGATTCTCGAGGTTCCCCTCTTAGCTCATTCGCTCATTTGTTCCTAATGCAATCATCTATGCGCAGATGTGTTTGGAGCGCTTGCCATGTGCAGTCATGGGGCATAATTATGAATGAGACAGATAAGATCGGTTGTGAAGCCAATATTTAGCAGATTAAGTCTCTTTTACCAGCTCTTTATATGAGTTGCACACATCTCAGAAATGAGAAGGCAAATGGCTTCTCTAGGCAAGCAGCTGTCTTGCATTTGGAGAGAAAGTGGCATCTTTCCTGATTAGACTTATTTGATTTCAGTCTTTCCTGTCCTTCAGGGGCAATGAGGTTATAAAAATGCATACATCTCCTGAGCAGGAGAAGTAGCTCTAGGTTTGGTTATCATAGATTGTACTGATATTCCTTTAATAGATGCAATGGTTTATATTTGGAATGCCTCCCAAGGCCCAATGTGTTTGAAAAGGGATAGGACCACGGGGTTAATCAGTGGATTAGCTATTGATTTCACATGCTGTGAGGGGAGAGAGCCTGGCTGGAAGGGGCTGGCCGCTGGAGGCATGATCTGGAGAGATATTTCATCTTCAACTCCTTCTCTGTCCTTCCCTCTGCTTCCTATTGCTAGATGGTAAACAGCTTTCCTGTCCCTAGGCCCTCTGTTGTACCCTTACACTGTTGCCAGTGGTCGTGGGCTGATTGAGACCTCTGTACTATACATTAAAATAAACATTTCTTCTCTTAAGCTTTAGGTGCCAGACTCTGTCTTAATGATGAGAAAGTTACTGTGATAATAGGAAGTAGGTTTTTTTGCATGGAGCTGGGGAGACCTTTCAGCCGCAAGGAACAACAGCATGTCAGGCTTAAGGTGGACGCATGAGGTTCTAGACAGAACTTGCCCTCCTGAGAGAGCTGTACTTTGATTGCAAACTGCCTCTGTTCTGAGGGTGTTCCATATCTTTGGCTCCAGCAGGACTCCTGGCCACTGTTCCAACCTGTGTCATCTGAGCAGGGCTGCTGTTCATCTTGCGTGGATCCGGTGGAATGAGCCTCATACACCCGTAGCTGCGCCCAGAAAGGTGTCTTTCCCTAGGCTGGAAAGTGAAGACCCAAAGAGGAAGGCATTTTCCAATGCCCAAGCTCATACAATGCGTGTTTTTTCCTTTGGCAGCAGTGGTGTTATAGTTAAATAAGTATGTTGGGTTAAAAAAAAAAGCTAAGCTGTTTTATTTACTGCAGGATTTTTTAATATGCTGAATCAGTTTGTAAAAATTTTGCATGTATCCCCATAAGAGATTATAGAGGGCAGTCTTTTTAGGTCTTCTGCCCTAACCCCATTTTGGCACTGGTGATTGAACCCAGGTCATGCACACTAGGTAAGTGCATTATCAGTCACTAGGTTAGGTTGCATCCCAACCCCTTCTTCTGCCCTTTTAGGTTGTGTAGACTATATGTTGTTTAGACTAAGTCTATCTAGGAACTATTCAAAGTGCAGAATAAAATTACCTGAGGGCGCTGGCCTCAGTCCATGGATTAGGCTGTTCCCATCCCACTTACCACCGTACCTTTCACAAATATCAGATGAGGAAATCATTTACCTCTTCTCCTTTCTGGAGGAACAATACTAAGAGCTTGTTTTTTCCCCCTCATGCTGTAAGTTCATTTAATCATTTAACGAATAAACATTACCCTCCTTCTAGGTTGCTTGTACCTTGCTGATCACAGTGTTTATGGAACAGCTGTGTGGACAGGTGGGTCATAATCTCTGGGTAGGCAAAGCCCAGCAGCAGCCCAAGGATCATGTGTCACCCTTGTAATCCTGCTGTGTGCTCACTGGGTTACGATGTGGGCTCAGCAGGCACATCCTCCCCGTTGGACACGAGGAGGTGATTTAGACCCATGTCAGGACCACAGCTAGGCTCCTGACAAACAGCTGACCCAGCCTTCCTGGGCTCTTCTCCCCAGGATTTCAACAGCATCACAGAAATAGCCATTTCGCTCATGTTTATTTCCCACGCTCAGATGATTGGTCAAAGTCATCAGAAGGTTGTGTGTCTCTTCTGAGCCTTTCCATTCTCCTAAAGGGCAGATAAAAAGGTGCAAAGCTTTGTGTCTGTAATGCTGGTTTTCTTCATCCTGCCTGGATTCTGTGAGTTGCTTGAGGCAGGCCCCCCTGCCCGAGGAGAGCCGTGGAGGGCAGGCAGTGCTCAGAGGCTGTTCAGAGCGAGAGGCCCACGGGAGCCGCAGTAAAAAGGAAACGGTACAGGTTGAGCTTGAGTGGCCACGGTATGGCATACTTCTTCCTGGTATGTGTGTGTGTGCGCGCACAGTCATCCGTGATGTGGCTTCTTCCAGGGAAGAGAGGGAGGTGTGGGACGGGGCTGCCAGCTTTTCATCCCAGCTGCCCCTTCTACCCACTACCTCTTCACCATGGCCGCCTTTCACCCTGAGACTTTGTCTTTCTCTGGGCAAGGAGGAAGCAGTTCATGGCCCTTCCTTCTTTTAGAGGAGGAAGGGAAGAGGGGCTGGTCTTGGCAGCTGGGCTCTGAGTTCCTTTTCTAGTCCTAGCATACCCTCAGAAAGATTCTTTGGGGACTTTCTGAGAGGACACAAGGCAGGCTGTTACAGATGAATTTTCATGGGAGATGAACCCAGCGGCCAGGTCAGGCCTGAAGTAGAGTTCAGTACAGAAGTAGTGAATGTGATATTATCACTTGTTACGACTCGGCTTTTGGGAGGGGTCTGTGTGTTGGAGGGAGATGGTGGCTTATCTCTGTGCTTGCTCAGGTCAGCTGAACGTGCTGCAGCTGTGGCAGGAGCCGCCTCAGTTTCTTCGGGTGAGGGCTGGGAGCAGGGCCAGGATACTGCATTCAGGACACTCCAGCCATTTTGCCTTGGATAACCAGCGTTACCTGGGTCCTCTAGGACTCCTGGAAATTTTCCACTCACATTTGGGATTCACAGAGAATTTCCAGCCCAGACTTGCTGCTCACAGACATGCAGAACAGAGGCCTCCTGCCCCCGCTGCCAAGGGCACGGCCCAGCTAGCTGCTGTCGCACTGACCCCGCTCAGAACCCTGGGCAGCCCAGCCCAGCACCCGGCCCAAGTGCTCACCCGTGTGACATTCTCAGGAGCAGTCATGGAGAGTCCAGTGCCAAGCTCAGGTCTGTGTCATGGGTTCTGACAATTAGCATCCGGCAAGAGCAGAAAATAGCTCAATTTGTGTAGAGAGCGGGTCTTGGTGGCACTGTGCTTCCTTTCTAGAGGGATTGTGGTGCCATGTAAAGTTACTCTTTGTTGAAATTGGTGGCATTTTAGAGCTTTCTAAGTCTGATCTTTCTTCATATTCATTGGAGAGTATTTGTGTCCCAGAGAGATAAGCTGTATCGCTAGCTGACTGGTGCCGGCGAATTTACAGTTAAGCCTTGCAAGCTTGCGGCCTTCAGCTGGCAGAGGATTGAAAGCCAGGCCTGATCAAGTAGCTGGAGCTAAACCCTTCTTGGCCCCTGCAGGGTGGGTTTTCCTTGCCAAGCCTGGTTTGACATGTGTCTAGAGGAGGAAAGGAAGCTCTGGCACATGGGAGCTGTCTGCCTGGGATGTCCAGAGGCAGCAGACATGTGGCAGGCCGCAGGGCCCACCTGGGTTGCCTTCAGGCCATACCCTAGTATTCATCACGTGTCTAAGGCACTGGAAGTGGGTGATTGCTGTGAGTTCTGTGAAGAAAAGGGTTCTCTATGGAGATGCTGCTCCACAGTCCTGGAGTTTTTAATGTTATCTTGTGGAGCTGGGTAGAGAGGCTGTGGAGTGCAGCATCTTCTGATAACTGACCACAGGCCTAGTTTTACTGCAGCAGGTTTCAAGTTCTCATGGGCCATTTTAGAAAAAGTGATTTTAGCTGCCTAAGCTAGAGAAAAAGGGGGATACGTCTTTTGTGAAAACATTCATCCTGAAAAAAAAATGTTTGATTAAATTGAAGAGCTAAAAATACTTTAGAGGCAAAGTTGGCAGATCTGGTGTAAGAATCTCAGACATAAAGGGCTTTTCTAAAAAAGCTCCTTCCTGAGGGGACCTGGTGGGGTGTGTCTGGGGAGACTGGAGGGCCCTGGTGGTACATATCTAGATGAAGCTGTGTGCATTCATGAGGGTGGAGCGGACAGGAAGGTGGTGGTGGGCAGCTTCTGTGCAGGGTAGGAGCCCAGGCAGACCTGGGTCTCAATAGCTACTCACTTTGGGCTTACTTCTTTCTGTGTAAGGGCTCCGATTGCCAAAATTGGCCAGAATAAGGAGTTTGTTTTGTTTCCACTGTTTCTCTCTCTCTCTCTCTCTCTCTCTCTCTCTCTCTCTCTCTCTCTCTGTGTGTGTGTGTGTGTGTGTGTGTGTGTGTGTGTGGTGGTGGGGTTCTGAGGTTTTTGCCTGAGACTTTTGTGCTAAGATGTATTCTCAAACCTTTAAAGATTTAATTCTTTTAATGTTGAGACGGTATCACTAAGTATCAAAATTGCCTGGGCTGGGCTCAAACTTGTGATCCTCCTGTCTTAAATTTCTCAGAGTGTGGGATTAGAGGCATGTACTACTATTCCCACCATATTTTTCTCCTTTTATGTCTTTTTGTATTTGTTTTAAAAGTGACATTATACAGCATTAATTACCAAAATAATACATCCCTCACAGTAGGCAGTCCTGCCATCTGGCCATTTGCTCGCATATTTCTCTTGCAGACCCTCCATATGGGCATGCACTTTCAACTCACTGTAATCAAAGCATGGATATGGCTTTATGTATTAATTTTTTTATTTAATGTTGTTTTACAAAATTTTAAAAATGTGGTTGTACCATCCACATAACTATAAAACTGTTTGCTTGATGGGTTATTTCAAATGAGCATGCTCTAATTTAGACATTTTAAATCTCTTTCTATAAAGAATAAACACCTTTGTGTTTTTTCCTTCAGATTCTTTTCTGAAATAAAATTCTAGACATAGGATTACTTGGTCAAATCGTGTGGCTGCATTATGGCATTTGCTGCCCTTTCCTGGCCCCTTTTGATGTCTATTTCTGAGGTGTGATGTGAGGAGTTGGTACTTGGCACCATGAGTTTGGACTGGAGCGGTTGGGTAGGTTTGTTCCAGCCTGACTGGGCCTACTTGCATGGTTTGTGCTATACCAGCTTTTTCCTTAGGGTGTTACCTTCTCTGAGCTTCTGCTCCGAAGGCCTCCAGCTTCTCCTTCTGGATGCTCTCAGGGCCTCCTCACAGCTCCCTTCTACTCCACTCCTGCAGGATGTGAGAGGCCCCGAGAGGCTCCTTCCTGGGTGTGGAAGGAAGAGGAAACCTGTTTCAGAGTCAAAGGGCCATGGACATGGCTCCAACTGCCCATTACCAGCCAGCCTTCCTCCTTCCTGTGTGTGTCATAATTAGCCCTGCATGCTGCAGAGCAAACCAGAGCAGCAGGCCTCCCCAGGCACCGGAAACCTCCCTGGTGTCTCAAATTATGCCACTTAGAACTGAGAAAGCCGTAGAGGCCACTTAGTCCCATCCTTTAATCCCACAGATGAGAACATTGTGAGGCCAGAGAATGACTCCCAGATGGCCTGATGAGACACCTTCCCTGTAATTGCTTCCTCTCCTGCCAGGCAGGTGCTGCCTCACCTTCATCTTTCTGTCTGGTCCACAAATCCCCTTGTCTCTTAAGCCAACCTTAAAGAAACGGTGACCACCGGAGGTAGGGAGCTTCCTTTTCAGAGTTGCTCCTGGAGAACGTGGTTTATTGGAAAGGTGGCCATAGTCATCTGCTGCGTGTGCGATGTTATGTTGAAGAGGACACCTTGCCAGGTACACAAAGGGACATGGAGTAGTGACACCGTTAAGGGCACAGATGAAGGAACGTGGTGCCTAGGTTTCCTTGCCTAGCAGAGGCTCAGCAAGGAAAGGGAAGGGGGAGAGAAAGGCTGAGAGCAGCCCAGACCTCTGCCAACTTGTGACAAGTGTGACACTGGCAAAATTTGCTTTTGATGCCTCCGTTTTCCCAACTTTAAGATGAGAATAGTGATTAACAGAGTTAATAAATACAAATGCTTGGCAGGACACACACACACACACACACACACACACAGAGAGAGAGAGAGAGAGAGAGAGAGAGAGAGAGAGAGAGAGAGAGAGAGTGAGTTATATAAATGATGTTTGGAAAGAAAAAAAACCCAGATGATTAGGAAAGCCTCCAGTATGCAGAGAGGTAGACAGGAAAAATTTCTTTGAGGAAGTAGGTTTTCAGCTGGGTAAAAAGCATCCCTGTTTAAAGTCTGTGTTTTATTTGCTGTGTCTACTGAAGGGTTCTGGAGAACTATGGGGACTGCGGAAGTGTGGTAGCAGGTATTTTAAGTGAAAGGTCTTGTTCCGTGGAGTGAGGAATTCAGCTTTGGGTTTCCCAGGGCTCTGCTGAGTCATGTGGGGCCTCGAGCTCATTGTTAACCCGGTAAGTTTCGGTCTTCCCTCCCGGGAGAGGAAGGTGAGGCTGTTTAGTGCTGCCCCTGACAGCCTCCCACAGCCCGGAGGAGGAAGCCTCTTCACTCTCCCTCCTTTTTGGTCTTGGAAGTGAAGTCAGCAACGTAGGGCTGAGGGCTGCTGCATACTGTGAATTGCCAAGGTCAGGGAAATGGGAAGGCCAAGGTTGAACAGTTCACTCTTTGACTTGAGAACAGTTGCTTTCTCATGACATGTGAGTGGCCGGCCATGCTTCACATCCAATTACCTATGGACTAGTTTTGAAATTCGACCTGCTGGGTCTGGCCTGGGAGTTCCTGGTGTGCTTGGGCCTCACTTCAGGGCTGTCTGCTCCCTGCACCGGGGCCTTGGGGGATCCAGTAACCATCAAGGCTCATGCCTGTTCTTTCTTTGCCAGCCGAGATGCCGCGCCAGTTCCCCAAGCTGAACATCTCTGAGGTCGATGAGCAGGTCCGGCTCCTGGCAGAGAAGGTGTTTGCTAAAGTGCTGCGGGAAGAGGACAGCAAAGATGCCCTGTCCCTCTTCACTGTGCCCGAGGACTGCCCCATTGGGCAGAAGGAAGCCAAGGAGAGGGAGCTGCAGAAGGAGCTGGCGGAGCAGAAGTCGATGGAGACCGTGAAAAGGTTTGTCCCTGGGGCTTGGCTTTACTTGCAGAGTCGCATACCCTGGGATGGGGTGCCTCAGGGGAGTGGCGTATCCCTGGCGCAATGTTGATTACTTCACTAAGACTCACCACTTTTTTATTGATGAATGTGTTCATGTCTCTGTTGGGTTGAAAAGATCAAAGATTACTGTATCCCTGCTGCTGTTATAATAACCAGTTGTGTGTAGTAATACACCATTTCCAAATGGCATTTCCTCTTTTTGTAAGAAATTTGAGGATTTCTTAGAAAAAGACACTTCTAATTATTTTTATCACTTGACACTCATTCACTTCACTAGGTAACTATTTGCCAAGTAGTTTGCAGATGTAACAATGTGCAACATAGATACAGGCCTTGCTCTGTAGAGCCTATAGTGGGTCTAGAGAATAATTAAAAACCAGACAATTTAATAAAAGAATTAGAAGATATAGTAAGTACTTGCCAATCAGAGTCTAGCCAGAAAAATGAAAATCATTTGAATATTGGAAATAAGATTTTAACAGTCATGGAGATCTGAGAGTCAAAGCAGAGGAGAAAGAGGCAGCCCAGAAATGGGACGCAGAAGGGACAGGCCACTCCCCAGGCCAGATAGATACAGAAAGACAAGGTGTGGCTGGATCCTAGGTGAGTCAGCCTGGGAAAGGTGGAAATGTGGTGGCCTTTTTGATGGAAGCTGGAGCCAAGGAGGAGAGGCTGCAGCACACTGAGGTTCCAAGGCTGTGATGAAGGCAGGAGATACACTACCCTCTGTTGCCCTTCCTGGTACCTCCAAGATCCTCTAAGGGATGCTCTTGGCCAGAAGCCAGCTGACATCCTGGAGAACAGAGGAGGGGATGAGAAACAGATCTGTGGACAAAGGCTGAAGACCAGTACAAGTGCTAGGAACAAGAAGGAGGAAGAGGAGGGAGGGAGGGAGGGAGGGAGGGAGGGAGAGAGAGAGAGAGAGAGAGAGAGAGAGAGAGAGAGAGAGGTCTTTTTTCATACTAGGTGGTCGGGGTTAGTGGCATTTTAGCTGACCCTTCACGCACGTAAAGGAGTTAGCTATGTGTGCAGCCCAGTAGCGTTCTCTCAGGTAGGTAACTGCTGAGCCAGGTTGGAGGCCTCCAGGAGTCTTCAAGGAGGCCTGTGTGGATAGAGGTCTGCTGGAGGAGTGGTGCCATGCCCTGTGGCTGGAGGGGAGGCAGGGCCTGTCAGATGGGCCTTGGGCTCCCTGATGAGAGGAGTGGGGCTCAGTCTGTGTGCAATGAGAAATCTGCATCATTCATGGCTTATCTTCCCTAGAAGAAGAGGATTAAAAAGGTAAAACATGTTTGAGGAATATCTCTTTGGGGACCTTAGTGGGATCTCCAGCTGTCTCACACTGTAGGCTTCAACAGTGAGTGTCCTGAAACTTTGAGTCCAATCTGAAACCTAGTCAATGATCATTAGACCCTTCCTGAGGCGCTGTATACACAGCTAACATCTTTACATGCTTGAAGGGTCAGCTAAAATATCACCTACTCAGAGCCACCAGCTTCAGTCTGAAAAAATCTCTCTCTCTCTCTCTCTCTCTCTCTCTCTCTCTCTCTCTCTCTCTTTCTCTCTCTTTCTTTCTCTTTCTCATCAAACCTACAGGCTTGACACCAAGCTATATCTCCCGCCTTTTTCTTATTTTCTCTTTGAGATAGGGTTTTGTAAAGTTGCTGTATTGCCCTGGCTGGACTCAAACTTGGTGATCTTCCTGTCTCACCTTCCCAGAGTGCTGGGATTACAGATGTGTGCTACCACATCCAGCTGTGCCTCCTCATTTTTGAAGGCAAGTCCTTTTCTTTCTTGCAAATGTGAACGTCAGAGTTTTCTCGACCATTTTAGGAAAGAAGTACCAAGCTGACTACTGCATAAAGGCAGGAACAGAGCCTTGCCATCTGTAAGATCTGAGCTTACCTTCTTCAGAGAGGCTGTAAGCCCTGAGGGAAGAGGTCATCAGGGCCACTGGCCAACTCTGAGTGCCATCCTTGTGCTGAGTCCGTGGGGTGGCCCCAGGCCCAGGAACCATCTTCATCCCTGGAAGGAAAGGATCAGCGTGACTATACAGACACTTGGGCCCAGGGCCCCGGTGTAAATAAAGGGCTGGCTTCAGAAGCTGAAGGCTCAGCAGGACCTTCTGTGTGGGATGAGTTGAGCAACTTGGTTCTTCATTATGAGAGAAGGAGGCATTGGGACATTTTTTTATTACCGGGACTAACAAGTGTCTGAGGCCAGTTTCCATTGCTGAGTCACACTGGGCTTGGCATCTGTAAAGAGTGACTGTGTTATCAATGCTCAGACTAAGGGCAAAATGGAGGCTTTTTTTCCTCATAGTTCGAATGGCTCTCTGTAGTTTCCAGAAATTACTCTCTAGCCTCCTTTGCAGAAATGTGTCTTGTCCTTTTGTGGTAGGGTTTGATGTCTTAGTTTGCCTCTGTTTGCCCTATCTGACTGGTGCTCTTCTGAGTACACTATCTGGTTTTCCCTTTCTCACTGGGATCCAGCCTAGGCCTTCGCAGTGTTGATGGGCAGTAGATGTTTGGTAGATGGCAAATGTCCTGCCTCTCTGCCACCCTCAACCATGGCCCACTGTGTTCTGCCACTCACTAGCATGTTGTGTGACTTTGGGCTATATTAGGTGACCTCCCTGGGCCCCAGGTTCTCCCTCATCTTTAGAGATAGTAATAATAGCTACCCTCATGAGACATTGTGAGGAAAGAGGGAATTATTGTATGTACAATGCTTAGGACATGCCTGAGTCACGGTATTCCAGGTAATTGTTAACTTGAGATGGGCAGTTAGTAGCAGCTCCTGCCTGTGAGGGCTTACTGTGGGCTAAGTAGCAGGCGATCACTTTGCATTCTGTATTGAACTTAAGGATAGATATATTTAGAATCCTGATTTTTCAGATTAGGAAAGGCTCATGAAAGTTTGAGTAACTTGCCCAAGAGCACAGTAAGTGCCAGAATAGGAACTAGGGTCCATGTCTTTTGAATCTAAAGCCTACACCTTAAACAGGAGACAGTTGTGTTTTTCAGGTGAGGTAGAACCTTTGGCTCTTGCGATGTAGACACTGGAGTGCTGCTTCTCAGGATGCAACTTCTAGCTTCTGAGTGACATGGAGGGAAGCCAGCCACAGTGCCACCTGTACCCCCTGGCCTTTTTCCGGAAAGACAGAGTGGTCCTCAGACTACCTGTCAGATGTCCAGCATATCCGAGGGCTATGAGCACTGTTTGTCTTTGAACTTCAATGTGGAACCCACAGACCTGGGACCGGCTGTAGGTTTCTAGACAGGCAGAGTCTGTAGGTTTTTCAAACTGTGACATTCCCTCTTGCCCTGATGCCTCTGAATATCCCTGGCACTTGGAGAAGGCTTTTCTTTATAATAGCTTCCTTTTTTTCTCTCTCATTTAGAAAAGACCAAGCTAAACTCAAATACCCATACAACCATTTAAAGTCTAATATAAAGGCACAAGCGATAATCAAGGCAGTACAACAGCTTCTTATGAAAAGAAGTTGAGTTGTGAGAGCAACAAAGATGAGCACCTGGTACACAGGAGGAGCTTGGTGTCCAGGATTCCCAGAGCAGAGCTGGGTTCCAGGGGAGGATTTGCAGGCCTGGGACCGATGCTGGGCTGCTCAGGAGGCACTCATTTTGCAGGGCAGCATTTAGCAGACCAGAACTCAGCATGGGCCACTTGCTGCAGGGCCCTCTGCCTTCTTAGGAAGACAACGTGGCAGGCTTCAGCTGGGATTCAGGATGTGTCAGGGTTAGAGGGAAGGGTGGACTGCCTGTGGACGCAAAGTTAGGAAGCAAAGCAAGAGCCAGAAAGGCTGCTGATGCCAGAGCTTTCTTGTTCATTTTGAGTGTCATCTGTGTGACCTACCGAGTGTTCACCCACCCACAAATACACACATTGGAACGTAGCCAACATTGAGGATGACCTGAAAAATTTCTGAACAACCAGTATACATTAACGCTCTTCCAGTTCTCCTATTTCTCCCTCTTCTCTTTTTCTTCTTCTACAGACTTACTGTAATTCACACACCATGCAATCCACACATTTCAAGTTCATAGCCCCATGGTTTTTAGTGTATTTACAGAGTTGGACAGCCATGATCACAATCGATTTTGGGACATTTTTATCACCTCCAAAAGAAGCCCTGTGCCCTCTAAATATCGCACCACCCTACAACTTCCCAGCCTGTCTCCTATGTATCCTTGCTTTACACAAAGTTCCAATAAGCTTGGATATCTTGGGTTTTCATCCTGTGGCAGTTGACAGAGGAAAAAAAATAGAAAAAGGAAGATGTTTATAGACAAGATCCTAAAAGCGAAGTGTGGTGATTATAAGTGTGGATTCTGAACTTAGATCTGTTGGATTCAAGTGACAGCCTGTGACTACTGAGTGGCCTTGGTCAAGACTCTTAACTGCCTGAGCCTGCTTCCTGATCCGCAAAATGAGGACAATTAAAGGACTTCCTTTGTAAGAATTAAATGAGCTAATACACAGCAAATGCTTAGTATACGTATTCAGAGCACCAATTGTGTTCCTGATTTTGTTATTGCTATTACATGACAGTCACCAGGAGGGAGGAAACAGAATAATTATTAAAGGTGGACACAAGAATTCAAAACACAGCAGTTCAGGGAAAAATGCTTTTAAGATCATGGCTGGATAATACAAGGATGCCCCTGAGTCATCAGAGAACTTTAAATTATATTCAGCATGCTTTGCTTAAGAATTCAGGACTTGGAGCTGAGGGTGTAGCTCAGTGGTTAAGGTGCTTGCCTAGCAAGTGCCAGGCCCTGAGTTTGATTCCCTAGCAGCATATAAGCCAGATGTGAGGCACATGCCTGTCTGTCTGAGGCCATCCTGGGCTACAGAGTAAAACACTGTCTCAAAAAAAAAAAAAAAGCAACACTTAATACATTTTATGAAAGAATTCTACATCAAAATTATGTTTTAAAAATTAGTTGATGGGGACAGACTTTATTAACTGAGAAATTTGTCTATCCAAACAGTTGCTTTCCTGAGAATGTTTTGCATAAAATAGATAAAAAGATGTTTGCTATTATTTGAGCATAGCACAACCGAAGTGTTAAGTCATTTCACGAAACTTCTTAAATCAGGAGTGGGTAACAGTTTTTTTTTTTTTTTTTTTTAATTCACAGTCATTGACAAAGGAGCTTCATTTGAAACAGCTTCCTATTCATCTACTTTAAAAAGTTAAGAATATAAATTGTAGGAAGCAGTAAGGATTGTATTTCACTTTACTCTCCAGGGTCTTCAGAAAGGAAGAGCAGCTAGGAAGGTTTGGGGAAAGGTCAGTGAAGACTGGGGAGTTGCGGGAACAATGCCCTTGGATGGAGCAGAGGGCAAGCAAGGGTAGAACAGGAGCTGGGCTCTTGCTTTGCTTCCTAACTTTGCGTCCACAGGCAGTCCACCCTTCCCTCTAACCCTGACACATCCTGAATCCCAGCTGAAGCCTGCCACGTTGTCTTCCTAAGAAGGCAGAGGGCCCTGCAGCAAGTGGCCCATGCTGAGTTCTGGTCTGCTAGTCTACCAGAGAGACCTAAGGGATGGACAGTGTGGGGCTTTTTTTGTATGTGCAGGACTGGGATGGAGCCCAGAACCTTCGTACTGAGCTATATCCCCAGTTCTTTTTTAGTTTGGTTTTGAGAAAAGGTTTCTCTAAGTCACTAAGTTGCCCAGGGTAAGCTCAAACTTCTAATTCTCCTATCCCAACTTCCCTCGGTTGTGGGATTACAGGCCTGTGCCACTGAGCCTTCGCGAAGCGTGACTTAAGTTACACTACCTGGCCAGTCGTTGGTGACTGGTCACACTTGCAGAGGAAGTGGTCTGTGGGGCCCGGCTTGGACTGCCAGCCTACCCTCTGTGCATCAGCAGCAGCTGTTGCCATGTTCTTCTCTTCAGACCAGCCAGAGCCGCTGGTCTCACTCACATGGCTGGTCTCTCCAGCTTTTGCTTTTCTTAGATCAGGATGCCTGCCCCACCCAGTACGACTCAGAGTCACATGGTTAACAGCTTGTTGTGCTGCTGTGGGCTCCTGCCTCCAGCCATTAGGGTAGTAATTCTCATCTGGAGGTGGAGGGGCTGCCGGAATAATCTGTGTGCTGAGCCTCCCACTCTGCAATGTCCTCCTCTTCCTCTGTCCCTGCTGCTCCAATGGCCCCTCTCCCAGTGTGGATTAAGCATCTCCTCTGGGATCCCAAAATATCCTCATTACACTGTCATTCTCTCACATAGTTTGGGCCCATCTCTCCTGTCACGTGGTCAGCCCCTGAAGTCAGGGGTTATATTTGATCTACATTGTCCCCAACCCTAGGCCTGGCCCCTAGTGGTTTATAGACTGAAATGGAGTCCAAATGTGACTCCCTGAGTCACATGCACTTCTGAAACTGCGGTCCTCTTCCTGCTGATCTCTCCCCTGACAGACACACAAGCAATGGGCTTCAGAAGGAAAACACTGCTGATCTCTTAAAAAAATAAAAAAGAGCAAGGGTGGCCCCCTACCAAGGGCTCTGAACTTGAGTATAGTACATGAATCTGACATTTTGAAAAGATTATGCCTGGTTCCAGCCCTTGAGGAAGGCAGGGACACAGGCTGAGTAGGCATAGGGACATGGTAAATGAAAGGGCCAGCTCAGTGCCATGGAACAGGCGGGGGCACTGGACAGGTTCTGGGAAAGGTGAAGCTGTAATAAATACCTACATGAGCAGCTTACCTCCTTGTCTTGAGGGCTGTGTCAGCAAGAAAGTCCCAATGGCCCAGGAGGACCTGCTGTCCAGATGAGGAAGCTGTTCCAAGGCTGGCTTTCAGGTCTGGCCTAGAGCTGGTGTCCTCACAGCCCCACAGCAGGGCATTACTGCCAGGTGGTTGCCTTCCTCCAGCACGTGGATGGAGGAAGGAGGGGGTGGGCCAGCCTTGGCAAGCAGGCTGGCTTACTCCAGTGCCCTGGGACTAGCACGAGATGGAACAGGTGGACTGTGGACAGGCAGTTCCGGGCCCATCATGAGGAAGTGCTTTCTAACACTGGCAACAGATCATGTTTTGTTCAATGCTGTGTTTGTGTGTCTGGCTCAGGCTTGGCTCAGAGTGAGTACTTGGTGTTTATCAAATAAAGGATTTAGTGCTGCTGTCTTATTCCAGAATGCAGAGAACTCTGTTGCCAGAGGTCTCCAAATTATGGCTGCCTTAGTGAGAGTTGGGGTAACTGTTCTGTTAAGACTTTTCCAGTCTTTTAATTCAGATAAAACTTGTGGCAACTCTTATAGATCCCTCTTTTTCATTGTGGCTCATGGAGGCTTTTGACAGATTGAGAAGAAAAGAAGGATACATTTTGGGTACACACACACACACACACACACACACACTCACTCACTCACACTCACACACACCCACACCCAGTTATGCTGTTCCACTCTGTAATTCAGAGTGGAGGATATGGCTTATATATGGCTTTTTAGGTAGAATTTTTGAAATGGCCCCTGACAGAAAATATTCCTCTTGAATTACCAGACCCTGTGAATATGCGCCATCACTCCAGTGACTATGCTATGGAAAATGGCTCATTGATCTGAAGATCAGGGGATTGTCAGTTGTCTTGAGCTAGTGGCATGTGCCCCTCAAAACCAGGAGCTTTCTCAGGCTGCGAGTGGAATGGGATGCCAGAGAGATTTGGAGCTCAGTGTAGCATTCTTGGCTTGGAAGACAGGGTGCTCTGTTCAAGGATCACAGTGCGATCTGTAGAAGTGAAGGTGGCCCACAGCCACCAACGAATTGGGAATCTATCGTACAGCCACATGGAACTGTATTCTACCAAGTACCTTGTTAAGCCTGGGAGAGACTTCTTTCCTAGAGCATCCACTCAAGAGCACAGTGTGGGCAATATTTTAATTTTGGTCTTTTAATATCTTAAGGAGAAAGCCAGTCAAACTCACCCAGACTTCTCACCTACAAAACTGTAGACTAATAAGTGGGTATTGTTTTAAGCTACCAAGTTTGTGGCAATTTGCTATGTAACAATGGAAGATGGCTCTTCCAACTTCTGGAGATACAAGCTCAGTAGTTAGCTTCTGGTGATTCTGAGTCCCTTGTCAAAGGCAGTGGCTTGTCAGTTGTTAAACCTAATCCTGAGCTCCCAGCCTTTGAATGTTGATATGGGACAATCACCTGAAGACAAGGCTAGAGTCATAAAGAATGTCTGTAAAAAAGAGAATTCCCTGGGCATTAGCTGGCAGTACTGGTTTCCTCAATGGGGCAGAAGAGTGTGGATCTTCCTAGAACAAGCCTGGTAGGCTCTGGGCTTCAGCAGCCTTTCAGCTTTTTGGTTGTGCTTCCTTTTTTTTATGACATATTTTGCCTGTTGTTCTCCTTGGAAATCACTTATTGCTTCTTCTTGGTAGTACCAGACCTCGGGCAGCGTGAGCAGAGGCCTGTGGTAGGATGGTTGGCATAAAGATAAAACAGTTTAAGCACATGAATGACACAGAACCTAAAGTCTCATGGGACTCAGCTGGGCGTGTGAGCATGTGAGAGGAAGCCCAAAGCAGTGGCACTTCCCTAGGTGTGAATGCCCAAAAGAGGTCAAAGAGAGAACTTCATTGCTCAGGTGTATCTGCTTCTGAGAAATGGTTGGCTGGCACAAGTTTGCATCTTCCTGGGTGCAGGATGCCAGCTCAGCTCCATGGGGTTAGAGTAGGTCCATGGTGGCCAGGGCTGGGGCTTCTGGAGTCCAGTTGTTTCCTGAAGCAGCCCTATGTGCCATTATTCAAGGCCAGGGAGGCAAGGCAGACTCCTAGGAATGACCTCATGCCTCCCAGATGTAAATAGCCCTCTCTCAAATTGGTGGCAACACAGGTCCTTAGCACAGGCAGGTAAGAACCAGAGGACCATGGCAGGCTGTGTGAGAATAAATAGAGGAGGTAAACTATGTTTCTGAAAATTTGGCCACAAGGAGCTCTGGAAAAGTGTTAGTAGAAAGGTGACTGCTTCTAGGTGAGCTGTGAGGCCCACTGAGGATTGACTGACTTTGCACACCCCATATCACTGGCTCCTGGAGAAGATGAGGGTTTTAACTGGCTCTGGTGGGTAACCTAGTTGTGGTACAATAAATACCCAGGAACCGGCTAGATCCCGTGGCACAAGGAAGACAGCTAGTCAGCTAGCTTCTGGCATTGGGCACTGTGGGGTGGCAGTGCAGGGAGGCTCTCCTCTTCTGGAGGCAGAAGGAGACGTGGGAGGGAGGTGCTGGTGACCTCACCCCAAGTGCTGACTAATTTCCTTTCTGGGGATTCCAGGGCTTGGAGCAACATCAATTGAAACATTACTGTTTTGTTAAGGAGGAAGGCGAAGTCGTGACAAGTCAGTTTTGCAAATAAGCATGAGCTTGCAGCATTACGAACCAGAATGAGTGAATCATCTTTGATGCCAGGTGATGGGTTTTCAGGTCTAGGCCTGGGCTTGATGCTGCTCTGTCCTGTAACAGAGATACAGCTCTATCCCTGCTGCAAGCAGCTGCTGCCAGGATGTCAGACTGCAGGCTTGAGAAAGGAGCACTAGAAATGATGGCTCCTTTGTGTAAGCCCCTTTCCATCTCTGGTCCTGTGACTCCTATTTATAAAACGAAGAGATTGGACTAGTTGATCATTCTTGTCTCTTTGGGTTCCAATGCCCCATGTTTCAAACCCTAAAATACAGTGTAATTGTCTTTGTGATCCTGCCTGTAATCGTTTGTGAGATTGTTCATACGTGGAGCCTTAGATTTTGGGTTATCTGAAGGTAGCGAACTTGCCACACTTGGGAATGCCTGGTGATCTGATGTCACCTTGTGTCCAGAAGGGTCTCTGCACCTGAGGCATCTGCCTACCCTGATAAGACTTGTACCATGCAAAAACTGTCCTTAGCATCTGGCGGTGACTGCAGATCAGTGTGTCTAGAAGCCATGTAGACACATGTACAAGGGGAAGGCATACCTAATTAGAAACTAATGGTGACCAGAAATGATGATTAATCATAGAAAAATTCTGCCATGTACCTAATTATGACTCTTCATCATTCACCCAATCAGCTGTTGATTTTTCCCACCTTTCCTTGTCCTTGGCTCTTAGAAAGAAAAGTTTCAAGATGATCCGGTCCCAGTCCCTGTCCCTGCAAATGCCAACACAGCAAGACTGGAAGGGCCCCCCAACTGCCAGCCCGGCCCTGTCTCCTGTGACACCTGTGCTCCCTGGAGCCACTTCCCAGCCCACACCAGCACCCTATGTCATGCCCGAGTACCAGCGGGTCACCATCAGTGGAGATTACTGTGCTGGGGTAAGGTGTCCGTAAGCAGAGTTGTATGGTCCTTGAATGCTGAGGCCATGGGGCCCTTGAGTAATGTCACCCCTGAAGCTTGGCTCAGCTTGTAGGTGTGTGGGAGGTGGAGAAGAGGCACAGGGCACCAGAGAGAAGGGGAATACTAGCAGGTTGTAGGTTGTGGGAGGGTCTGTGGCTGCTTCTTCCCTGCGCGGAGGTGTAGGGCTTCAAGCTGCCACATTGTGATGGAGGCCCATTAGGTTTCAAGTGTTCTCCAGGCCCAAAATAGAGCCCTGTGTCTCCACAGTACTTTGAGAAGGGCACCAGCTTGAGTCCTGTCTCAGTTACTTTTCCATTGCTGTGACTCAATATCTGACATCCACAAATTTAGGGGAGGAAGGGTTTATTTTAGCTCACAGTTTCAGAAGGTAACAAGTCCATTCAGGGGTGGCTGGCAGCAATCGAAGTACATGGCAGAGGCAGAGGTGGAGGCAGCTTCTCACGACATCATAAACAGAAAGGCAAGCTGAGACTAGTTGAGACTAGTTCTAGTCCTCCAAGGGAGGCAGGAAGCAGCTTATAATATCCTTCCAGGTCTCAGCCCAGTGATCAGCCCCTCCTGGATCCACGTGTGGAAGATGTGGCCACTACATGGCGTTAATCCTAACTTACACACCTGTAATCCACCCCTCCAGACTAGGCACCAATCTACCAACAGCACATAGTTCCATAGACAATCTATAACGTTTAAACACATGAGACTTTTGGGAGACATTCCAGATCCAAAACACAGTAAGTCCTTTAATGTTCCCAAAGTTCCAGTGGCTTCAAAGTCGTGGGACTGACTAGCATGCAAAGATACTTTGCTGATGTACCTTTATTACCTGGTTGGTCTGGGGTCAGAAACTTTAAATACAGGCTAGAAACTCTCAACAGGAAGAGGGGATCTTGATGAAAAAGTGAACAAGCTTTTGTTCCCCCAATAGTCCACATAGAGGTAATACCATATTAATATATAAAGAATGTTTATGCTTATTCTTTTTCTGAGTAAGTCCATGGTATTCCAGTGTGTTAAAATGCCATGATTTGTGTTAATTTTCAATGGATGAGAATTTAGGTGAGAACATTACATGTCTTGTCTGAAGATCAGCACCCTGGGGACAATGGCTTGTCCACCTCTGCCATGAGGGCAAGAAGGCAGAAAGGGAGAGCAGAGGCGGGCTGCCTGGAAGTGGGATGAAAAACACGGGCCTAGAGGGTTACCTGGATTATTCCGACTAGTCTGGTGTGTATCAGGGAAGGTGCCCCGGATCTGAACGTATAGTTTCCAGAGAGCCATGTGTCTGAGAAGCAGCTGACTTTGCAGATCTCCTTGACACCCACAGGTCCTGCTGCCAGACAGGGGGCCTGCGGTGACTATGGCCATGGCTGATGCTGCTTCTCCCCTGGGACCCTGAGTACCCTCTTTGATATTTTTGGCCATGGCCTGAACTCCTTGTCAGCTGAGTCCATTGGTTTTTTCAAAGAAAATGTTAGGGCTTTGTTGTGGGTGGGGCCATAACTTTGTCTAAGACATTCGTGTCTGCTCACCTATCCCTGCTTTCAGAGACCATACCATGGAAGGTGGAGAGTGGAATTAACACACCCTTGTGGGGCTATTGGAGGCAGGAAAGAAGCCCCTGACTTAACAACAAAAAGTTTTATTTGATAAAAGTATAAAGACATGCATGAGAATAATATTTACCAAGGCCTCTGTCCTCCCTCTGAGGCTGGTGTGGGGTGAGGGAGCGAGGAAGGTACAATTTTAGTTGTATCTGTAACGATTAATTTATTTACACTTGTAAAACATCTGAAACAATTATAAAAAATGGAAATATTAGGTCTGGAAGCTAGGAACTTGGTGTCTGTTATATTTCCTTTGTTGCTTTGTATGTCTACCATATTTTAAAAACTAAAAATGGTTATTAGGGCAGAAAAGGAAGGTCCCACCCAGCCCTCTTCACTCTGTGGCCCCTTAGCATCTAGCCCCCTTCTTTATATCTTGCTTTTCCCTGTCCTGCTTGTCTAGCTGCCTGTCTCCCCACGTGGGTTCAGGCTTCTGTGAGGCTCATCCTTGATATGGTTAACCAGCCCACTGACAGGTGGGCATATGTCTCATTCACCTTTGAATATAAGGCAGCTCTGGGACAGCAGCACATCCTTAGGCTTTGGGACTTAATCAGATGAGTTTGAAGTTTGACTTTATAGCTTTCTGGGAAATGATTGACTCTATCTGTGCCTTGGTTTTCCATCTGTGAGATATATTTCAGTGAGGAACAAAATGAAATCTATGGAAAGGTCTTATATACAACCTGTGACCATGAGGGCTGTTGACTGGATGAGTTAGTGATTATCAGATTTAATCAGAAATCTATGGGTTGACAAGAGCAGTGGGCTAAGCATATATATATGTATTTGTTTTAATATCTGTGGGAGTTTTCTCAACTGGAAATGATGGTGCTTATCTCCATCAGGAGTAGGAAGCAGGCTTTTTCTCTGCATGCCTGGTGCAGCAGCAGACTCATGGTTTGTTTAATCAATGGACTGGCTAGTCTCTGGATATGCAGGGCTGAGTACAGGTATCCCTCCCAGCAACCTGACCCTCTTCCTGTGTCTCTTGTGTTGGGGCCCTGAAGATCATCACCAGGCTCAGTGACTTGCTAGGAGGACTTTCAGTTAGCTATGCTCACAGCTGTGGCTTATTATGGTGAAAGGACACAGAGCAAACCAGTACAGGAACAAAACACATGGGGTGATGTTGGGAGGACACCAGATGTCAGCTTCCAAGGTTCCTCTCCCAGTGGAACCACCAGATCACATTTAGTACCATCAACACCGAATTGTGACTATACGTACAAAGTGCTGTCTGCCAGCGGAGCTCCTTAGAGACTCAGCACTCAAGGCTTTTGTTGGGGTCTGATCACACATCTGCAAGGCACACTGTCAAATTCCAGACTCTTAGAAGGAAACCAGGTGTCCAGTATGAACCACATTGTTGACGTGAACAATTTAGACAGTGAGCCCTTTGTATTGGTCAGGGTGGGAATTCTCTGAAATCTAGGTTCCCAGGTGCTAGCCAAGGGCCAGGCTTGCAAGCAGATTCTTCTGAGCATGGCAGTCTCAGGCATGCTGTGTGCTGCACACCTCCCTTCTGCAGATCACTGTGGAGGACTATGAGCAGGCCGCCAAGAGCCTGGCCAAGGCCCTGATGATCAGGGAGAAGTACGCGCGGCTTGCCTACCACCGCTTCCCACAGACCACAGCCCAGTACCTGGGTCATCGGCGACCTGACACTGCACCTCTAAATGAGGGTCTCCCAGGTATGGAGCTCTGGCGGGAAGTGGGGTTCTAACTGTGGGCCTGGCTCAAGAGCTGGTTGGGATTTTTGTTGGCTGAATGTGTCTCCCTCAATGGAATTTTTGGGGGCAGGCTGTTGGGCTCTGAAGTTTCCTCATTTCTCAGAGGTTGGTTTTATGTAAACTGTGTGTGCCTAGCTGTGTGTAGAGATGAGTCGTAGAAGGTAGGACAAAGAGAAGAGAGAGAGCCCCTGGTCATGGGAGTCTGCAGGGAGGTAGACAGACCCACGTAGGTTACTTAAAGCAATGTCATCAATCAGTAAATGCTGATATGGTGATAGGATGGGTTCGGGTGGGAGTAGATATAGAAGGTAGGTTCCCAGGGCAGCAGAAATAAGGTCAGGAGTTCACACCCAGGATTTGCCAGTTATGCTTGAACTCAAGCAAGATGTTTGCCTAAATCTCAGTGTTTAAACTGCAAACGGGAAGATTAGTAATATCTGCCCCTTGGCACTACTGTGAGGGGGATTAGACAGGTGAGTGCGTGCAGAGTACTTAGTGTGGCTCTGGCATCTAGTGAGGGCTGTGCAAATGGCTCTCCACCTGTGCTGCAGGGTTCATGCAGGAGGAGCTGAGAGAGGGTGGGATGCCTTTCTACCAAAGTCCATTTGGCCGGTGAAGGATCTAGAAGCAGTAAAGACTGTAAGTTCAGCCATTTAAATGAAGAAAGTAGGAGACCTTGCTCTTGAAAGCCAGGGGTGGGAGCAGATAAGGGATTGAGAGTCTGTAGCCCTGGCCACCCCTTGGCCTCTTAGTTGTGCCAGATTGTCCCGGCTCTGGCTTCCATGAAGCTGAGTCCTGCTCATTGAGTATCTGTTGCCACTCAGGGCCATGGGTAAATCTCAGCCTTTCTGAGTTCATTTTCCTGTCTGCCTGAGAGGAGTTGATCCTACCACCATGGTTTTGGTGATCGGAAGATAAATATGAAGATGCTCAGGTGTAGACTTTTTACAGACAGAGAACTCAGCAATCCTGACTTGAGTATGGTAAGATATTTTTAAGTGTTTTCCCCTATGGCTTCACCTAGGCCTTGCAACTGTCTGCTTCTTGGAGACTTCTGATACAATCTCAGGATGTCTAAGCTGCCCTGTAGCTGAGCCTGAGATGGGATATCAGCCCTGGCTCTGCTCTGCTTTGGCTCCTCTGTGACGCCTCACATCTGCTCTAGGTTCAGCCTATTCTAGCTACTGATGGAGGATGCTCGGGCTGCTCACTCCACCTTGTTTGTTTCCTTTGACAGAGAGCCTGAGGTTTCCTCCCACCTGGGCTGGCCCTAGGCTGTTGGTCCTATATGGTGTTAGCTCATCCACAGAGAGCTGAAATTCTGCTGTGTAGCATCCTTGGCCAGAGATCGAGCTTATCAAAAACCAGATAAACTCATTATGAAAATAATAAGAATAGAGATGCTTATGAACTTATAAGGAAGATACATCTCAATAAACCCATTCTATGTGAAAAATTCATTCAATGCACCTGACCTGCCTTAAGTGTGCTCAGGACACATTTATTAGCCTATTGTTGGGTGAGACCATCTCACACAGTGTGAGGAAATGTCTGGCCTGTGGAATCATTTGGTTGGGCCTGGCCAAGGCAGTCATCACATTAGGGGTGAGCTAATTATATAATAGTTAAATGGTTTATCAAATATAGCAGTCTAATTTTTAGATTATTTTGTATAGCCTGTGAATAGTGTCAAATATCCAAATGTCCCTTGGCAGAGAAAAAGTTCCCCACTCCTTATAACATAAAGCCTATTTTGTAATAAAATGCTGAATATTCCATATGGTATTAAATGCTGAATTGATAATGAAAATCAAAATGCACAATTATAAAAGTAGAAAAATTGTAAGCCAAACCATTCATTGTAAGTCAGGGACTGTTTTTAACACCCTGTAATTTATGTGCAGGGCACACCGGTAGGCAAAGCATTTTCCTGTACACTGTTGCAGGCCTCAAAACAGCCTGCACATGCAGGGCTGCAGGGGGTGCTATCTTTACATGAGGAGATAGAATCAGAAGGTTAAAGAGACTTGTTCAAAGTCTCATAGCTGACAAATGGTGACGAGGCATTTTCTGCCTCCTGTTGGCTGGTTAGATCACAGCTGTGAGGGCTCAGGAAGATGAGGGAGGAAAGGGACAGTTATTTCCACTGAACAGTTGCAGTGTTTTCTATTCTCCTATTGGGAGAAGACACTCACACAGAGCCACTTTTGGTGTATTCTTGGCAGTCCTAGAGGGCCAAGGAGGCAAATGCCCCTTCCAGTTAATCCAGAAAGAATCTTTGAAGAACCAGCCATATGCCAAGGACTGTTCTATGCAGGGGGGTATAACAGTGAACAACACAAACCAAAGTCTCTGTCTACATGCAGAGTTTCTTTTCTGAGTAGAGAAGACCTGTAATATCCAAGGTAAGAAATGAAATTATCTTACACAGTGTTAAGTGCCAAGGACATAAAAGCCAAAACCAAACAATCCAGAGAAGGGGAACGTGTGATGCCAGGGAAGATGAGGGTGGTCGGGTTTTAGACAGAATGACCAGGGCAGGCCTCACCCAAGGTGTGACTTTCGAGCCCATGCAGGTTCACAAGGCAGGGGGTCCCTGGCCATCATTCCATTCTGTTTTGCAGATTTTCACCCTCCCCCACAGCCTCAGGAAGACCCTTACTGCCTGGATGATGCACCCCACAACCTGGGCTACCTGGTCCACATGCAGGGGGGTATCCTCTTTGTGTACGATAACAAGAAGATGTTGGAACGCCAGGAGCCCCACAGCCTGCCCTACCCTGACCTGGAGACCTACACAGTAGACATGAGCCACATCCTGGCTCTCATCACTGATGGCCCCACGTAAGCCAACTTTCTTCAGCTCCCCCTCCCACTGTGTGCTTCCTGTTTTTCAGGAAGGATCTTTGGGGTACTCTGCATGTAAAGCATCTCTTAAGAGCATGGTTTCCCCTTCCCCGTGCTTTGGGAGTTTCTGCAAAAATTTTCCTTCATGGCTGGTGTATACAGAGTTGTTATTATCTGTTTCTGCTTGCATAGATGTTAAGCTTCTGTTTGCTGGTAGCCACCTGTGCACCTTAACATGACTGCCACTCCTCTCACCTGGCAGGACCCCAGCCTTCCAGAGAACTGCCAGCTAGGGCTATACATGATGCAGGAGTGACACAAAACTGTCACTTAAGGTCTTGGGTTTTCATGTTTCTGGAGGGAAGAACCCAGGGCACTTTGTGCCATGATCCCTGTGCTCCTCTGGGTTTGATTTAAGCTGATCTGGGCGGCAGCTCTCTTCCTGCATTTGGTCCCTGACTTCTTAGTGGGCACTTGAGCTGATTAGTGATGGAGGTTCAGGAGTCTGTTCCCTGAGAGTCTCGGACTGACTGTGTCAGGAGTGAAAGACTGGGGAGTGCGAGGCTGCTGCCGTATCTGGGGACTTTCTCTCTTGTTCGTGCCTTCTGTGTTTTGCTTAGAGTGATGTGATGCTTACCTCCAATGGGCGCTGGATGGATTAAAAGTTTGGCTTTTGGTTCTTACTTGATCCGACAGCAGAACTAAGACCTAGGAGGGAGGGGGACAGTTTCTTGGAAACTCTCCTCAGCATTGTTTGTCCTGTCTGGACAGTTGTCAAGGAGAGATCTTCCCAGAGATAGAGGCTAAGGCAAATGACCTCACACCAGCTGCCCACTCTGGTTCCCCAGGGCTCCCTGGGGCTTGTCTCAGCAGACACATGGTAGGGCTGCCATTGGGTTGGCAGCTGTTCCTTACAGGAGCCCTGGTGACTGGATGTGAAAGCAGCTGCTGTTGGTTTTGGGGTTATGAGAATGTCTGGTGATGTGAATGGAGGTTGAAGGTGCTATGTGGCTGTAGATTCAGAGACGTGGCCAGGCTCCTGGGCCAGATAAGTGTGTGGTAGCAGTTGGCCACAGACATGATCTCTCCATCTTTGCTGGGTGAGAAAACCTTCCTAGATGTGAGTGCCTTCTCTTCACTCGGGGGTGTTGGTCCTGCAGAGATTTCTGTCCAGTAACAAACACTCCTACCTTCCTAGTATGTCCTGTTGCAGAAAAATGTATTTTGTCCTGAAGCCACAGAGTTGAAGGGTTCCTCAAGTCTTGGGATTCAGGGATATCTGGTTCAGAGTAAATGGTATTTCTTTGTCCCAAGGTGGGCAGGCCAGATCTTATAAGTTGACTATGTTATTGATATTCTGGTCACTTATTTTCTTCCTTAAGGAATTAAGGTAGCTGAGGATAGGTGTGAGCAAAGAAAGAAGGAGATGAGGAAGGAAGACTGTTTTATTATTTCATGTTAAATATCACATAATGGTGGGTTTGTTTAGGAAGTTGATGTGTGTGCATTTAGCATATCTTCATCAACTTCAATCGCATTATCCCCCTCTCCCTTTCTTGCCTCCTCCTGATCCTTCACAGCCCCCACCCTCCACCAAAGTCTACTTCTTAGATTCTTGTCATCTAAGGAGGAAGATTTAATGCTTAGAGTCTGGCCTTTTCACAGGCATAAACTTTTAACCCTTACTTCAGTCTTGAGCCATACCATTTTCAGTACTTATTCTTGGGGTGTTTATTCATGAGAGCAGAAACTTCTTGTTAATTGCTTAAACACATTGAGCTAGAAGTCAATGAACTGGATGCGGTCCAAAGCTGGCTTTGACTCTCACACTCTGATGCATTCTGGTGCCAGGTTCATCTGTGATAGTCAGATCTGCAGAAAGCTGGGAGCTTCTTAGCCCCCTTGCTCTGATCTTGCAAGGCTGGCTCTTCCACCCAAGGGTTGGGTGTCCATGCTGAAGGTCCCCAAACTCAGTTTGATGCAACTACTACTCAACTGTGGTCTCTCCCCCTCTCCAACCTGCAGGAAAACTTACTGTCACCGGCGACTGAATTTTCTGGAATCCAAGTTCAGCCTTCATGAGATGTTAAATGAGATGTCTGAATTCAAAGAGTTGAAGAGTAACCCCCACCGAGACTTCTATAATGTGAGAAAGGTGAGTTGGCAGCCAGTGTCAAGCCACCCACCCAGCCTCCTTCTCAGCCAGAGGATGCGTGGAGTCAGTCTGGGCCTGGTGCTTGTGAGAACTAAGGGTCCCTGTAAGAACAGGTGGCTCCTCTTGTCCAGGAGTGTGATGTGTGCACACAGACAGAAGGCTGGCCAGCTGTGTTTCACGTTAGGCTATGCCCCAAACAGTATTTAGTAGCACGCTTCTACTTTACTCTTCTAGGCTTACTTTTTGCCTCTGTTAAACTCTACCTTCTTCCCCAGGAAGCAGGTCCTAACAGTGGAACAGAGGCCACCGCTAGGGTAGGGAGTGTACTGCAACCTTTTTGGATTTGGAGAGAAAAAGCTATTATGGACTCTTTGGACTTAGGATTTGTGGCTTTGTGTCCTTTGCGATCAGGTGTATTGAAACACACTCAATATGCTCTCATCTAGTTCCTCCTGTACCCACTTAGTGACTGAGCGGATCCTGGCACCAGTCTGCAGGGGCAGCAGGGGCAGGTGGATATGTTACTGGACAGTGGCCTTCAGCTTGTCCACTTTCTTCATTTGTTACATCCACTGAGTACAGGATCGGTGCTAAGTATGGGGCATTTGGTGTGAGTGAGCAAGAGTCACTCTGGTCAACAAGAAGTTCCTAGCTTTAGGGGTAAGTGTTGTGGCAGACATGAACTTCAGGGTGTGGCCAGGGCTGAGCTGACATAAGTGTGAGAAGGAGACAGCCAGGCAGAGGTGGTATAGCGAATGAAGCGGTGGCATTCCCAGCAGAGGGAGCAGCTGGTGCAAATGCCAGAAGAGAGATAGAGGTAGGAGGGAGGAGCATTTGAGCATTGTTGGCAGCACTACAACTGCTGCGTTGTGGCTAGAGTTCAGGGGACAGGGAGGTTGAAGAGGTACAGGGAGATTCTGGACTTTGCGGCATCCGCGAGCTTCTCAGAGCAGGCAGGGAGGTGGATTGGGGTAACATTGAGCTGGGAGACAAGCCCTGGGGCAGGGTAGGGTAGGCTTCGTGTGGAGTGGGGATGACAAAGCTTGGGCCAGCTCACAGTGGGGTGTAATCTCCAGGGGCCTCTGTCCAGCTCAGATCTCGTAGGGCTGTCCTTCACTAAGGTCAGCTTTCGCAATGGAAGACAGTCCCAAAGGTATGACTCTTCTGGGGGAAAAGGTAGCACACAGTAATGTAGAGGAAGGCCCTCCTAGGGAGGCTTTAAGATCACCAGGGGTCAAATATGGACTCCCACCAAGAACCTCCAGAAAGAAGTTTGACTTCAGCTCATGGGTTCCAAAAAACTTGTGGAAGTGTCTTGGGGATTTCCAGGTAGAAGTAAAATGTCCTATGTTAGAGCCCACCCACTTGGGCAGCCTGGCATTTTAATCATAAGCACCATTTGTTCCATCTCTGTGATCTGTAGGTGTTCAGATGGGCAAGTGCCTCTGTCACCTCTCAGCCCTGCCAAGTGCCCACGATCCTCAGCCCTTATGTGTGGAAGGAAACTTCTTGTCCAGCCCAGTGCAGCCGTCCCTCAGCTGAGTGGATGTTCCTGGCCTGGTTTTGCTGCTTTTGCCAAGAGATTCTTGCTGACTTCACTGGCTCTCACACTGTTTGCTTCTAAGCTCACCAGCTGTTCTCCACCATGATTTGGGAAAGAGTTCTGTGAGGGCTGTAGTTCCACATCCGAGGTGATCTTTGGTGTTTCCCCTCTCTCTAATCAGAGGTAGCCTTGATGCTTGTATGGTGACATAGTGACCTCTTTTTTGGCACCACAGTCAATCCATAAACATGTACCTCAGCAGTGAGTCAGGTCTGTCTCACCCCCTGGGTAGGGAGAGTTTGCCTCTTGGGTACTGGCTGCTTTATCTCACTCTCAAGTCCTGTACTGTATGCAGGAAGACCTGGTTTTCTAAAGTCAAGAAGTGGCTGTCATGGTGTAGATCAGGGCTGGCCTTTGAAGGAAGGTAGCTGTGACATGGACATAAACTTATGTGGTGGTAGGCATTGTGTTGGGACACGGTGAGGCTCAACCTGTAGGACTGTGTAACCGAGAAACTTGTTTTCTGTTCAGAGCTAAGGTTGAGGGGCTGAGTATATCTGCTGCTTGGGAGTTGGGTAGAATTGGGCATTATCCACTTCGGTTAAAGTGTCATATCAAGGATAGTAAATAGGTTTTTGCCAAACTTGATCAGTTGGGAATGGCCCCTAAGAACATTCCAGAAGCTGAGTGAATTGAAATGAGTGCTGCGGTCATTTACTAATGTCTGCCATGGGTATGGAAATGGTTACTAGTAGCTCAGGGCCCAGGTAGCAGCCTGGCCTGATTGGAAACTCCAGTATTTAGACCCAGATCTTAGGTGAAGGCAGGGATGTGCTTTATCATCTGCTGGACTGAAAGCACCGACTTCCAATGACAGCCTCTTTGAGTTGGTCCTAAAAATAGCTCCCTTGGGTTCTAAAGTTTAGTTTGGGTGATTCCTGGGTTGTCCAGTTGCTTTTCTTCTTTATCTTGTGATTCATGGGCCAGGGAGATGCTGAATTCCCTGTAGCGTGTCGCTATTAGCTGAAGGCCACACCAGAGCCCAGAATGCGCTAAGTCATGCTGAGGTGGTGAAGCTAGTCAGTGTCCTCTAAGCAAGCTGACCTTCTCTTGTGCATCTCACATGAGCTGGCCTCATACCTGACGTGCCTGGGCCTTGACTGTGTCTTGTATGATGTTTTAATTTTTGGTGCTTTGAGCTGTTTCAATTCTCTGATGTCCAGTCATCTAACTTTCTGGTAGGAATGGCAGGAAGGACCCTGATGAGTGAGTGATGTGGCCAGTGACACGGCTGGCTGTGATAACATACACAGAGGTCCAACAGATCAAGTGTCTGGCTTGGCATGACTTGGATATGCCAAACCAGCTGTGGACAGCATTCCCTGGCCTGAGGTCAGTGTATCCTTACCTTAGGCCTGGCAGAGTACCTGGGCAGCCATGGCAGTAACTCTACAGTACAGGCTGGTGGCAGGCAGTGCTCTGGCCTGTGAGGACTTCCCTCAGGTGCCGTGGACTCATGGAAAGGGACTTAGGATGCCCACTGTGACTTGAGGCTACCTTTTTCTTAGCCAGTGAATGGATGATGAACAATAGAGAAGGCTTGAGAAGGGAGGTGCCAAGGAACCAGATGATCTCAGATGGACCCTCATCCTAAAATTAATGAGGGTATTTGGTAACAGAAGGCACATTTTGAGAGAGGTAGAACTGACTGAGAAGGACAAGGTGGTGGCTGCCCTCTTCACTCACCCCTACTTGGAATTTTGCTTTGGGAATGTTTTGAAAGTCCCAAGAGAAGTCATTGGGAGGATTAGGATTTGGTGTACTCTGTGGGGGACTTCTTGAAACTGTTAGAACACATTATACCTATTTGTCATCTTTCCCTTGTTTTATGTGATAATGTTGTACCAGTCTCTAGGATAGGTGCTGGAGACTTAGAAATATCAAACATAGTTCCTGCCTTTAAGGAGCTTCCAGGCTTGTGGACAGATGCATATTAGAATGGGTCAGAGGACAAATCCAGCAGTGGGAATCTATGCCAGGTTCCCAGGCTAAGGAAAGGAGAGTGGATCAGTTGTGCTTAAAGGGCCAGAACAGGCACCTGTGGATGAGATGAAGCAAATGGAAGAGTGGTGGGGTAGAAGGAAGGCATTCTGGGCCAAAGAAACACAAGCACAAAGTGACATGTCAGCATTTTGATGTCCTAAGCACCTGTAAGTGGTTTGCCGTGGCTGGAGGTGGGGCAATGGCAAGGCGAGAATTAAGGTCTGAAGTTGCCTTGATTCCTAGGCTAAAGCAGTGGGCTTTACCTTGAGGATTCTGGGGCCACTGATAATTTTCCAGCAGGGGCATGGCCTGATTCGATCCACAGTTTGAAAAGACCTCGTGATGCTGAAGGCAGCAGACTGGGTAGTAAGGCTAATGGGAGGGGCCAGTTCTAAAGTTTAAAGGAGAGATGGAGAGGGGCATCCTGACATTAAGGGTCTGAGGACCTGTACAGTTCTGAGGGTCTGTGGAGTTCTTTGGTTACAGGGGAAGAGGCCCAACTCACAGGCTGTGGGTGTTGTATTCCAGGTGGACACGCATATCCATGCAGCAGCCTGCATGAACCAGAAACACTTACTACGCTTCATCAAGCATACATACCAGACAGAGCCAGACAGGACGGTGGCGGAGAAGCTGGGCCAGAAGATCACCCTGCGGCAGGTGTTCGACAGTCTGCACATGGACCCCTATGACCTCACTGTGGATTCACTGGATGTCCATGCAGTGAGTGAGCGCTGGCCTTATTGCCTCAAACAGAAAGCTGTCCCAGATGGGGACTCAGCCCCTAGGAAGCACTATGGTTGTGCTTGGAGAATGGTTAGCTGGAAACCCAGTTCTTTCTCTGCTTGTTGTGGAGACTCTGGAGGGAGTTTGAGAGAACAATGGAGCTTGGAGCACCCATGAGACAGAGAAGAAAGTGTGACTCTGGGACAGACAGGTCCAATTTCTAATCCCACTTCGGCCACATAAGAGTTATGCAACTTTAAGCAGCTCGACCTTTTATTTCCTTGCCTATAAATTGGTAACTGCTCTTAACTTTACAAAATTATTAAAATACTGTGATGCTGCAACTGCTGTGGAAACAGTACGGCATTTCCTCAGAAAGTCGCTGTAGAACTGCCACGTGGTCTGTCAATTCTACTTTTAGGTGTGCATCAAAATGCTTTCCATTGTTTTGAATGCACTTTTCCCATCGTTCTTACCACTTTTTGAAACAGTTCTGGAAGTCCTTTTCAGTTTTTTAGTTGCATTGTTTTGATTGCCTCAATATCCTGAAATGATTCAAAACATTGACCCTTCACGGTCATTTTGACTTTGAAAAAGACCCAGAAGTTTCATGGTGCCAGATTTGGTAAATAAAGTGTATGGGGATACACCATAATGTTTTTACAAGCTTGCCTTTCTGTTAGATGACACTTGCTAGCAGCATTCGCTGTATTTTTTAAATCATATTTCATAAAGACCCAAAAGAGGACTTCTAGAACTATATCAAAGTGGAAAGAATAGTAGGGTAAGAGTATATGAACTTAAGGGGAGCACACTGAGGGGGTTAATGACAATGCCTTTCACTATAATAATTTAGAGAAATTAGAAAAAAAATTCACTGTATATTTGGATCACACCTTGCAAGGCCACCTTGAAGAGACCTGTAGAGGGGAATGGGTGTGTGGCCGCAGAACAGTGTGGTGACTTGACTGGGGCTCTTCTGCCTCCAGGGCCGACAGACATTCCATCGCTTTGACAAGTTCAACTCCAAATACAACCCCGTAGGGGCCAGTGAACTCCGTGATCTGTATTTGAAAACTGAAAACTACCTGGGAGGAGAGTACTTTGCTCGGATGGTCAAGGTGAGTGACCCTAAGTATCTCCAAGGCTGCCCAAGACATATGATGGTGCCTACTTTCAGAGAGTTCGAACCTTGTAGGGCCTCCTCTCCCCTCCCGTCCCCGAATCTTCCTCCATCCACTAGTCAAGTCAAGTGCTGAGGGGCCCATTGCCCATTCTTTGGCCCTTGCTGGCTGTTCTTGGACATGGGCAGTCTGATTCTGTGGGCTGACTGCAGTGAAGATAAGGGAAGAGTATTCATCCTGGCAGAGTCTGTGGCATCCTGGCACCATGTTCTGTCCCTGGAGCCTGCACTTGTCTGGGTGTAGGTTGGCTCTGTGTGGAGATGCTGCTGCTGCCTGGTATGGTTCTGCAGTGTGATAGTGCAAACAGAAGGCCTTCTTTCAGGGAAGAGCCTCTGCTGGGAGACCAGTGCTTACAGGGTAGCTTGGAACCTTCTGGATGGGAGCAAGTGGCTGAGGAAGCCCGGGGCCCAGCTGGATGTGGGAATCTTCTGTGTAGTTGAGAGGCTCTTGGGCTGACTCAGTTGGTTCTTATTTGGTGGCAGGAGGTGGCCCGGGAGCTGGAGGAGAGCAAGTACCAGTACTCTGAGCCACGGCTTTCCATCTATGGCCGCAGCCCGGAAGAGTGGACCAATCTGGCCCGCTGGTTCATCCAGCATAAAGTATACTCACCCAACATGCGCTGGATCATCCAGGTGCCCCGGATCTAGTGAGTGAGGTGCTTGCGGACTGCCCCTTCCTCTGGGGACAGCGACTTGCTCCACATGGCCTCCTGACTTTTTACGATAGAGGGGTGGGGTCTATTTCAGTGCCCCTTCGATCTTTCCTCCCCAGAGAGGAGAGGACTGGTTGGCAAAGATGTCCTCATGACAAATTAAACTCTTGTTCTTTGAAGTCCCAAGGCCTTGGGGGAACTCCCTCCCTGACCTCCTGTTCATTGAAGGTTTGGGTAAGCCCTGGAATATGAGGTGACCTAGTAGTGGCCTATATTACCTACCTCTCCGTGTATATCACTTGGACCACTATTGTCCTCTCAAGGTGCTCTGTGGCATGGGGCTTAGGGAAACTGAGCTGAGTTGCAGAGTCTGGGCCTCTGGGGAATTTGAGGACTCTTTCTGGACCCTTGGCCAGCCTAAATCTTTCCACCGTACTGTGTCTTGAGAAAGAGCCCTGATGGGTATGTGTTGAGTTCGCAAACCAGTACCTAGTATTGCAGAACTTGCTGGGAATGGAGGAGAAAGACTATGTCTGACTCCACTTTGGGTGCTTAATGGGGACATAGGCTGCTGAGGACTGATCTCTGATAGGTCAAAGCGGGTGTAGAACCCTCCTAAAAGCAAGTCTTTGTTTCCCCTAGTGACATTTTCAGGTCAAAGAACCTGCTGCCAAACTTTGGGAAGATGCTGGAGAACATCTTCCTGCCTCTTTTCAAGGCCACAATCAATCCCCAAGATCACCGGGAGCTTCACCTCTTCCTCAAATACGTAAGTGTGGATGGTGCTGCTTCTGCTCACTGTGGCAGAGCGGGGACAGGATCCATGCGGGCTGTCAGATTTCCTCCCTGCCCTTCACTGTGGCTTCACCTCTCAGCTCCAGCCACCCCTTTGCCCCAGGTATGGGCTCCCAGCCCTACCAATCTGACCTTGTAAAATATGAGAGCCTCCCCCAAGGGGATGACTCCTTCTCCTCAGGGGCAGCCCTGGGTGGTGCTCCTGGGGCAGGCTGTTTCCCCAGCTGGGAAGGGAGAAGTGGGAAAGGACTGAAGGTCAGTTCCTTCCCAGGGGGCTGAAGAGATGAATCCACCCCAGCCAGCATCAGGCCCTGCCGCAGGTCTTGGAGATGCAGACTTTTAAATTTCTATTTTACCTGAAATAAAGGTCCTCAAACCATGTTTAGCTTGGTAAAATGAGTCTCATGAAATATTTTTCTTTCATATTTGGATAGTTACAGGAAAGGAGAAGAAAAATGGAATGGACTCAAGAAAGTGGAGGGGAAGATGGTTTCCTTGGGATGCTCAAAGTAAATGGAAAGTTAGAATGAGTAGTGAGTTCGGGATGCTGTGAAGGTGATGGGACAGGGAGTGTTGAGTATATGGGGTCATGAAAAGCATACAGACACACTGAGGGGTATCACTGGATTTAGTTTTTGGACGTGTTGTCCTGGCTTCTGTGTAGAGAGGGCCTGAGACAGAGGGTGGCTATAGGGGGAAAGAGAATCAGGGTCAGCTCCGGCTCTGAGGATGTGAGTCAATGGTCACAGCACTCATTTGCTGGGAGCTTGCTGCCTGACCTAACTGTACTGTACCCTGGTATCATTTCAGTCTCACTTCCTCTACCTCTTTCCCAATTTTGCTGTTAGACCAGAGCCATTGTGTTGTGTGCTAGATGCTGTGGAAAGGGGTCTCCATGGGTCCTCTCCTTTAATCCTTACAACAGCTCCATGAAGCTACTAGCTCCAGGTTGAGGAAGTTAAAGAGATCACAAAGCTAGAAAGTGGTAATGCTGAAATGTATACCGAGCAGAGCCTAGCTCCTGAGCACGTACCCTGAACCCCTATTGTGTGTAGCCTCCCACCTGTGGCGGTGACTCCATGGTCCTGTACAGAGCACGGCAGGAATCCGGGAAGGGGTGTGCTTGGTGGGAAGGGGCTGTGTAGGCACTGCAGGATCTGGGTGAGGACTGGAGGGAAGCGGGAAAAAGGAAGCAGGGAAGCCTCCTCGTGCCTGGCTTTGCAGGAGGTGGATGGTATACTCTGTGGAGGCCTTTGGAGATAGTGGAGGAAGAGTAGGCTTGGGCAGAGGAGGCTGAGGCCCACAAGATGCAGTGGCAAGGCCCTACACTGTGGGGGAGAGGAGCTGGCTCTATCCTCATGCCAGCTGCAGGGGGCATAGGTCCTCTCTGGTCTCCCAAACCCAGTGAGGGGTTGCTTAGAGCCACAGAGGACCCTACTGTTCTCTTGAACACACCTCTGTGACAGGACTGTGGTGGTTCCTTGCTCTTTCTCTTTTATCCATATGGGAACTGAGAGGCTGACAGAACTGATTGGATCTGTTCTGGCAGCCTCACTTGCTAGTTTGGGCTGGTTGTGAAGTTAGACAGTCTTTCTCTGTCTGGTGTTTAGGGTCCTGTTTCCAAAACACTGCTTTGGCTGAGCAAAAGGAGGGAGGCATGCTTCCCCTAGGTGCTGGCTGACAGCTGTGTCTTGCATGTGTGTTCTTGATGGGGGCTTCACTGATGGGGTTAGAGTCAAGTGCTGGGTATTAACCAGCACAGAGGGAGCCAGCAGGGTCAAGGATCTGCAGTGCAAGAGGGAGTCTTCTGAGACTCCTCTGCCTGAATGGCTCAAAGAGCAGTTCCCATGAGAGCACAGCTGCCTCTGGGAACCAGGGCTTAGCCCTCTGGGTCTGCTTAGGAGGTATCCACCTGGTGTCTTGAGGGCATATCTGGACATGGCCAAGTGTTTCTTGTGATGGCCCCAAAAAAGTGGGCCCTGAGCTTTGTCGTCTCACTCAGGAAGATTCCTTGATCACTTCATCTTTGGCTTGCCCAAATTTGCCTTGATTTGTGGCTACTAGTTAACCCCTTCCCCGGAGTGTCACTCCAAGTTTTAAACTGGATGATGGGTGTGAAGTGTTCCCAGAAGACTTCATGTATAGTGGGCACCTAAGTAGGTCCCTGTTCCTTTCACAGATTGTCACTCCTTCTCCTGGCAGTGCCTCCTGTCCCCTCCACTGCTGGCCTCTTGGACACAGCAGGTCAGGCAGTGGATGTGGCTGCCTCTTTCTTACCTAGCCCAGCCTGAGTTTCCCCACTGTCACCTCTGCCTCAGAGGGGCTGGGCAATCTCCAGCTTGGCCTCCTTGGGTATTTTGGGAAACCCCGAAGAGGCAGAGCATGCCACTGTCCAGAGTCCCCATTCCTTGGAATGGACCCTACGCCCAGCTGAAATGTGCACCATGGAGGCCTAAACTCTCACGCCTTAGGCAGCACAGCTCTGGAGACTGAGAACTGTTGTGTCCCACCTTGGCTTGATGGTCAGGATCCCCTCTCCTACCCAGGTGACAGGGTTTGACAGTGTGGATGATGAATCCAAGCACAGTGACCACATGTTCTCGGACAAGAGCCCCAGCCCCGACATCTGGACCAGTGAGCAGAACCCTCCCTATAGCTACTACCTGTACTACATGTATGCCAACATCATGGTGCTCAACAACCTCCGCAGGTAGGTGAGCAGCCTCTTGCATGGGCCTGCATTCATATGCTAGTACAAACCTACACACATGTGATCTATGTGTCTATGTTGTTCATTTCAACCAACCTACTTGTCCACATGCCCACACAGATGCTCCCCAGGATACTAAACAAGCATGCATCACATGATCACACACATATACAGGCAAGCTGGATATAACAAACATACCAATATATACATTATTGTATGGACAATGAAGCTACATACTACACATGTACACACCCAGGTTCATATATTCACCAACATTCATGTACTAGTACATGAGACAATGGAAACAGAATGACAACATACATGTTATCACCACATATGCATTTTTACCTTCAACAAATGATTGCAGCTGTGATGTCAGACACAGTCCTAGACACTGGACAGATAATAGGAAGGAGATGTAATCCATATATGCCTCATGCATGGGCTCCTACTCAACATATACCTTACACGGGTAAGGGTCGGATTCCTTGGGCTGTAGGACACTGCGCTATTCTCCTCCATATGTGTCTTGCGTCCCATCTGCCCCCAAGGACCTGGGCGCCTTACTAGCTCAGCCTAAGCCACTGTTTGTGGGTTTGGAGGCTCTGAGTGGGGCCATGGCAGAAAGAAGAGTGTTCAGCACTGCTGCTGTGGGGGTGGAGGCAGTTCTGGGCAGAGCTTTTGGAGGTGAGGCAGTTTTAGTTTTAGCTGCCAGTGATCTGCTCTGCGGCTTTGAACATAGGCTTTACGCTCTGGGCCTTGGTTTGCTTATTTTTGTAACAAAGGTTAGACTTGGTTTCTCATGGTATTCCCTACTCCAGAGTTTTACGAATGGGAGAAACAGGCCCGGTGAAAAGGGGAGAAGGGACAAAGTAGAGGAAAGAACCTTTTTCTATCACTACATCTCCGTGTCTCTTGGTTCTGGAGGGTTCTGGCCCTGACCCTGCATTTTAGGAGGGGCAGTCTCTGGGTGGGAGGGTTAGATGTCAGCTGTGCCCCTGGCAACTGTCTCCCCTGGAGTGGGCCCCGGGTTGGGGCTGTGGGTCAGCAGTGAACCAAGGTGCTCCCTGATGCCTCTCTTTTCTTACAGAGAACGTGGCTTGAGCACATTCCTGTTCCGGCCTCACTGTGGGGAGGCTGGCTCCATCACCCACCTCGTGTCTGCCTTCCTCACTGCGGACAACATTTCCCACGGGCTGCTCCTCAAGAAGGTAAAGCAGCTGCTCAGGGCACCTGACTCAGTGACATGTGCTGCCTGGTTTTCCTACCACCCTGGAATCTCTCTGGCCAGTAATGTTAGAGGGCAAGGGCTTTTTTTTCTGGCTGGGCTGTGTATAGTAATCTTGGTTTCATTTTTAATTACGAAAGCAGCTTAACAACACGTCACAATTCATAGTTTTTTAAAAATGGAGAAATAAAAATAAAACCTGTTTCCTTATAGAATGGGATTTATTAGCGTTTTAGTATTTCCTACTCCCATCACTCATCCTCAGCGTATTTTAATGCCCTGATGATAAACAGAGTTGTGTTTCCTACTTTGTCCCTTGACATTGTGTAACAAGTGTTTTTCCGTGCTGCAACCTAATACCAAGCCTCCTCATTTGAAAGGCCTTTGGATGAACTCTCTCTACCACTTGGCCTGTACTTGGCCTAACTAGTTTCCAGTGGTGGACGCACAGTGGCTATCCAGCTTTTCCCGCAGGGAAATAATGCTGCCTTGAACTCTGGGTGCTCAATCTTCCCATATTTTGGGTCCCTTCCATAGGAATGTAGTTTGCTCGACATGCCCCTAGTCCTGATCCAGACTTGTGTCACATTTCCGGTGGTGTCCATGCTGCCCTAGAAGGCCACTGCAGCCTAGCCAGGTCCAACCTGCCCACCCCTTCTGGGTGTACCTCCAAGGGCTGGAGTGTTTACAAGCCCAACCTGAATGTGTACAGTCAAAGCGAAAAAGCCACACAAGTTGTGCATCATGTGCCTCATGTCTGTGCCCGGGGAGAGGAGCTGAAGATGATTTTCTGTCCAGAGCTGTGCCTCCCCTTGAGCTGGGAGTAGGCACTTCAAACACGAGTAGGAGGCTGTGGCCTGGCGGGCTGGTGTAACACAGAAATGAGGAACACACACAGGGAGGGGCAAGGAGGGAGAGTCAAGGTGTCGTAACTTTGGGGAACTTGAATCTGGCCAGGGACCTGTAGAGACACTGCCCAAGCCCTGGCTTCACTGGTAAATGCATCTCTGTCCCTCCCTGCACGTGTCATATGAGCTTGGTGGTTGTTTTACAGAGTCCAGTGTTGCAGTACCTCTACTACCTTGCTCAGATCCCCATTGCCATGTCTCCTCTTAGCAACAACAGCCTGTTCCTGGAGTATTCCAAGAACCCGCTGCGAGAATTCCTGCACAAGGGGCTGCACGTCTCTCTATCCACAGATGACCCCATGCAGTTCCACTACACAAAGGTGAGGACTCTGGGGGAAGGGCTGTGGTGTACCCATGGGCCTCGGTCTCAGCTCATCATCCCACCAAAGGACATATGCACATAGCTCAGTTCAGCTTTTGGGGGATGGGAATGGGGTTAGTGGCCCAGTAAAGATAAGGCTCAAGTTTTTGGTGAAGGAAAAGACTGTCTTCCCAGAGCCCTCTTTGGGATCCTTTGAGACACAACTGCATTTTTTTTTCCTTTCTCCTTTTTCAGTTTCTTTGATACTTCTTAGGTCTGCAGTGTTGGTAAAATTATCTCTTTATCTATTGAATTCTTCATCTGAAAAATGAGTACACAATTGTTTTTACCATCCTGTGGAGATTCATTACCATTGGGAATTTGAGTCTAATAGAACAGGGTCTAATATGTAGGCCCTAAAATGTAGCATGTATTAAAAATAGTGATATGATTATTAATGTACACTGGATCTCGGGAAAAAGAGAAAGGAAAGGCAGTATTACATACAGGAACCAGCTGCAATACTTAGCACATTTTGATGGTGCTGGCAGGACTTATCACTGGTTAGCAAATACAGAAGCACCAGAACTCTTAGGACAGACCTTCTCCAGCCTTTTGGTCTCTGGCCTCCTTTACACTTTGCAAGAAGTGGAGCCTTCAAAGAATTTTTATGTGAGTTTATCTATTGTGTTAGAAAATTTAAAAACATTAACTCATTTAAAAATAATGAACTTGTTAGTGTTTTTAATAAAAATAACTATTACCCCCCCAAAAAATTACTGAGAATGGCACTGTTTTGCAATTTTACCAATTTCCATGTCTTACATAATAGAAGACAGCTGGATTCCCACATCTGTTTCTGCATGCAATCTGTTTTTATCAAAGTATGGGAAAATAACCTTGTCTCACAAAGATGTATGGTTGGTAAAGGGAGGACCTTTCAAAAGGTCTTCTAGGTCACAGAGGTACTTGGATCATACTTTAAGAACCACAAAGGCAATGGAGTATGTGGGGGAAGAGGTCATGGAAGGGTTGGTGATTAATGGCAGACAATTACACACCCAAGAAGATATAGCAGGCCCATAGCTCAAATTCAGTCCTTTTGGGATACTCTCTCACGTGTACAAGAATTATTTCTCATTTAATGTTCCATCTCTCTCTGAATACTTTACTCATATTAAATCTTATTAGAGTAGTGTTAAATAAAATTTTGTAGGTGGCCATGGGTTTGGATTGGGCATCTACAATGGGTCGAGCAGATCAAACCAACATAGACTTTAATCAGTGATTCAGTTTGTTTACAGGGAGCCACTGAACCAATTAACTAAATTGTAAACAATGAACTAGTTAACCCACTGACTAAAGCTAGTTAGTTTTCTATGTCTTTTTGTTTTTCTATAAATATTGAGGGTCACTGGTGTTGGCTACAGTTCTCAAAACCTGCTCCTGTTCAAGGAGCTTCCTGTTCATTAGTCATTTTTTGTTTGAATAAATACAACATTTAGTTAGTATAAGGAACTGTCCTTTTAGCAGGGATTGTCACAGGAGATTGAGGCCTAGCATTTCTGATGACTGGCCTTGGGTTTTGAACTCAATACGCTCTTAGTCAACAACTAAGGTCTGGTAACCTGCAGTTTCTCTCTCTCTCTCTCTCTCTCTCTCTCTCTCTCTCTCTAAAGAGTTTGGAAAGTAAGGTGTGACGCTATTTGATAATCTAGGTGAGTGTTGATAAGAAAAGATAAAATCAACACTGCATTGTTTTTAGCTTTGCAAGTATGTGAAGTGTGTGGACACTGTCTATCTAATCCGTGTATTCTGGGGAGGGATCTAGGAGGCACTCATGGAGGAATACGCCATTGCTGCTCAAGTGTGGAAGTTGAGCACATGCGACCTGTGTGAGATCGCCAGGAACAGTGTGCTGCAGAGTGGACTCTCGCATCAGGTACAGTGCATGACTGTCTGTTTCTTTGCAAATGCCTACTGTGTGCAAGGTACCTTTCTGGCACTTGGGAGGGTCTCTGGTGCAGTGACACTCAGGCTCTGTAATTCGTTCACAGCTGCTCCCTTATCTTTTTCAGACCTCTGTTCAAGGTGGTGGCCTTCCCTGGCCATCCATTCTACAGCAGCAATTACCTGACATCATCCTCTATCCCCTTCACCTTTTTTTTTTCATGATACTTACCATTACTGATGATGTAACAGGCTGTCTTTTCCTCTCATGCTAAGCAAGCTCTTTGAGGGCTGAGGTCTACTCCCTGTTACCATCCCCAAGCCCCAGAATGGTGCTGGCACTTGACAAGTATTCAGTACTTGTGGGACAGATGACTAGTATTAAGATTGGCTACACGTATACATAAAACAAACTTTGGGGATAGGGACTCGGCACCAGCAATATTTTCATATACCTCAGTATGTGGTTCTGGTGAGCCAGCATTGAGAACCATACTCTGGATGATAGCTCCAGTTCCTAAGCAGTGATCTTAGGGGATACCACAGGTATGAAGAGGTGGCATCAGGCACTGCTCCTGAGGATGATGATCAAAGAAGTTTCAAGGTTCAAGATTCTTTGCATACCTGTTCCCCAGAAACACCTGTCCACCTGTCATCTCTCAAGAAGGACTTAATTAGCCATGACACCTTTACCTACTTTTTCCATTCCCAGAAGCTCCTGTAGTTCTTCTCTGATCAAGGAAAACACAGAAATACAATAACTGAGGCTTAACAGGGGGCCATTCTTAAGAATACAGAGGCCAGAAGGGATTTTATGAATCCTATAGGGAAAAAGTGTTCCAAGTGAAGATGTGTTTCAGGGGCACTAGTGCTATGGTTAATGTCAAAGCTGCCCATGTGGATGCAGAAAAGTGGTACATTGTTTCATTAATATTTTTCTTGATTCACAGGAAAAGCAAAAGTTTCTGGGACAAAATTACTATAAAGAAGGACCAGAGGGCAATGATATTCGAAAGACAAATGTTGCTCAGATCCGGATGGCATTCCGATATGAGACCTTGTGCAATGAGCTCAGCTTTCTGTCTGATGCCATGAAATCAGAAGAGATCAAAGCCCTGACCACCTAGGGCCAGCATTTATTTGACTTGCATCTAATGTCTTGATTTCAGGTCTGTTGGAACACAGTGGTGAAGATACTAACCTAGGGCTTTCCTCCACAAAGAGGATGCCTCTGAAGGAATTTCAGACTGGTGATTTTTAGTTGCACTATTCACTTTAAGATCAAAAATTCCCACTTGTGTTAATATTTGTAAGAGATGGTGACTTCTCCTTGGTAATCTAGGAACTGGCACTTGTCTGTACTTGTTCCTAATTTTCCACTTTTCCCCAATAATTGCCAGTGCTTGAATTACTGGGAAAATGCCAAGTGACATGAGATGTGTGATGTTTCCTGCCATATTCCTCTCTGTAGGCCCTGTAGGTGAACTGGTAGCTACTCATTTCAGCCTCTGGATAGCTGGATACCTTAAAACTCACTTTGGAGCTTCCTTTCATAAAGAGGCTACTTTGAGAGAAAACAGTAGACTCTACTCAACAACTGTGACGATTTGTTTAGAAATTTCATGTTTTGTTTAGCCCCCCTCCCTCCTTTCTAGTTAAGAAGCTTTATGTAGACACGATCACAGTCACTTTTATCATGTATGTTTCTTCATCCTGAACATGAGGTTTTGGACTAGATCAATGTTTTCAAAATATGGTCTGTAAGACTCCAGGGCTGGGGAAGAAACAGGGTAAGTGAAGTCTGGGGTCTGTCAAAGTCACTCTGTTTTCGTCTGTTTTTTTGTTAGGGCCACTGTGTATTTTCATAATTTTTTTTTTAAACTAGAGATTTGAGCCCATGACCTTCACATTGAGCTATATCCTCGGTGGCTGAGAATACAGACCTGCACCACTGGGCCTGGCATGTATTTTTGTTTGAACTAAAGGTCTTTGAAAAGCACAGGCCCATCAGGTGATCTCTATTCCTTCTGGGTATAAATATTCAATAAATTGTAGTTCAAATTATCATTTCACCTGTGAAGAGTTAGGCCAGATAAGTGAAATTTGTTTAATGTCACATCACTAGTAAGTAAGAGGACTAGGTTTCTTTATTCCTAATCCAGTCTTTCCCCACTATTCCATGAGGCCTCACAATATTTTTTAAACCACTGTAACCTGATATATTTTTTTTGTTAAAAACAAAACTTACCCCTTACCTAACATGAAGACTTCTTCAGAAAACATAGTGATCTGAGGAACCAGGTAGAAATCATTTTAAAAGACCAACCTGAAGTTATATTTATCAATGTGTGTTACTATCTGTGTTACTAGTACTGAGTACATAGTAGGTAAGCAATAAATGCATATGGAAAAACTGAATTTCTCCCTTGGAAACTTTTTAAAGTTATGTGCGCTAAATACTTAAGCTGCTCAAGGATCTTTCTATAAATATTTGTGAGTAAATTCAGACTATAGAGTCTTTTTTAAAAATTAAATCACAAAGTTAGAACTTAATTTTTTCCTGGTAACATGGCTGCCTGACTTTAGATTGTCTTATCCTATGATTTTATAAATATCTATGCCTCCAGTGCTTCTCTTAGCACATAGAAAATCAATGTAAACTCTTTACTAGGCAAATATACATGCTATCTTACAGAAAAGTACAAAATTGGATAAAAGGCAGTCATTATCTAAGGGATTATTTTTGAAATCCATTATTTATATATACATATGCCCTGATGTAGCAATTACTGTACAGTTTTTCACTGTCCTTCTATGTATGTGAAGTATTTTTTAATTATAAGTAAAGTCTGTAAGGGCTGTGACTCAATTTAAAATTACTTCAAGTTGTATTTAAAGTAAATGATTTTTAAGATTGCACATAAAAAGCTATGAGTAACTGTTAATTTACCTGTTACTAAAATTGAGACATGAGGACATCCACTGGGAAAACTAAAGCTCACTAGACCCAGAAGGTAAAACCTGTGCTATCTTTTTCTCTAATTCTAGTCTGTTAATAGTTAAGCAAAGCACACATCTTTTCATTTTCTCTGGATGTTGTATTAGTCTGTTTAGTCAAAATATGTTGGATTTACCTTGTTTCAAGCTTTCCAGACATGTTTTTCTAAAGCACTTTTCACTTTTACTCTACTGTTGCACTTAACAGGCCTCTCTGTGGTGAATTCCTCCTTTCCTTTGAGGCTACAGCTGGAAATCAACGGTAGTGCTACCCTGGGCCCAGGTTTCTAAAGGAATGATTTTTGAGGAAATGTTGTTCTACAGCTATTCTAAAGGGTTTTGGCTTACTTTGTATGTTCTTGAAATAGTCACCATCACTGCTCTTCCTCTGATGAACACAAAGCCCAGCACCTGGATTGATATTTACTGGAGTCTGTGCCTGGCCTTTACTTTCTCTTGGATTAAAGTGCACCTCTCTGGATTCCTCTTTGTTTCTCAGTACAGCGCTGTGGGAAGAGTATTAGTCTTTTTCTGGCTCTGGAGACACAAAAGTGACATATCATTAATTAGTCTATCCTATGACTGTTATAAAGAGCAAGCAAGTGTAACTAACTCCTATGAAAGGCACACAAATCTCATCATATAGTTCCCTGGAGATTTCTGTACTCTCAAATTCTAAAGAATAAATGTTCTATTAGTAAGAAATGACAAAAAAAGACTATAAACATCTACAGAGTTATTGAACATACCTTTGGGGAGATGTTTATGTATTTTCATGTCAGAATATGTACTTAGCCACAGTATGGTATACATCAGTCAATTTAATTAGAAGCTGCTACTTCCTCTTATGTCTTTATTCTTCTAGAAACTAAGATTCTCAAATGCTTCTCTAATACATTCTTATATCCTTAAAATGATTTTACAAGGTAAGCAACAAACTACCACAGGGTGTTTTATCAATTTTCACACTCCAACTGGGTAAAAAAAACAAACAAGTCAAAGTCTATTGTCAACTGTTTATATTATATTGTTATTGTGTTCACCATCATAAATGTAGGTCATCAGCGGATCTCCCCATTCTCCAAATAGTTTTCTTATTTCTGATAGAGTAAGGTTAAGAAAACAAAAACACAACAGTTAAAGATGCAAATTCTTCAAACTGCTTTTTAATGAATTCAACTTCCCAATGTTAAAAATCACTGAACCAAATGATATTTCCTATTAGCCTTATTTTCCAGATACATATTAGATATAAAGGAATCAAATCCAATTTGAAATGAATCTCAAGACATTGCACACAAACATCACAACCATCCAGAGCACAATATAAAATAGTTCTTTAAGTAATATAAATATTTAATATATAAGAATGTAAAATTACATAAGAAAAAAATCTCTTCAATTAGCTAAAAGTTACTTGGTAAAGATAATTTATTGCACTATTTACCAGTTTCTCCTAAGACTAACCTCTAAACTCAGTACAGTTATTCATTTTCTCAAACTAAAGTTCTACAGCATTAAAATGAGTAAACCTTTTGTTATTGAGTTAAGATAAGGAAAACTGAGTAACTAATAAAAAAATTCCTTAAGATTACATGAGACCATTTCACAAATCCTAGAAGGCACACATATTTCCTATCATAAGTAGTGCATTTAAGTTCTTCATATTTAAAAAAGACAAAGCTGTAGGGAATAGGAAAAATGTACATTTCATCCCTTAAACAAATTTACAACTTTTATAATTAGGTAGTACAGCAGAATCTACCTAACATTCATCTCTAAGGAATTACCACTCAGTGTAACGGAGTAAGCAGAAAACCATGTTCATTTATTTGATAAGGCTAATAAAAACATTTAATATTTCACAGTAGATCAGTTAGTGCCTTGGAGCTCAAGTTGTAAGATAAAAACCTGTTTAATACTTCCTTCAAAGGAGGAGGGGGTATTCTGGGGAGTAAAATCATTGGCTGTACCTGAAAAGGTCCCAAAACTTATAAAGGAACATTCTGCATTTTCAGAAACATCTTAAAATCAGGCAACCTGAAATAAATGTAGTAAGTCTAATTCAAAAGGATTAATTTAATTTTTTAGAGCTGGAGAACAAATCAGAGGATCACCTATCCCCAAGTTCTGAAATACATTTCATGGACTATTAAGAATCAATGGAGGATATTCAAGAGATCTGAAAATATAACCTAAAGTTTTTTGATCAAAAACATTAAAAAAACCCTTCTGTCAAAATTGTTACATTTTAATATACTTTATAATACCAACATGTTTCACTGGTTGAATTAATATATGTAAAGCTTACGTAAGGACATTTATGTTAATAGGACTTTTATACAGTGGGGTAGGAATATGTGCATGCATACATGTATTTAAGGGTTCTAAATTTTACTTGGGACAAAAAAAAAAGTTCAACTGCTAAATGGAGGGAAAACCATAGATAATATCTGTTTCTAAAGGAGGAAAACTACAAGCAAGAATAAGAGACTTTTTTAAGGTCATATAACCATCAACTATGTTGCCAGGTTGATATGACATAGCTCCCAGAAGTCTGCTTGTATACAGACTCAAAGCTGGCAATTAGTTGTTTTAAACTGAGATGTTTCTATCATTAATGTCAACGGATTAGTCATCAGTATTTTGGGGGCAAAATCAAGTTACTTTTTAGTCATATTTTTTTTCTAAAATGGACTTTATTTTCATGTCTATTAAAATCTTAATATCCAATAATTTATGTCATTAGTAAGCAGCAACTTAAAGTGTGTATTCTGGTACTTAGGAAAATATTAAATTTTGCAACTTACCAACTGGCCAGAAAATTTACATGGAATATTAAAAAATTGTTCTTTTTTGAGACAGGTAATTCAGGCTAATCCTGAACTATGTAGCCCAGGCTGGCCTCAAACTCACAGCAATCTCCTGCCTTAGCCTCTTGAGTGCTGCGATTACAGGTGTGTGACACCACACCCAACTATTAGGTGGTGTGGGGCATTGAACCAGGGGCCTAACACTTTCTAGGCAAGCACTCTAATCACTGAGCTACACTCCCAGCCCATAAAAAGATTTTTTTAAAGTAGACTTCAGGCTTTTGTTTTTACCATATGCTGAAATATTAATGCTAAAATTTTTACTTTATAAGCAAAATTTAAAAAGTGGCTGAGGTGCTACTGAAGATCATAATCCCATTATTACTATATTCTTTGGTAGACTTAAAGGAATAACAGTGAAACAGTAAAATAAAGTCAAATTATCTTCAGCTTTTAGAGGTATTTTATATACATCTGGTGAAAAACCTCATTCTACTTTCTTCCCTTAATCTAAGACATTTGAGGGCTTTGAAATATCAGAATTATGCCTTCAAGTTTAAAACATCATACCTCAATACTGAATTACTCATCACAGTCTATGAATGTTTGTATTTATGAAGAAAAAGTTGCTTCTGAAACTCAAAAGATGCATGAGAATTATCAAGAGCCAATTAAAATTAAAAATTCAGCTTTGGGAATGCATTGCCAGAACAGCCAAGAAGATTCTCCAGCAGAAATCCATTTACAAGGCAAAGTCCCAACTTAATAGTCCTCACCCAAAATATATATGATGGTTAAAAAAACAAAGACTTAAAGTAAAAAATACACTGTAGTTACAAAACACACTGAACCCACTAAAGTTTTATAAAGTTATGAAATAATTGTGGATCATTTCAAGTAAAAAGTATTAAAGGAGCAATAATTAGTCATAAAGAAGCATAACAGATACTCCTTAGATTCCAGCAGAAAGACTAGTTTTAAGTAGTAACGTGCACTTTGATTTTTTAGTCATTTGAAATTTTCTTTCAGATCACTACAACTTTTCAACATTATGGTTTTAAACGTAATAAGAGCCCAGATATACAGAGTATGCCTAATCTGAAAAACTGTAGTATGTCAAAAGCCTCTGGAAATATTGCTTTATTTGCTGGCAAAAGATTCAAGAGCTATTAGTTCTAATACACATTAGAACTGATAATAGGAAAATATGATTTAAAACAACAGCAAATTTAGTTTACTAAAAATGGAAGGCATGGAAACTTTATTTAAAAATGGGACATATCCAAAGAGCAAAAATAAGAATGTGGGAGAAAAACTGATGTTTCTGTATTTGTGCCTCAGTATGCGTCCATGACCACAATGTAGCCCCCAATGACAAAAGATCTTCTTCCCAAGGTCATGGCCTATGGGGCTGGCCTGCCTCATCAGCCATATTAAGAATATAGTTAGCCATGTCATCTTCAGTGGGTGCATCTGACACCACCCATGATTCATTTGCTCCAGTCATCTGCAGGCGACAAATAGGGCAATTCCTGTGTCGATCACTCCTATTAGGGAAGTCAAAATAATAATGGTTTTCTTTCCTTCTCTCTTACAAGTGGGTTTGAAAAGTAACACTTGAACATGGTTTTCAAAAAAGTAAACAACATAAAAGTACACAATATAAAATAATTCTTTTATCCCAAATAATTCTCTTTTCTTCCAGTGTGTGTGTGTGTGGGGGGGGGGGGGGGGTGCGTGGGTCTATCTCTGGCTGATTTTATGAAGCCTATCTATCTGTGTGTATCTTGTAGACCACTAAGTATCAGATTATGTTAAACCGATTTATTCTTTCTTTTTAAACAAACTATACAAATGCGCCATAGTTTATTTAACTAGTTTCTTATAAAAATTTATTTTATTCTCTGGTTCTTTTCTTCCGCTAAAGTAATGCCACTAGTGTATCCTGTACACAAACAGGTAGAGTTTTACTTTATAGTAAAAATTCCCTCTACTGGGAGGAAGTTCCTGTTTGAACTAATGGGTCATTTGGTCAGAGTGTAAAGTATAAATGTCAGTTTGTGTTAAACAAAAGCCATTACACTAGGAATAATTTTTCTACTGGCAGAGGAATAACGCAGCAGCAAAAGATGTTATCAGTTGTTTTTCTAAGTCACATCAATATGACTTTCAACAATATGCCTCTGCTTAAAGGTCTGATAAAAAAGTTGTGTGGTTCATAAACATCATGAAGACTTCTTAAATAAACTAAAAATGAAGCATTCAAGGTTTAAAATAAGATGTAAGTTATATGCAGGATAATTTTTCTGATAAGGAAAGAATGCCTGTATGATCATTTAAATTAAGATCATGTTTTCCAAACAAATTTTTCTTAAGAAACAGCCATACTTGAGCCAGAAATATAATGTGCAAGGAAAAATGTTTTTCTCTTCATCTCTCACTAAAATCTGGGACTAAAAGAATCAAATTGTATCAACTGCTTTTTGGCTTTTGTGCAAAAATTTAGAAATGTGTTCCAAAAATAAATGAGAAAACCAGAGCTGGCATATATTATTCAATCTTATTTCTGCTTCCCCAGAGATATTTTACAAGACAGTTATGTGTGCTCTTATGTGAACAAAACATCACAATTTAAAAATAGTTAACTTCTGCTTCCAGCTAACAGCAACCAGATTTATCTTCCCACTTTATAAAACAACTAAAACACAGGGGAAAATGTAGAGAACAATGATGTGGGTTTGGTGCCACATGCCTATAATCCTGGAACTCTGGGAGACTGGGGCAAGAGGATCAAAAGTTCAAGGCCAGCCTGGGCAACCTAGCAAGACACTGTCAGGAAAATAAATTAAACAAATAAATAAATGGGCTGAGTAGGTAGTTCAGTGAGAAGGCTTTGGGTTCAATCTCCAGAATTGAAGAAAAAATTATATACAGTACTGAACAAGGACAGCAATTTCTGAGAGGTGAGAAGCAAAGCAAGCCCTGTAACTGCTGCAGCTACTGCTTTGTGAGTTTTCATGACCCAGAGCTATACGGGGGATCCTAGATGGACACTCGCACATGTCTTGAAGCAACAAGTGAGACTTCAAGAGACCAGGCAGCTAGAGTCATAGGACAGAGTACTGGAAAAGAGAAAGTTATGCAGGAGATTCTAGAAATCTATAGAAGGTCTCCCTCACTGAATTCAGCAGACTGCTGATCAGTAAGCGCATGTGTGAGAATGACAGGAGGCTGAGGGTCTGTGGAACAGCACCCACAGCTCACTGAGCATGAGATACTGCCTGTTCTCACCACGGGGGAAACCTCCTAATTGTTAGAACAGTGCATTCTAAAAGGTCTTCCCTCATTAGTCAGGTATAATTAGCACAAAACACCACTCTGGTCCTTCCTAATCATAAAAGTAAAATCCAAAAGGATCAAATGATTTTTAAGTAAACTAGCTATATTCCAGAACAAAGTTCAGGAATATTTATACTAACACAAAAATATACAGTACCTAAGATAAAATTCCCAAACAGCAGAAAAATGTAGCCTATAGTGAAGACAAATCAATTAAAACCCAGAATGAACAGATGTGATAATTAGCAGATTAAGAACATTAGAATTATAACTACATTCTATATATTAAAGAGTGGAAAAAAGATCAACTATATTTATAGGACATAGAAAGTATTAATAGAACCCCCAAATTTTTTAAAAAGGGGAAAAATATCTAAGGTAAACAAAATTATACTAGCTGGGACTGATGGTTAAGTTACTCACTGCGGAAAAAAATTAGTGAATTTGAAAAAACATAGCAACTGTCCAAAGTGAAATTTAAGTTCAAGTAGTATAATCTCTGGTACTGGGAATTCTGTAAATAGAAGGGAAGAAGATAGTAAAAATTTTGGGAAAATAATGGCTAAAATGTTCAAACACTGATTACACTATTAACCTGTAAGTCCAGGAAGCTCAATAAATTCTAAGCACAAGCGTAATTCCAAACGTTGACAAAACAACATCAGTAAATCAAGCAATCAAAAATCCAAACCATACTGGGCCAAAGGAAGAAAGAAAGAAGAAAGGAACACTCCACGTACATTACAAATTGCTTAAAAACACTGAAAAAACCAAAACTTTAATTCATCCAGAGATAAAAGAGGACCTCCAGAGGGGAAAAAAAAAGATGTTACTTTGAGAGAAATAATGTTAAGGGTGACAGATATCTCATAGGAGAATAATGTAAGCAATATCATTAAAAAGCACTGGAAGTAATAAATGGTCAGTCTAGAATTTTGTATCAGAAAAAAATACTGTTGAAAACCAACGTTCAGACAGTCAAGAAAATCCTATGAAGTCTCTAGAAAGCTACCAGAACTACTGAGTTTAGTAAGACTGCAGTACAAGACTGATGCAGAAAAACCTATTAAACACTAGTAATAATTAAAATCCAATTTAAAATAACAAAAATATGAGACACTTCCGGGAAAATTAGTTGAAGATAGGCAACACTGAAAATTACAAATTGCTCAGAGAAATTGAAGACCTAAAAATGCTTAAATACATAGTTAAGAACAATATTGTTAAAAAATTAACTCAACTGATATATTTATTCAGCACTATCTCAAATAAAATCTAAAGGCTTTTCTGGATAGGAATTGAGAAATCTATTCTAAAATTCACATTGAAACCCAAAAGATCTAGAAAAGTAAAAATAACTTTGCAAAGAGTGGAAAAATAACACAGGATAATTTTTAGACTTACTGTAAAGCTACACTAATTAGAGTAGTTGAGTACTGGGAATGAAACAGATAAATCAGAAGAGTCCAGAAATAGACCACACTGCTCTGAACAACTCATTTCCAACAAAGGGGCAGAGGTAATTTAGTGAATAAGACAGTCTTTCAACAAACCAATTCTAAATGGATCATACACTTAAATGTAAAATGAAAAAAGTGTAAAATTTTTGGAAGAAAAGACAGTATCGGTGGTATATGAAGAGTTAAAACTTTCAGATTGCAAGTAGTAGACAGTCATAAAACACTGCACCTATCTATGCTGGCTAAGGGAACATGGGAAAACTGAAGCAAAAGCCATTCATCTCTACTAATGAGCAGGATTCCCTTCCTCCCTCATCCTCCCCAAAAAGCTACAGTACACAATCATGCTTACCTTAATCTAAGGAGACGTCTGTGAGGCTAAAAGGCCTTCTTTTGTAACTCTCATGTATAACTTTAGCTACAGTACTGATGTTTCTAAGGGTATTGTGACCCTTGGAGAGATTATGTCAATCTAAGGCAATTAAGGCAATCAGGAACCATGCCTGGATCAGGGTTTAGGAACCATGCCTAGATTAGGCAATTAGGAACCAGCCAGGGTTAGAGTGTGAGTGCCCAACTGGGAACTCAAACTGTATATGAGGAAGGAAGAAGAAAGGCTATTACAACTTTTTCCTCTGGGGAGAGACTGGACTTGATGGGATGTGGCTTCCTGTTTGTGATGTCCTGAGAAGCTGCCTCCACCTCTGCCTCTGCCATGTACTTCCACTGCTGCTGGCCGCCCCTGAGTGGACTGTGACCTTCTGAAGCTGTGAGCAAAAATAAACCTTTCCTCCTCTAAATCTGTGGATGTTGGGTATTGAGACACACCAATGAAAAAGTAACTAAGAATAAAATACCTTAAAACATGCATTTCTATGATATCCACATTTGCCAACTCAAGCCCCTTTCCTATATCCCATCCCTCATAAAATAATCCCTGTCTCTCAGCCTGAGTACATGAATCTTCCTTAGGAACTTGCCTGCTATCTCCCTTGACAGTGTATTTTCACCAGATAAACTCATCTTTTATTTCTTGAGTACTGGGAGATTCTTTTCCCAACCACATCTCTGGCCTTTGATTTGCTGTCTACTATGGTGGTACCTTTTGCATACATGGGTTGGAAAAAAAAGACTGCTTGGATATTACACTACAGTAACTATAAACCACAAATTGATAGATTGAACCTCATCAAAGTTTAAAATTTCTACTCTTCGAAAGAGAATGCAAAGCCAAGTCACAGAATGGGACAAAGTATGTGTAAATCACAGGCTTTCTCTGATAAAGCAAAAGTGTCAACAGTATGTATAAGAAACTCTCAAAATTCTCAAGAAATGGATAAAGATTTAAATGGAATCTGCAAAGACACACAGCTAGGAAATTAGCATGTGAAAAGCTGCACAATTTGTTGTCACCTAATTAGAATGGCTACCACTAAAAAAAGATAGATCCTGCCAAGTATTGACAAAGTATATAGAGCAAACAGTACTTACTCAATGCTGGTGATAGTTTAAAAAGGTATCACTGCTCTGGAAAACAGATGGGAATTTCTTTCTTTCTTTTTTTGAGACAGGGTCTCACTCTGTAGTCCAGGCTGGTCCTTAGCTCACTATGTAGCCCAAGGTGGTCTTGAACTCATGGTAATCCTCCTGCCCCAACCTTCTGAGAGCTAAGATTATAGGATTTGGCAATTTCTTAAAAAGTTAAAATACACACCTGTCATACGATCTAGTCATTCTACTTCTGGGTACTTACCCAAGAGAAAAACAAAAATACATTCATTAAATACTTATCCATGAACACATATACAAGCTTTTATTTGTAACTTATCCACAACTGAAACATGGATAAATGAAAGAATCCAGATCTCTCCCAAAAAAGATGATGTATTCTATAATTCCAGTTACAGAAACTCTAGAAAATTTGAATTAGTTTTAGCAAACAAACACAGATTAGCAATTACCTGAGAACTAGGGACAAAGAGAAACAGGAGGCTTTACAAAGAACAAAGAAATGGGGAGGGAAACGATTTGTTCATTATCTTGATTGTGATGATGGTTGTTACTAGTGTGTATACACGCTATATCATCAACTTATGCTTCAGGCCAGGCGTGGTGGCTCACACCTACCATCTTAGCACTCTGTGAAGTTGAGGCAGGAGGATCATAAATTCAAGCCAGCCTGGGCTACATGTAGACTTGGTGAGACACTGTCTCAAAAATAAATAAATAAACAAATAAATAAAAGACAGCTGAGGATAAAGCCGGCTCCCAAGGGCTTGGGTTCAATACCCAGTAACAAGCACACACACATGCACACACTGCACTTTATATACATATCTATATCTATATCTATATCTATAGATATAGATACTTCCGGGAAATATATAGATATAGATATAGATAGATATAAATATATATAGAGAGAAAGAGTTTACTGTAAGTCAATTATATATTCCCTTTGATTTTTATTTTGTAAAAATGAACCTGTGGCTGATCTCTAAAGTTCCCTCCAGACCAATATTCAATGATTTATTCCTAATAAACACATACAAATGATAAGTATATAAATGAAGATGAAAAAAAAAAAGAACAAGGAAAGCATTTGATTCCAGATTCAAATCAGGCATAAATCTTACAAGAAAAGTGTCAAGACCAAGTTATGTTCCCACATATTATAAATTTGAGATATAAAAACAAATACAGTTTTAATCAATAAGAGGCAGGTCCAAAAATCCAAGTACTAAAGAGTAATTTCTCAAACTTAACTACAGTATTTTTGTAGTCTTCCAAGTTTATTCACACACTCTATCCCATTTGACCTTTGCTTAACCCTGAAGGCAGCAAATAACTTACCACTTATCAATACACTTCTGACAAAAGCTGTGAGCACAAGGCAGGATGAGGTCAGCTCGCCCATCCATACAGATACAACACTCCTCCTCATCTGTCAGCTGCTTCACCCTGCAATGTAAAAACTGAGCTGGAACAATGGTAATCTCTGTTCATATACTACTTTGTTTTCCTTGCCTTAAAAAACATTACTAAACATCACAGACCAATGGATACCTAAGTTGTGATATTTGTATACAATGAAATACTACTCATCTATAAAGACAGATAGGTTTGAGGCTTTTGTAGGTAACTGGATATAACTTGAGACCGTCATGCTCAGTGAAGTAAGTCAGAAGCAGAGGTTAAATACCAAATAGTTTCTCTAATATGAGAAACCCAGATCACAATCATTTCCTAGAATTAGTTGAAGGGAATGATGGGAACTGGAGGGGGATAAGGGGAAGGATCGAAAAGGGAGAGGGGAAGGATTTGTAGTTTTCCCACATGTATATGTACAAAATACTCAAGACCAATGTAAACATTATGTATTACATTTATACATATCAATAAAATGGGGGGACATTACTAAAAATTAAAAGGCACAGAAACATATGCAAAGTTAAAATCAGTTTGAAATTAACATCTTTTAGACACAGCAAATACCTGAGAGAAGAGATACTAAGAGGCACAAATCTCATAAAGACTACATGAAAGATAAATTGTGTGATTGTTATGGAAAACAAAATATGGACAAAACAGAAATATTCATGTCACTCTGAAAAGAACTTATCCCACTTTAATCATATTAAATTTGTATAAATGGTATTAGCCATTACATCACTCATTCACTATGTAGTATAGACCTGCACCAGGCCTTCCAAAGCTGACACGGACAGAGGTCATAGGAAAGAAAGGAGAGCTGAGTGTTAAGTATCAGGTGCCAAGTGAAAGACAAAAGAGATAGGAAGCAAAGCTTTTGTCCCAGTGGAATTCTTTCATTTTCTTGGGAAAAAAAAAGAGATGTTGAACCTCAGCCACAATTCCGAGTACCCTGGATTAGCTGTGTCTCTGCACATGGTATTTCTCTTTCCTGGGATGCCCTTCTTAGATTAGTAAACTCTAACCTTAGGAACTCAAGATACCTTTTTTTCTCTCTGCTCTGAAAAATCAACATTTGTCTCAACTAAATGACATAAAAATCGCATACAGTCTCTCCATAAATTGTCAGTTCCCTGAATATAGTATCTTTGTCAGAGTCTCAATAAAAGCTCCTTGAAGTGATTTTAAATTTCTCTTATCTTTTATATTTTTTCTGTTATTTTTTAGGTTTTCCTAGTGAAGTATGCATTAATTTTGTAATTACACAAAAACTAAGTATTTTAAAGTATGGCTATCAGACTATAAACTTCTTAAGGGTAGGAGCTAAGTCTGATGTATTTTTCATCTGTACTTAGAGCACTGCATGTAAGACACTGCAGTGGCACTTTAAAATTTGCTGATCTCAACATATAACATTAATAAATGTCAAATGTATACTTCATGTAGTAAGTGCTAAGTAAGGAATGAAGAGCTGCCGGGCCCAATGGTGCAGCTGTTATCCCAGCACTCTGGGAGGCACAGGTAAAAGGATCAGAAGATTAAGCTCAGCCTGAGCAACTTAATACTCAGTGAGACTCTGTGTTGAAATAAAAAATAAAGTGAGCTGTGGTGTAGCTTAGAGTGAAGGCCCTGGGTTTGACCCTCAATGCAACAATAAAATAAAAAAGGAAGAGGATATATTTTAAACTAGCTGAAAAAAATGAGACATAAAATAATAGTATTTTGATAGGACAGTCTAGGTGCATAAACAAAGGCATGAAATTGGGGGAAAAGTGTGTATATGTAACAAGGAGGATATCAAGATGGCTGGGGTCAGGGGTGCTTACAGAAAAGACTGATTAGAGACAATCTTGATTCCTGAATGATGAGATATTAAGTCTGAACTTGATCTGACAAGCAAACTAGAATCAATATCTAATGAAGGGAAAATGAATTCTCATTGAAGCAATACTTCAGAAAGATTAACTGGGAGTGCAGAATGTGAAGACAGTCTTGAGAAAGATATGCCAACTGATCTTAAGTGTCAACTTAGCTACTTTGAGAGACCCTTCGTGTAGGTACTGGATCACGGCAGCCGTGCTCCGCTGCTCTACTTCTTGGCTACCACGAGGTCAGTAGTTTTGCTCTCTGTGCCCTTCCACCATAATGTTCCTACCTTGGAACCAGCCGACCGTGACTGAACCCTCTGAAAGTGTGAGCCAAATAAATTCTTCCTCCTTTTAAATTGTGTATTTTGGGTACTTTGGGCACAACAATGAGAAGGTAACCACATAAAAAAATTTGGAAATGGGCTGTTACTATAATTACACCTAACCATGTGGTTTGGAACCCTCTGGAACTGGGTTTGCAAGAAGTTTGTAAAGGCTTGTGAATGTGAGCTAGAGAAGCCCTAGAACACTGCAAGCGGAACTTAATGGGCAATTCTGGGCAGAGCTCAGAAGACCAGAGTGGTGACAGGAGAGCATGCATTAAAGGCAGACTCACAAGGTTTTTGTTGAGAACAAAGACTCTTGGTAACTGAACTAGAGGCCATGTGTGCACACTGGCAAGAAATTCATTCATATTTTCCCATGTCCTAAGACTAAAAATAAGGGTGGCTAAATATAAGAATGGTAGCCTAATTAATCTGGCAGAGAAAACTTCAAGGCAGTGCAACATTCACACGGGTACTGATGGCTGTTTTTAGTCAGATTTATGGGAAGAATTTGGAGCAAAAAACAGAGCACAATAATTTGAAAATCTTTAAAAAACTGACGATTTCCAGATAAGATGATGGCCATGTAACAGAACTATTCTATGTCTCCTCATAGACTCACTTAAAAAAGTTAAGGTTATAGTTAAAAACTGCCTGTTCAACTTCACGAAGACAGGGAGGAGTGCCCCAACAACTGAAAAGAGAATACGGGAAGGTCAAAAATTACTCCCCAACTGCAAACAAAAACAAAAGCAAAAAACCACATGTAAGTTGGAGCCAAAGGAGGTATAACTTCCAAAAAGACTTGAGCCATTATAAAGAAACTAAGTACTTTGACAGGGGACAAGAGAAAGATGCCTTGAATACATCTTAGAAATTGACAAGACGTAGGCTGAAGACTGTGAAAGTGTAAATCTTTCATTTCAGAAGAGAATCCCCAGACCCAATGCTTGCAAAGGGCCATCCAGGGAATTTATTCCTTGAGATTCATTTTATGCTGCTCAGCCATACAGGCATTCAGAGGCACTGTAGCTATGATCCAAGGGGGCCTTGTATTGCTTGAGCTGCCAAAAGACTTAGCATTGTTCACATGTATTATCCCAGGATCAGCAGCACTGGTGCTACTTCAAGGCTTGACTCTCTGATTCTTCCTCAAAACCACTAAAATGGTGTGAGAAGCACAGCACAGCACAGCACTACAAGATCTTTAAGCACCATGTGTTAATCACTTCCCTACTGTTGGGACAAAATGTTTCACATTTTGGTTCAGTTTTCAGAGTATTCAGTCCATGGTTCCTTGATCCTAAGGCAGAAATGGCATGGTTGAAAGGCATGGTGGGAGAAAGCTGTTCAACTCATAGTATTCAAGAAGCAGAGAGAAAAGGGAGGAGCCAAGGCTAAGAATATAATCTTCCTGGTCACAGCTCCAATGACCCACCTCCAGCCAGGCCCCTCTAACAGTACATTCAGCCATGAAATTATCAATGGATTAATCCTCTTATGGTATAGTATGCCCAAGATCCAATCAACATCCAAAAGCTCCACCTCTGAACACTTCTGAGGGATATTTTAGATCTGAGCTACAATGCTTCAGAGTGTAATAAGGCAGAGATTAGAGCATGGTTGTATTGACAGGTCTGAATGTAAGTTGTGGCCAGGTCAATGAGTTTAAACATACACAACACCTCAATTCTAATGTCCAGTAGGTACTCCATCAATATATACCATTAATTAGATACAATCAGATATAAAGCTGGGCTACACAAATGCCCATTAAAAATTTCCTTCAATTTGGATGTCTTTTTCTATTAATTAGTGTATGGGGTTTATTATAAACTAAAAACATGCAAAGGCAAGAATAAGACCAGATTTCTGTCTTTGAAAGATTAACTTAAAGGAAAACAAAGATAAGCCTAACACTGCCTACAATGTTCTAAAACTCATTTTATATTTCACCAACCTGGAAAGCCCAAACCTTGAAAATTAGTAAAGATAAACAAGAAGTGATGAATATACAATTTAACTACCACAGAGTATTTAGAAGTCAGTTAGTTAAGAAGGAAGTAAAAAATTCAACTGTAAATAAAGTAATGAAAGAAAAATTCTTAAACACTTTTTAAACTTCATAACGAAGGATATTTTCAACACAGATTTCTGCCGTCTACCTAATGTGACAATATGATAGGATGTCAACATGTCTGGACCCACACAGGTTTTTTTCCAATGAGACACAGACAAGTCTGAGTTATGGTCATGACTGTCAAATGTTAACAGGTGGGAGCTTTCACATGCCAAAAAGCATAATAGAGAAGGAAAAGAAAGTTGAGACTGAACAATAACACATTAGGCCTGAGTAAACAGGCACCATCACAGGGAACTCTGGCTGACTTTTACTTCCTTCTGGTAACTCAGTATATGCAATATGTGAACCAACCCTCTTGTTCATTCCTAAGCAGATTGTCAAGTCCTGAAGCCAATATTTAAAATTTTAAACTTCCAATTAGATATTCTCTGATATGATTTTGCCAAATTCTTAAACTTGATTCTCTATGGGCTTCGAGTGTCCAGAGTATAAATATCTATAAATATGGAGTCATTAATATCTCCTTTATAATTAAGTACAAACATACAGAAGATGAGATTAGATTACTAAAGACTGTGTTTACAGAAACATTACCTGGTATTAGTCACTTTAACTTTAATTTGACACTATAAAACGAGCAGAAGGACACAGCAATCCAAAACCTGGTCTCGTATATAATACTAGCTGAAACAAGAGGATTCAGGGTGTCACAATGAGCACCAGCAAAAATATGAGTAAGATTTCAGTGGTTTGCACATTGGAAACTAAGTGAAGCATGGCTATTACACATCATGTACCTTCCCATCCAAAGACTGGCCTGACATGATGTCACAGAGGAGGAGTTTTCATCAGCTTCTCCAGAGGTGGAGCTCTGAGCTAACACTCCTGCTGCCTGACTTGTGATATCTTTATACAGCTGAATAAACTGGTACAAATTCATGATCCGTGATGCTTCCACAATGCCAGTGCTTTTGTTAATCTAAAATCACAAAATGAAAAGGGAGAAGATGACACAAATATTTAAACATTCTAAGAAACAGAGATTTCCAAAATCTATAAAATATCTAAGAAGTCAAGAGTCTGGATAAATGAATAATACCATGTATCCTTCACCTGTGAGTTTTAAAAGACATGCAAATTTATCTCATTTGATACTCAAAATAACCCTGCCAGATTGATTAGGCATCATTTTATTTAGAGTTGAGGTTGGGTGAGTTCTCCAAAGAAATAAATTTTAGAGATTAGTTTTGACAATTTCATTACCTAATTTCCTAATTAAAGAATTTCTTAATTAAAGAATTTAACTGACTCCAGCAACCACATGCCATTCTACTATAATTGATACAAAAAAGTATTTCTTGTACAGCTTTAAGTTCTACCTTGTATCAGCAAAGCACACTAAACTAAAGCAAAAAAATTAAGCACTAACAAAAAGTGGTTGAAATTCAAGCTTTAACAAAAACATTAATATGAAGTGGGACCAGTGGCCTAGAGATTGTAGCTTTAGAGAAAATCTCTCCCCTAGTAATTTACAATGTCACACGAGAAGATATTTGGGGCACCAACAGAGGAATGCTTTTATGGGGCTTAAGTTATCTGGAGGAAGGACTATCAGCTTGGGAAATGTAAAGGTAGAAGTGCACCTTGGCAAGGAACAAAAGAAGTCTAAATAACACAGTGGTTAGAGCACTTGCCTAGCAAGTGCAAGGACTGGAGTTCAACTCCCTAGTACCACATAAAGTACATAATGGTATATATGTATATATAAAGTATAGAATGGTGGTGTCCCATGCCTGCAATCTCAGCACTTAGAAGGCTGAAGCAGGAAGACTGCCATGAGTTGCCTGGGCTATGTAGTGAGTTCAGGACCAGCCTGTACTACACAGCAAGACCCTGTCTCAAAAAACAAACAAACCCCCACACAAACAAACAAAAAAAGATGTCCAGCAAGAAGCCCAAAGTGGCTAAAACAGAGCAAGAAAGGAGAAAGTGGTACCACTTTTACAGGGTGAGGGAGGTAAGAACATACAGAACTTTGCTGATAATAATAATGACTTGGGCTTTTATTCCAAGTGCATGGGATGTCACTGCAAGAGTTTGGGCCAAGAAATAACAGACGGCTCTCCATTTCAACTGTGATGTGGAAGAGACTGGTTACTGTGCTGATGGTAAAATGGGGAAGGGGTATGGGGGCAAAAGTAAAAGCAGTCAGAAGGTAGCTGGAATAAGCCTTGTAAGAGCAAGGAACTAGCAAGGTGGGATTATAATGCAGGTGGTGAGAACCAGCTAGATTCCAGAGATATTTTGAAGAGAAAACTGACAAGACTCACTTATTCACTAACAGTAGAGTCAAGAATAACTAAGGCTTAGGTCTAAGTGCAAGAAGGATAAAATATGTTAAGTCATGAAGCTTCTGACAGCTACCTTAGAATGTACTTTTAAAATAACCTATTCACTTTTCTAATATTATTCCCTCAAAGTATCCCACTTAAACATTATTTAGATTAAAAGGTAAACTAAATATTACTTGTATTACTCATAGCAGGATGCAGAGGCAAGACTAGGCCTTACTGTGAATCAGTACAAATATTTTTGATTTAAGATAAAGACATATGAAACTTTTCATCTCCTGACAGTTTTTCAAATTGGACTTAACTATTTTTAATGTAAACACTGATATCTCTGGGAGTCTTTTGAAAAGAACCTATGAAATGAATATAAACAATTGCCTATTGAATAGATCTAAAATCAAGAAAAAAGCACACAAAAGAAACATTTAGTTACCTTTACCTTTAATACTTTTTAAACTTAGAATCTTATTTTATGGAAGATATTTAAACTAATTACATACAGATATAACAGTTAGAGACAGGAAAAAGGAATTCCACTAATAATACAAGTGAACATTAATTCTGTTTGCCAAAAAGGAGCAACAGAAAACTAAGGGATCAAAACCCTAACTTCTTTGCATTACTACAGCTTTCTACAATTTATATAGGACTCTTGTGTAAACTCAGAACTTTATGAAATAAATATAGTGGATGAAATTTAGGTGATGTAGTATATCAACACCCAAGGAAAGCTTCACCTTATCCCTCATGCAAAATAAGAATATTTCTTCAACAATTCTTCATATTCAGCATATGCTAAGGCCCTCCCAGGTGCAAAGCAGTAGACTTCAGCTGTTAAGGGCTACAAGGAGGGCTCTTGCCCTCACGACCTTACTATTTACTAGGAAGGTAAGAACCTAAATGATTTCATTTATCCTTAAGGTTGAATTTAATTATGAAGTATAAGTAGAGTGCTCTTGGGAGGTTAGAAGAGGATGAGAACTTCTGTTTGGGAAAGTTTACCTATGAGAAATATTTGTGTTGGGTCTTTAAAGAGCTATCAAAGTTAGACATACAGAAAACAACTGGCTGATTACTAGTATCATTTCCACTTTCCACTGCAGACAGAGCCTGATTTAATTTTGTCTTTCATCACTCACTTCCTGAATGACCCAGGAGTCAATACATATTAGTCTAATTTAAGTTAATCATGGTAAGCACATTCTTTCTGCCAATGTATATGTATGAAGGAGATGTGATCTAATATCAATCACTAAGTTGAGGAGAGAGACTTGTTAGGTCTTCAATCAATCCTGGAGATAGTCTGTATCAAGAATTCTTGATAAGTGAGAAAAAATATTGCTTCTGTTTAAACTGGAAACAGTTTTCTGTTATTTGTAACTGAAGGCAATTTAAATGACAGAAGGAACAGACATTCTGCTCCAGGAAACTCAATCAGCAGAGGGACTGAGGAGGGAAAAGTAACAAATCAGTGAAGTCTGGTAAGAGTGCAAAATGTCGAAAGAAATAAATAGTTGTGAACAAAGCAGAAAAAATAGTTTGGAGCTGTATTATACAGGGCATGGATATCACATTTAGGCATTAGGAATATTCTGTAGGCAATAAGGAATTAAAGGGGCAGTGAGCTGACAATAGATGTGCTTTGAAAAGGTCATCACCATCCTCTCACAGCAGCATGAATGAGAACTGGGAGAAGAGTAATATGTGCAACACAACATTAACACAGAATCTACAGTAATCTTGACCTGAAAAGTGAGGAGGTGGAACCATAAACACAATCTCCTTGAGGTCATGCAATGTTTTCTTTTAATCATTTATTGTATGCCTAGTGCCTGGCACTAGGCACTAGGAACTGTTTGAATAAATTAGAAGTGAAACACAGTAGAGGTAAAACTGACAATCCACTAGGGAAAGGTGTCACGCTATGGGGTAATCCCTAAAGCCTGTAACTCAAAGAAAAAATAATCTCCCAATCCAGGACTTTTTAATGGGCTGGTTAGGAAGGTACTTCAGGACATTTATGAACATAGACATGGTTTATACACATATGGGTAATTTCACTGAATTTTTCTTTGTTTTAGAACAGGGTCTAGGATAGAAGGAAGCCTAATAAATTTTTGTGTTCATTTTTGCTCAAAGATCTGTGGCTTAAAAAAGGTTAAGTTTTGCCTATTTTAATCTACTTATTGGTGGATAAGGCTTTTTAATACTCTTTAATAACTGCCATTGCATTTTTAGCAAAACTGATGTTTGATTATCTAAGATATAAAGACTGAACTATGAGACAGTGTCTTGAAGGGGAAAAATCCATTCCATAACAAAAAAATTATCAAAACAATTTTTTAAAATGAATGAAACCTAGTGTTCTTAAAAGAAATAATCTCCTGAGATAACTTAAAGTTTTTAAAAGTCCCCTTAGTGCTGAGCAGAGTGTCACCTTAATATTTCACAGCCAGCTAAAATCCAAAAAAGGATAGAAGGTAAGCATAAGAGTTTACTTTCCTTGTTTATAAAATCTTTACTATATACCAATTAGACTATTAAATTCAAGGGGTTAGCTGGACAGCAATACCAGTATCAAAACTATACAAGATCACCAAAATATTAATGTGTGTCTCCAATGTATTACATTACTCTATTAAATGTGGTTCTACCTTCCAAAATTGTTTTAAGCTCAGAAATGGAAGTCTCTGTTGTCTTACCTTGGTACAGACTACCCGTACAACCACTTTCCAAAAGGCAGAGGAATCAGAACCAGGTTGTACCTCAAAGAGAAGATGTTTTTCCTGGCCAGCAGCCACTTTAGCAGTTCTGAAACGAGACAGCACATTTATTAATTTTATAAAAAGTCATATAAAATAACAGATCTATGAAACCATATTTAAGAAACACTTTCAGAGAAGGAAATATGAAGAAAAACACAAAGACAAATAACAATGACTGAAGAAACTAGATTCATAAAACAGAATATTTTGAACATAAATATGCAACTTAATTTCCAAAATTTTTAAAAGTCAGCTTTAAGAGCTTCTATATGGGTCAGTATAAAAACTGATACAATAGTGAATACATTTACAAACAAAAGGCTAAGTTCTATTAGTTTTGCTCTTAAGAAGGTAAACTCATAATCCGTCTTAGACAGAAATTATTCTAAAGAGTTAAGTAGGAATTTAAAAGTGCTAGCTAATTACTATATAAAACATTAATGAGAGGATATCACATTCCTGAGTGACCAAAATGACATTACTATGTATTTCACTCACAAAATAATGGCTATTAGTCACTTTCCTGTCACTAGTATAAAATTCCTGACACATACAACTTAGAGAAGTTGAGGTCTAATTTGGCTCATGATATAGGTGCTTTACTTCATGGTGGAAAAGTGTGGTAGAGGAAGGCTGCTCATCTCACAGCAGCCAGGAAGCAGAGGAAGGAGGACAGAAGGACAAGAACACCTTCAGCCAGTCCACGCCCCTATTACCCACCTCCAAACACACTTTCAGCCATGAACTCATTAGTGAATTAATACATGACTGAACACAGTAATGCTCCCATCATCCAATCACATTTCAAAAGCCCCATCTTTAAATATACAAGACTTTTAGGGGATATTCTGTCCTAAACCATAACAATGGCCCAATAAACAAACAGAAAAAGAGAACACACATGAACACACACAAACACACATGCAGAAGCCCTCTCAGTGTTACTTTTGACTATTCTAGTCTTTCTCCAGAGTAGCTAATTGGCATGTTCCCTTCTGTTACATGCTCCTTTAGTGTTGTCAAAGATGTCAAATTTGCAGTCCTTATGATAAAACTGGTTGTAACATATTTCAGAATTGTTTCAAAATACTTGCGACATGGTGGTTTGAGCTCCAAATTTCATTTCAAATCCCTTCCATCTTTTCTGTTCCCAATACATATTTTAACAGACTTATATAGAATGTGTACTTATAACAGGCATTCAATAAACATTTGCTAACTTTAGTTAGAAACTTTACATCTTACCACGCAATATTTTTGGTTACCTTTTACATACACAGCCATGGCGTAATGCATACACTAAATGGAAAAGTTTAGAAAAACCAAGGCTTACACATCATTGAGCTCAGCTACTCTCCCAAGAAATTCTTCATAAGTTAAGGAGCTACTTTCTCGAACCAGTGTGATGTGTTTTGCCACTTTTTCTGGTAACTTGTTAATAACCAACTGCGTCTGATCCGAAATTTGCTGTCCCATGATGAAATGATGTCTTTTAGAATCCAGAAAGAGTGCTGCTTCACATATTTTCTGTCAAATATATATAAAAATTACTTTTAGACATAATCTAAAACACAATAATATACCCAATCCTTCAAAAAATTAAAAACTCTAGAGTTGCGGAGACTTACATGAGTCTAAGTTTTATTTAAATTCTATAGTTTTAAAGATTTATATTTCTATGTTTCAGAATCGAATCATACGGCTAATTGAAAAATAGTATTTAATTATGATACTGGGAGAGTAAGGAAGCTCCAGTTCCTGTACTATGACTAAGTGAAAACTACTACGAAACACATACACACACAGGCCTTCAGTGATTGTACTTAATAAGAAGCTTGTTTATCTTATCTAATCATCCTATGAACATTTTGTAGCTGCCTAACACATCAGACTCCAAACTAAATGCTTTCCGTGTATTGTTCACTTCTTACAACAACCTATGAGGCAGGCATTACTAAATCTTCACAGAAAAGAAAACGGAGCTTTATGAAAAAGACACAATAAGGGATGGAAATAAACTTTAACGTTTTTCATACTCTACAGCCGATATTCTTAACCACTGATATAACTGTATGAGGTAAAAATTTTGTTGCTGATCTATAAATGTGCAACTTATTCTTAACTTAAAATACATATAAACACATTTTTGGTTTGAAAAAAATTTTAAAAATTAACAAGTTGCTTAGGGAGAAAAACTCTTTTACCCTTGAATTCCTCTAGGTAGTTTACTAATTAGGTTTTTTATTAGTAAATGAGTATTTTTAGATAAAAGGCTGGATCATTAATAATCTACCAACATAGATCAATAATTTGTTAAGCTGACTTTAAAATTTATGAACAAAATATTTATTCAATAATCACTTATACTAAAGTCTTGAAAGATATAATTCCATATCATGGTTAGTAAGAGTTGGACATGCTTATTCTCAATAGTTCTCTTCCTTTGGTAAATAATGATTTACCAGAATAGCAAGCACTGAGAATCTGGTTAATATTAAGCTAAATTTTTAGTATTTGTATATGATGATGCATTCAACAACTGCATTTATAACAGTTACGAAAGTTACAGTTATACTTAATACACTCATATAACAAAATCCCTATTTAATACAAACAGTACTATTATTGATAGTAAAATCAGCTCATATTTTTTGGTCACTTCCCTGTGTAACATATTTCTAAGCATGTTTACACGACTGCAGATTCAGTTGTTTAAATCCTTGTAATAACCACTTTATAATGAAGAAACAGGACAGTTGAGGAAATAGTCATAGAGGAGTTAAAGTAATTTACCCAAAGTCATCTGGCTAGGAAGAGACAGGGAGAAAATGGAACCAAAGGTGGTAAAAACAGGCACAAATACCCCAAGCTGTGTGTAATTACGATGTCATTGAATGTATAGTACATTCATACTCAAATAAAAATAAACAATAAAAATTACAACAGTAAACGACACACTGCCATTAAATTCCCTCAAAAAACTCCCCCTTGATTTGAATGCACACGTCCCACAGTTCTTGACACTTCCTGAAGTAGTTCTGTAAGTCCTTTTTTGTGTCTTTATTTGTCACTGCTGCCTGATATCCTGAATCAATTCAAAACATTTACGTTTCATTGTCATTTTGATTTTACAGAAGAGTTAAAAGTAGCAGGATGCCAGATCCTGTGGCTAGGGTAGATGAGGGCACAGTGTCATGCCTTGCCATTGGGTGGCAGTCAGCAACAGCACTCACCACATTTTTTGCTCATACCTCTTAAAGACACTCATGAAAGAGAACTTCCACAGCTGCTTCAGAAAGATGGCAAGAACTACAGAATAAGTGTATTTAAGTAGGGGGAGGTATTCTGAAGGTGATTAATGACAAGGACTTTTACTGTAATAAATTTCAAAATTTAAACATTCACTGTATTTTTAGATCACCACTTGTATATAATTAGAAAGTGAGAAATACTAAACCAAGTAAGTATGGGAAGCTATGAAAGCTATAAAAGGGGGAAGTGACTTAAGTCTTTTGCCTGGGTAGAAGTCCCTGTGCAAACATTTGAGTTCAGGGGCTGGAATAATGGCTAAGTGGTTAAAGCGCTTGAGCAAGTGCTAAGCCAAGAGCTAAGTACCCGAGCTTGATTCCCCAGCACCACATAAGCTAGGTGTGGTGGCGCACGCCTGTAATCCCAGTACTCGGGAGGCTGAAACAGGAGGATTGCTGTGAGTCCAAGGCCAGCCTGGGCTCTGAAGTGAATTCAGGACCAGCCTGGACCACAGAGCGAGACCCTGTCTCAAAAAAAAAAAAAAAAATTCGAGTTCAATACAGTCAGAGTTAAGGAGAGAAGAGGGGTCAGAGCACCATGTGAGAATATTTCAGGCTGATGTTATAGAAAGGGACTGAGATACAAATACAAAGGATCGTGGTGCCTTTGAGGAAAACAAAAACAAAAACAAACGCTGGCCTGACTAAGGCACACAGACTGATACCAAAAAAGTAGGCTGGGCAACATTTTTACTGATGACATGAAGGCAAGACTGCATGCCTACCCCCTCTGTGGATGACCAAAACCAGAATGAATGAACAATATTCACTGACTCGAGACTAAAACAGATACAACCTTAATAAACCTAAATTATATGTAGTATAACAATGTTTTGAAAAGCCAGTTGCACAAAAGCACCTAGTATATATTAGAACAAATCCTTCCAAGAAAGCACTTAAGCACATTTTTATGTGCTCAAAAGCAGTCAAAACACAAAAAGTTTAAGAGTTTTAATTAAAATAGTCAACAGTATAACAGGGATATCAAACTGCTAATAACATTCAGACCAAGAGCTAGCCCCATTGTGCTATGCAATGAGTTGACAATGAAGGTCTGTATTCAGCTGGAAGCAGTGGGATTTTTAAAGAGTACAAACACATTAGAACATATTCCCGATTTTGTCTGTCTAGAAAAGGATATAAAGTAACATAATTTTTTTTCAAATATGTGAGAGTCTGTCATGTGGAAGAGGACGATTTATATTATGCAGCTATAGGAAACAGAATGGCCAATAAATGTAAATTAGAAAAGCAAATTTCAGTTTAACGTAAGAATGCTGTAGCATCTCCAGAATTGGAAAGAGTTGTATGTGAATTTCCTTTCACCAAAGTATGAAATGTTGAAGATGAGAAGTTTGTTTTATGAGTGGAATGGAGATTTTCTTGGGGGGGGGGAGCTGGGTAGAAAAATAGTCTTGTTTATTATTATTTTCCTCCCAAAATTACAACCTTCCTCAACTATCGTGAACTAACTCAGTCAAAACACAAGTAAGACTGTATTCAACCTGACTGAAAGTTTGAAATGCATCCACATTACTTAACAATGAAAAACCTAAACTTTTGAAATAAATCTCAAAATTAAAAGTTATAATAATTTAATCAATGTATGAAGTGAAGGTTAACATTTCTCTGCTTCTTTCTTGCAGTCTTAAGGTGGACTCAGACATTACATCCCCATAAGACAGGCCAATAGGAGAAAAGTATATAATTTTTTTTCCACAATTTTACATGTACATGGACATCCTCACAAGAAAAGTGAGGCTTCAGGTATCATAGTTAGGGCTGAAAAAGACATGCTAGGTTAGAAGGAGAGTAGCAAACTGTGAAAATCTGACAAGATAAAGAAGTTTGGGTTGGACAGCAGTCAACTGGGGAAAATGCATAGGAAAATGAGGGTTACTTTAAGATTTGTTCAAAGTTTTCTTGGCCTCAACTGCTCATTTCTGATGAAAAGAATGTTTCCCTTTCAAAGGGGGTTCTAGCTACTGCTTTTGGGAAGAAAAAGGAGGGGCAGAGTGCACTTTTGATATTTATATGCTATTTTTTAATATGCTTGTTATTCAATATGAGCATTTTGCCAAAGTGGCACAATTTGGGGTGGCATTCCTTATGACTCTAAAATTGTACACCTGACCAGATTTGAGAAAAAGCCTTAACTGCTTACTGAGTTAGAAAATGTTCTCCTTTGTTTCTGCATTGTTTTGGTCAGCTGTCATTTCAAATGATGAAGTTTATTATATGAGGCAGCATAATAACTTGGTTTTTTTGTGTGTGTAACTGCACTTAAGTGTCCAGGATACCTCAACACTGACTCCTTGGATTAAAATGTAACATTAGAGACTATCCAAGAGAGCTGGAACAGTGGGTTTCAATCTGGTTATAGAGGCAAGGCTTTACATTTACCTTTTATTTTGAAAACAATAAAATACTGAAAAATGTTAACGTCCATCACTAAAATACAACTGCTATTTATATGTAATATAAAGCAACAACCAAGAATACACATTCACAAAACAAACTGTTGAGGCCATCCTAAGTCACACACTACAACTTTTTCAGTGTCCTCTGGTGACTGCACATATTTTTTGACAGCACACATCATCAGTTTTCACTTGCCCTTCTCCCTCCATGAGCTTCTCAGGATATTTAGCTGTGTACTTTCTTTTGGAAAATACATATATGTATATATATGAAGGAATATATGTAAATATATGTACATTTCTGATTGAATGCATAAAATATTGTCACCGCTTTTGAAAACTATTATTCACTTGGTATTCTTTTTACTCTTGTTCATCTGTTCAGTTTATCTACTAGCACTAACTTGGACAGAATATACATAAAATGTCAACTTACAAAAATTTATTAATGTTTGTATAAACTAGGAAGTATCGTTATTTGATATTAACAAAGTACTTCTCTTTAAGTCATGTGGAACAACAGTATTGCACAGGAGCATGATTTGCAAGCCATCAGAATAAAACTCAGCCAAAACACCCCAAAACCCAAAACTGTAAAGACTTTTTTAAAACTGGCAACTCTCAAATACTGTGCAACCTACAACACAATCCTTTCTAGCAATATTGAAAAGATGTATTTTCAAAAAAGTGCTGGATTTTCTGGATATAGAAGTGCTATTTTGAAGCTCACAAGAATATCAAGCATTCCAAAAATGCCACATTATCTTGTGGGCAGTACATACAGTTATTTCTTTTTCTAACAAATGAATTGTTACAGCTCAAATATTCCTTACAAAACCACTAAAACACTCTGGAAATTTAAACCATAATTCATTCATAAAAGGATTTAAGCAAAATTGAAAAGCCTGCAAGCACCACAGGATGACTCTGACAAATCTTCAGAAAATCTCTCTGAAACCTGCTATCAAATTTTGTATCACCACAGGATGACTCTGACAAATCTTCAGAAAATCTCTCTGAAACCTGCTATCAAATTTTGTATCAATTTCACTTAGAAAAAAAAGGTGTTTCTAAGTGTAATCATTATTTTCACATCAACCTTAATCTCAGTAAAAAGTGCTGAGTACAACTAAGTCCCCCCAAATACTATTTATTTCATTATGCATTGCTTATTCAATTTCTACGTCTTTAAGCAAGTTGCCGATGTTTTTCAAGGCAAGAAATTAATGCAGCTGTAACAGATACATGGTGAAACAATAAGTCACTATAGAGTCTGGAATGCATGTTCTGCAATCCAAGACTTTAATCAGAAAAAGTATACAAAGAGAAATTATAAAAGAACAAAGTACTGGTAAACTAATTCTAATTCTAACTATTCTAATAGCACCTGTGTATTTATCAATCATTTAGGAAAAAAAATACCCTGGCCTTGTAAGAATTCTCTTTGGACCTTCTCTGCCTTTTTAGGACAAGAAAAAGTGTGCATTTAGATAACCAAGAGAGGCTGAATATAAAGGCCACTTACACCAAATAACAAAGAACATATGCTTGAGATATACAATCATTTCCCGAAGGAAAATATTTAGAATCTGAAGACAAGCAACATGAGAGGCAAAAATCATTTTGCTGTTGAGTTTGGTTAGCAGCTCATGTCCCATGCAAACTCTGAGGAGTTGAATCTCACTTTATAGCAAGGGGATTGGGCAGAGCGGAAGCATCATAAGGAACTGGAAACATACTGCAGATTATAAACCCATCAGAGAAAAGACCTGCTATGCTGGGCCACGTGAGGAGGTCAGGGTCAGAGAATATCCAAGTACACTGCCATTCAGTCCTAAGGAGGAAGAGGATAAATTTCAACAACAGTAAATCCGCGTTTTGTAGCACAAGACAACTGAAGAAATAATTTCAAAAGCTAACAACGAAGATTTCTTTTCAAACTGCGTAATCTCTACAATTATTATCAAGGAAACTTTTTTTTTCACTCCCAGCCGAGTCTCCAGGTAGCAGCTAGTTTTACATATGGAACCCAGGCCAATTCAGGAACGCAGTAGCTACATCGGACGACTTGGTTTTTTTGAACTCCAGCCCCAGGCACAGGGTTTTTCCTCGAGAGCGTCCGCCCCGTGCGGCCGCAGCCCCGGGCACCTCGAGCTCGCCCGAGCTTGGCGGCTGCGCGCCTCCCAGCGCACCTGCCCTCCTAACCAGCGCTAAATCTGGGGGCCGACGGTGCCGGCGCGGCAATATTCAAAAAGCGGTTCTGATTTAAGGGGGGAAACCTCTCTCTTAGTTTCCCGGAACCATCCCCAAAGTGGGCCAGACCACCGCTAAGGTGGCCATGGAGACGGCCGGGACGGAAACGGCGCCCCCGGCCAGGCCTCCCGAGCCCGCCCCACGCCGAGCCCAGGCCGGGAGCGGGCGGCCGGCCACGCCCAGCTCCCGATGGCGGGCTCGGCTGTGCAGGCCCGGCCGCGATTTCTACCACCAGCAGCAGCTGTGGAGTGGCTGGGAGGCGCAGCGGTCGGACAGCGATACGGAGCTCACCTCAAGTTCAAGGCATCGCGGTCCCCGCGGCAAAGGCGCCAGCCGGCCCCGAGGCTCAGGCCCACAAGCCGTAGCGGCTCGCGGACCGCGCCGTCGCACCTCAGTGACGCAAGGTCTCGCCTGAACGTTGCCTAGCGACGGCCTGAGCCCGCCTCCCCTGCGCTCCGCCCCGCCTCTTTCCATCCCTCATCCCACCGGCTGACCACGGAGGCTCCAGCCCCGGGAGGCTGGGAGGGCCGCGGGGTGGCAGACGAGGCCAGGGGCGGTCGAGGTGCGCCTCAGGGCCCCCGCGCGGGACTGGATTCCCACAGGTAGGATCTCCATGGGGTGGCTTGCGTCTCCTGGCACCATTTCTAGAGCCCGCCAACTCTGCCCTCTCTCTCTCAAGCACCCAGCTGGCGACTAAAATCGCGCTGCGAGCCCGAATGGTCAAAGGTTGAGATCCAATCCACATCAAGCGTCGACTCCCCTTTTCACGGCCACTCTAAATTCTTCAGGTTTCTCCATCATGAAATGGGATGGACAAGGTATAGTTACACTCACCCAGCTGGTATAAAAGAAAATTGTGAAAAGTAGGGTCCCAAATGGTAAGTAAATGTTAATACAAATGACAATTACAATTATTATTATGAACACATATTGGCGACTTACTGCTTTTCAGGACATTTTAGTTAATACTTGCTGTCTGCTAAGCATCTGTTGTGTTGCAAATACTGCATTAAGGCATTCTTACTACTTAAGGCGATTGCTCTGAAGTAGTTTGCCCAAAGTTACACAGCCACTAAACATCAGAGCTAGGATTTAAACTGAGACATGGCTGACGCTATTGCCCCTAGACATAGTAGCTGGACTAACTTGCAAATTTAAACTTCTCGATGTTTGGATGCCCAAACCCGTTTTCCACCAGTCATTTGAGGATTTTCTAGCTGAAGAAATAATATTACCTTCTAATTACAAATAATATTTATTTACTATTTTCTATGTGTGCAAAGGACTTGGAACTATTAATTCATTTAATCGCAGCAATCTAGTGAGGCAGAATTAATAACTTCTTTTTACTGGTGAATGAACACGTTTAGAAAACTCAATTAAAAATTTCAAGGTCAAATAAGTGATGGGCAGGGCTGTGCTCAAACGCATGCCTACTGAGCCCCTGTCCTGTGCTTTTAATTCATTTTAAATTGCCTGAGTCAGAGGGTTAAGACTTCATTTGTATCTGTGCACCATTGTCACCCTGACAATCGGCACAGTGCTTGGCAAGCAGTCATTCAGATGTTGAATATTTAATATTTGAACACCAGAAAGATAAAGTGCTTAAAAATTAAATATAAATATTAATTAGTAAATTCCAAAAAATCTATTTAAATTTAGCAAGGTCTTATAGTTCAGCCACATCTGGGCCTAAGAGTTAGAAATACTACTCTGTAAAGAGTGCCTTTAATTAAATGCTGTGCTGGAGGTTCTAGATAATGCAGTAAAACAAAACAAGTAAGAATCTAGATTGAGTAACAACTTAGATATTATCTGCATAAGAAAATACTATGGAAAAAAGCTATTAGAATGTGAACTTTGCAGAAGTTTCAGGATACGAAGTCTACACAAACATCAGTTTTATTCCTATGGATTAGTGATAAGTAATTAGAAATTGAAATGTCACAGCAGCAATAATATATAACCAGAAACAAATTTAACCAAAAACGTGAAAGACATACATAATGAAAACAAGTTTGCCAAAAGTAATTAAAGACCTAAATAAACAGAATCATATGTTCATGGAACAGAAAAGTCAGTATTGATCCCATTGCTGTCTAAATTGATCTCTAAATTCAAGGTAAAGGTTCCTCTTAATGAAATTATCAAGTTGATTCTAAAATTTATATGGAAACACAACTGACTAATATAACTTAAGACTTTACAAAGAAAGCAAAATACAAGGACTTCGACTATTTGAATTCAAAACTGATTACAAGAGCTATGGTAATTGACACAGGATGGTATTGGTATCAAGATAGACAAACAGCAATGGGACAGAACAGAGAAACCAGAGGTAGACCTACATGTATGTGGTCAGTTGGTTTTCAACAATATGCCAAAGCATCACTGGGAAAAAGGTTAATCTTTTCAGCAAATGAATCTGGAAAAATTGGATAGCATATACCAGAAAAAGGACTCTTGATCTTTTTCTTGTATCATATGCACAATTTAATTCTAAATGGGTCATAGATTTTAATGCAAGAACTGAAGTTACAAAACTTCTAGAAAAAAACATAGGAGAGAAATCTTGCTTACTTTGAATTTAACAAAGATTTCTTAAACATGACACAAATATTTATGCTATAAAAGAAAAATATATTTATTACTTTATCACTGTTAAACATTTCTGGTGTTTTTCAAAAGGTTTGAGAAAATGAATGGCAAGCCACAGAGTTAGAGAAAGTGTTTGTAAATGTATTTGACAAAATACTGCTAACTAGGGTACATAAAGAATCTTAAAACCCACCAGTGAAAACCATTTTTTTAAATGGGCAGAAGGCTTGATAAATCTTCTAGATTTATGAATGACTAAGCACATGAAAAGATGCTCAACATTCTTAGTCACTGGGAAATTGTGAATTAAAAGTGCAACAAGATATTACTGCATATACTCCCCACTATTAATAGAATGGTTAACGTTTAAAAAGACTGTCCCAAATGTTACTAGGCTGTAGAATAACTGGAATTCTCATGTAATTAGTGTTTGGTATATAAAGTTACACAAACATTTTGGATAGGAGTTTTGAACATTTAAAAAGCTAGCCATACATCTACCATATGATTCAACTATTCCAATCTTAAGTATCTAAGAGAAAAGCATATGTCTATACAAAAACTTATACATGCATATTAGCAACATTGTTTGGAATAAGCCCGCATTGAAAACCACTCAGATATCCATCAACAGGTGAATGATAGAAGACACTGGTCTATACATAGTGAAATAAGATTCTGGAAAACAAACTAATTGTTAATGACAAAAAGAGATCAGAAGATACATGGGAATTGGGAGGAAATGACAGAGATGAAACATGTTGATGGCAAGATACTACTGCAAAGTGATGGAAGGAAATTTTGGAGGGTGTTGGATATGTTTGTTTTTATTATTATGAGCCATAGTTTTGTAGGTGTATATACATCAAAAACTTTCAGATTGTACACTTTTATTATGTTAGCTTGTTGCATGCCAATTATCAGTAATATAAAAACAATGTTGGGAGTTAAAATTTTAAAGTCTTTATACTTCTGCCTAATCTGACTTTGACAGTCAGGAAAATCAATGAAAACTACCTAATTTTCCTCAGTGAGGCAAGTCTTCTTTTTTATAATAGGAAAAATGAGGATTGAGCTAAAGGAGAGACTACAATAATAAGATATCAATTAGAATTTTTAATAACAACTTGTTATGGTTTGTATATAGAATATCCCCCCCAAACCTTATGTGTTTGGAAACTGTGGAGTACCTATGGAGCCCTGTGCAATTAAACAGTGGGGCCTGATCAGCAGTGGCAGAACAGGGAGGCTTGACCAGGATGGGGTGGAACCCTTGGACAGGACTGAGGAGGGCATACAGCAGCTGTGCCCTTCTTTGTTGACTTGGTTTTGTGTTTGCCATGACGTCAGCAGCTCTTTCTCTGGCTGTGGCCCTGCCATATGCTTCCACCATTGCCAGCCTCCAATGAATGGACTGAGACCTTCTGAAACTCTGAGCTATAATAAATCTTCTCTCCCCTAAGTTGTAGAGGTTGGGTGTTGTGTCATGGCAATGAATAAATAGCTAAGATATAACTCTAGGAAGTTCCTTCTAAGCACAACTTTTTTCCTACACTTTGCATAAGTGTAGTAAATTAACTAGAATATAAAACAATAAGATAGTAGAATATTAAATAAGAACATTATAAATCTATGAAATAGTAACTAAAGTTATAGGAGTTCTTTATTACATATAACATTTTTGGAAAAATATTTGTAGGAGTTATGGATAAATATAAATAGTAAGGGTTTTTGAAGAAGAAACCTATAAATTACTTTTTATTTTGTAATGAATCTTATAATTTGTTAAAGATATTCAGGCTTAATAGTTTATGTAGGAATTTTCCAGTTAAGAAAAATGTAGAAGCTTTAATGAAATTATAGAAATACCATCCTGTAGTGAAGACCAAGAAAATTTGATCTTTGAAATAATGCTTTTTTTTCTAGGAGGGTATGTCTATGTCCAATAATTTTTGTAAGGCCACTAAACATCTATGACAAGACTGGAAATACTGGAGCACTGCTAAAAAAAATTTAAGTCTCAAGTAATCTTTGAGTTCCAAGAAGGCAAACTGTTAGCAGCGAGCCCCTCTGGAAAAGAAAGAAAGGTTAAACACTTTCAACATACAATAGTACAGGGTAAACATTCCCATTCTGAAAGAGAGAAATAGGAAAATAGAAAGAAATAAGAAAAAGCGAGAAAAACTGAACAGGGCAAATGTTAAATCCCATACTCCCATGTCCAGCGCTTGGGGCAAGAGATGTGAACTTTAAGGACTTGGGTGGCCTTGTGGCTCTGGAATTGCCCTTGGCTTCTTTCTTGAGTTAGATCTGCTCACTGCTGCTCTCCTAAACAGATCATCCACGTTCCTGGCCTCTCCAATTCCCTGGTGTATTCACTGCACTTTTTGGCTTCACTCTCACATCTTCATGCACCACCCTCTTAGAGCTACACTGTCTGGCCTCCCAGGCCTTTTTCTGAAATGGGAATAGAAGCTTCCATTACCCCATAACTCTTGCATTCTTTATGCCCGTGAAACCACACGAATGGTGTCAGGGTCTATTGGTCTATTGGCTGCTTAAACATTAGCCAGCAACCTCCCCAACCCCCGCCTTGGTTCACAGCTGCAGCAGCCTCTAATAAGCGCTTGGGTTGCTGAACTGTGAGTGATTGAATTCTAGGAAACACTTTCCTCTGTGGCTCTGAAGGAGTATGACATCTTGGGTCTCTCCTCAAAACAATCTTTTACTACTGGAAAGTAGAATCTTGCTGACTCCTGAAATTCTGTGAATAGATCTTTCCTATTGTTCTGATGCAAAATGCCTTACTTCTTTTTAATGCTAATCCTTTTAGCAACCATGTTCTTCTTTGTCTCAATCTTGAAGGAACTTTTCTTCCAATGAAACTACAAACTTTATACATTCTTTGGCTCTGCTGTTTCTCCTGATTCTCAGTGTAGATCTCTGTAAGAACAGAGAGCAATAACCGTGTTAAAGCTTGAATATTGGATTGCCTGGTGATTAGCCTCCAGATTAGTCCATGCTCTTAATCTTAGTCTCAGGCGAAGTGCAAGCACTCTTTTGTTTGTTTTTTGTCCAGAGTATAACACATGATGTCTAATCCATTGCCCAAAAGAGTCTCCCTTCCCATCTGAAACCACTTGAGCCTGGCTTTTATGATGCATATTCCTATTGTTGTTCTGGTCTTCTGAGCTCTGACCAGAATCTTCCATCAAGTTTAGATAACAGGACTTTAGAGCTTCTCTATCCAGTATCTCCAAATCTTTTCAAACTCCTCCCGCAAACTGGTTCCAATAAATCACATGATCAGGCGCAGTCGCAGTGTCACACCATGTCCTAAACCTATTTCTGTCTTAATCACTTTCTTGTCAGTGGAATACAATACCTGACACCTACAAGTTATAAAGAGGAGAAGTTTGTTTTGGTTCATGTTTCAGAGGCCTCAGTCTATTTTTAGTCAGCTGGTAATGATAGAAGGGCATGGCAGAGGGCCTCTGCAGAGGAAAGCTATCAAGGGTACAGTGAGAGGAAGCAGGGAGAGAGTAGGAGTGAGGGATAAGAATATATCCTTCCAGGTCATGACTTCAGTGACTCATCCCTCCAACTAGGCCCCACATGAATCTCTGGATTAATCCAACTATGAATATAGGACCCCTGTGCTCCTATCACCTTTCAAATACAAGAGGCTCTTAGAGGAAATTTCAGATTCAGATCACAAGTTTGAACCTGGAAGCCTAAGTAGGATCCATAATAAGATAGGTAAAACAAGGGCTAAGTGTTCATTTACCAAACTACATAGCTAAACTGAAAATGATGGATGAAAATGGCTGACTTGCCCTAAGGACCAAGCCCTGCCAGGATGTGAGGCAGGAGGCAAACAGAATGTGAGGCATTGTAATTCCACCCACCAATAAAATGTTGACACCCACCGGTAGTAATCCTGATCTTTCTCAGTTGGGCTAACGATTTCTCTTTACACGAGGGGGAACTAGAAAGGAGCATTTAGAAGTGGAGCAAGGATGAAATGTTGTATGTTCTCCAGTTCTAATTGACACTGCATAACTTGTTCCTCTGGCATATGTAGACCTCCCAGAATATGACTGAATTATTATTGTGTTATTCAGAATGACCATCTTAGTGCTTTGATTCACTTGCATTAAGGTTTTTAGGATCCCCTGTAGACAAAACTTTGTTTCAGTTCAAGCTACGATCAGGCTTGCCTCTTGTCTCTGGTCAGACACTGGTCAACAACACCCATGGTGAGTTGACATCATCTAGGAAGCCTACCAGTGATGTATAACTCATCTTGACTTCTTCCGAGATTTACTCACAGACATATTTTCATGCCTGGTCTTCAGATTTAAGCAACCTCTCTCTATGCCTCTACTATTTAGAAATTTCTGTTATGTTGTTTATCTTCACAATGTACCTTTAACTATATTTATTTTTTGAAACTTACTGACAGAAAATCTGGTATGATTTTAAGTATGATACTGTAGTTTTATGCAATTTTGTAATATCTAAGTCTTTGTTATCACTTTTATTATTTATAATATTAATTACTGCTAAAATATACTTCATAGGTAAAAGAATATGCACAGTAGAGTACTCAGGTAGATCTTGGTATTCATAATGATTTTATTTTTAGTTGTTTCTTTTTTTATTGCAGAAGATGTCATTTTAGCTGAAGGCAAAACTCAAACAAAGTAGGTAGAGCTTTAAAAAGAAGTATCTGGAAGTTGCCAATTAGGGCTCTATTTCAAATAAATAATAGTATTTAATACTGAATTCTAAATTGCCTGAGAACATAGACTTCGAAGACTCACATAAAACGCTGTAAATTAAAGACCTTAATTTTGGTCAATATTTAGTAAGTTCTTCACAATTATTGGGTGTGAGAAATAGACTCATCCATCCAAAAAAAGAGAAAAGGATAGTCTCAGACACAAAGTGTGGCAGAAGGAAGATTTTCAATTAGTTTCTTGCAAGAAAGGATGCCTGATTAAAGGTAGGAGATAAGCAGGTAGGAAGGTAGGTAGGTAGAAAGGCAGGCAGGGTGATAGGCACACTGAGCTCACGTCTAGCAAGTAGTTTATTCCTGACACACAAGTCCCTCCCTATTTTCCATTGGCTGAGTTATTTGGAGTTATGTTCTTCCTGATTGGTCTAATTTTTCACAGCTGACCTCAATCAGTCACACCCAGAGGAAAGCCTTTCTTCCACAGACAGGTGAAGAAGTCAGGTTCTTCTAACAAATACACATGCCCTATCAGGGAAGACGGGTCTTACCCACAAGCAAAAAACCTTGAAAATTCCTCCACCTCAGCACACATTGATAGAAACTCCCAGTTCTACTACCAGCTACCAGCCCTGACATACTCCTTGACCATGGTATGTTAGCATAAATTTTTTCCCAACACCCTATTTGCTTAAGGACTTTCCAGGTACATGAACATGTTTACAGCTGTTAAGCAAACTTAGCGGCTAGTGATTTCCCTTTCAGAACCAACCATTCTATTAGTGGAAATGGAATACTCTAGACTGTACTTCTCACATTGAGGGAGCTAAAATATTTTTTTAAATCTCTACAGTTCAGATCACACTATAATTTTCCTGTTAAAATAAATATATGTGTAGAGGAGTCAGCTGTCACACAAAGTTAAGGTCAAGTGAAATAACCTTTACGCATTCTTCCGGCTTGTTCACGACTGCTGTCTACAGCAATGGAGGTCATCAAGGGGAACATTGTGCAGGATAGTTGGTCCTCTAGTGAGTAATCATAGCACTGAATACAGATGAGTAAAATGTATGACGTCCAGCTCATGAAATTTCAGATTGTACACATTTACTCATTTAATAACATTTACTGAAAGCTTCCTTTCTCTGTGTTAGCTCTGCATTCTATACAACTACTAAGAATGAAAGGAAAAATAAACTGTGAACACAATAGCACAGTTTGGCCTATGCTAACATCACTACATAAATTGCAAAGGGATAGAATGAGAAGGATTCATTCATACGGTAGCAGACAATCTTAAAAAATGGCTCCCAAAGCTCACAGCTTGCTGGTATTCATGTCCTTGCATAGCAATCCTCTTTCTTTAAGAATGAGCTGGACACAGTAACTTGCTTCTAAAGAAGAGAATGTGACAGGAATAATGAGGCATCGATTCAAGGCATACAACATAATGATTCTCACTCTCATTCTGTGTGGCTCTTCTTACATGGTGCTACTGGTGGAAGAGCATACCATCTTATGAGGTGTTTCAGTGGAGATATCCACATGGGAAAGAGCTGAGGGCAGCCTTTGGCCTACAACACACAAGAAGTTAGTCTGTCAACACCATGTAAATGAACTTGGAAAAGAATTTTACTTTTGTCAACCTTTGAGATGACTACAGCCCTGGTTGATGTTTCAGTTGCTGCCTTGCAAGAGATCCTGAAGCAAAGGGTCCAGTTTCCGTAACTAGATTCCTGACCCACAACCCAGGGGATAATCAGTTGTTGTAAATCATTCAATTTTGAGGTTGCTTTTTAGTAGCCACAGAAGCACAAAATGCCTGGGAGCAGATCCATTTTAACACTACTTCAAAAGTGCCCTCCTCCCCTTTTCCTCTTTCCTCCTCTTTTTCTCTTTTCCCCTTTGATCAGGCAAATAAAAGTCCGGTCAGTCACTCAGTGCTCAGCATTCAGGCAAGGTGGAATTACAATGGACATTTGTGCCAAATCAGCACTGATCTCTGGGCAACTGGGAAAGGCACTGAGGAGAAGAAATCAGCCCAGAGGAGCCTGAGAGTGGGCAAAAGTGTTCCTCTCCACTTCTCCAAAGTCTGGCTGGTCTGTGCTTTGTTTGCTCTCCCAGCCACCATAGCTCTACAACTGATGACAAAAACTAGAAAGGACCAGAGAGTTCCAGTTCTTGCTAAGCATTTTTGGGACAGGACACAGGTTGCAGCCCGTGTGTACCCTTTCCTCACTCTGCAGTGCAGACAGAATGTAGCTGGGGGGGTGTTCCTGCCATCATTCTTTTTTGAAATGTGAGCTCTGCTGGTGCATTCAGCAGTACATATTTTGATTTGGATATATTTGGGAACATTTCTGCCCCAAAGTACCCTCCTCAGATGATATATGAGCCTCACAAAGAAATTCCTCTCTCTTTGTTTCAGGGAAGGATTTTTTTTTTTTTTTGGAAGTTGTGCTTGCTTGCTTGCAAGTAATATTAAAAACAAAACAAAACATTCTTCATCTATTGGGGGCTGGCTATGCTTTTTGGAGTTGCACTCTCCAAAGACTGAATCCATTATGTTTAATTACAATATGTTTTGAAGAGATAAGTAACCCAATTAAGAAAGGCGAGGGGGATTGAAACAGAGGCAGTACTTCAGAAGATGAGGGAGTGCTACAGATCAAAGTTTATCTCCTTGGACATTGTCAGTTTGTATTGTGAAAACATTCAAAACCTCTTCGTATAGATTTTTAAAATATATGATACAGGGAAAAAAAGATGGCAGAGTAGAATTAGGCATCAAATCACAGTTGCTCTGGGACCTGGGGTTGAGACAGCTGGAAAACAACAGCTACTATGGAAATCCAGGAGAATTATCAGAAATATTTTTGAAATATTCTAATAAATTGGAAAACATAGTAGAGAGAAATAAATTCTTAGACATATATTACCTGCCAAAACCAAGAAACTAAAACAGATCAATAACAAGCTATAAGATTGAGGAAGTAATAAAAAGTCTCCCAATGAAGAAAGTGTAAGAGAACCAGGAAGATTCACTGAGTTTTGCCTTGCCTTTGAAGAGATTTAAAAAAATCGATGCTTTTCAAACTATTCTATAAAATAGAAAGGGAAAGGACACTTCCAGACTCATTCTACAAGGTCAACAGCTCATCTAACCTCATACCAAACCTGGACAAGGACAGAACAGCAGCAACTGAAAACTATAGATAAATATCTTTGATGAAATAGATATGAAAAATTTTCCATATACATACACACACACACACACACACACACACACACACACACACACACATATATATGCACAATATACAATGGTTATATTAGACTTGAAGAGTTCATCATTTCAATCCCTTCTCCTCCTCTTTTTGACCTCCCACCCCCTGCCTCCTCCCCCTGGACTCCTAGTAGCTCATCATTTTATTCTATAAATTGTCTATAATCTGGGTTTCTGTTAATAGAGAAACTATGTAATATTTAACCTTCTTAGTCTGACTCACTTCACTAAGCATGATGGTCTTAGGTTGTGTCCATTTAACTATAAATGTTCAAAACTATCCTTATGGAAGAGTAGTATTCTATTGCATACATATACCTGATTTTTGTGTCCTTTGGTCTCTTGATGGATATTTTGGCATCTTTCATAACTTAGCTATCATTAGTTGTGCTGCTATAAATATGAAGGTACGTGTATCTCTGTTATGTGTTGCTTTTAACTCTTGGAAATATACCCAAAAGAGGTATCACTGAATCCAATCCTTATTTTCAGCCTTTTGAGGAATCTCCATACAGCTTTCTGTAGTGGTAGTACTAGTTTATTTTCCCACCAGCAGTGTAAAAGGGTTCCCCCCTCCCACAACCTCACCAGCATCTGTTGATGTTCAAGTTCTTGGTATATGCCATTCTCCCTGGGGTAACCATTAAAGATATTAAACATTTTTCCATTTATTTTCTGGCCATTTGTACTTCGTCATTTGAGAACTGTCAATTCATTTCAGTTGCACATTTTTTAATTGAGTTTTTGATTTTGAAGGTTTTATTTTTCTTCGCTTCCTCACATATTCTAGTTTTTAGCTTCCTGTCTGAGGTAAAGGTGTTGATTTTTACCTTATTCAGTTTCTAATTTTGAAGGCCTTCTCAATGACCAACCTTCCACTTTTCAGGGATGGAGGAACAGATTATGGAACTGTGTAAAATATACAGACAAAGTATTTGTTGGCCTACATTGAATAGGAAGATCATTGTCCATGTTGACATCCACACTTTGATAAAGGTTTACATTTACAGCAGTATCTAAGGTTAACAAAATATTGTCAGAACCTCGGAGCCAGTTTAATACTTTAACTATTCTACCCTTAACATTATTAACAGGTGCAGTCTACACCCTTAATGTATCTATCTAAATAAATCTAATATTGACTTACTGAAATGTTCTACCGATACCAGTATTATATCATAGTCACTAATATAATAGAGCTCTATATTGCTTATCTAGCCTACCTCAAACCACCAGAAGCTATTCAACCTTATTGGGTTCCACCCACTATATTCTCTTTAATAGTGTGATGGATATTTGTATCTGTGTTTATACTTGATATCTACTAACTATTCCTTTAGCCAGATATTGATATATACACCCAACCCCCTCTTAATGCTCTAAGTTTGATCTGTACTACTAATGGAGGTTTCAATACAGATTGTTTGGTTGCATATTAGAAGAGTTGCTTCATGGTGCCACTAAGTTATTGTTGATTATATACCTTAGTGGTTTATTTCTAGCTAAATGATAAGCAATTATTGCTGCCCTGCTTATCTATCTATATGACTGCATGTTATTAATTCTTAATAGGACTATTAGCAAGGGTTGATTGTAGTAGGTAGAGAACAGCTTTAAGAGTAGGTAGATAGTAGCTTTGAGTGTGTAATAGAAAAATGGACAAATATTTATAGGGTGGAGAAAAGCCTGACAACTCCATCGAAGTCAAAGGACAGTGGATAAATGAAAGTACTATAAGCAAGAGTGAGGTGGTTAAGGGAGAGTTACGAGCAGAATGAAGGTAGTTTATCTTTAGAATCTATACAGGTGTTTTTCAAAACAGCCTTAAAAATCAAGTTGAGAGAGGAAGAGGTTCAGAAACTAACAAGTAGCAGAAACAGAGGGAAGAGAAAGAGGACAAAGGGAAAAGAAAGGGAAAAATTTCAATTCAATTGCAGAAACAATACATTTTCATTATACCCATAGAAAACCTCTGAAATGAAGCTTAAGTCCAAAAAGAAGAGGAAAATTAAAAATAAAGAAGAAAAGGAAAAAAAAACCCCAAAAAACAAAAAGTAAGACAAAATAATAGCAGTTACCCCTCTGTGTTATTTGTATGGGAGGTCTCCTCTTTCAAAGCCTTCGGACTTGGCATCTGATGGCCTGATGTAAGAGTTCCTTCAGCTTGCATCTCTTCTTGAGGATCCTCTCAGTGATTCTGCACTGCAGCCAGGTGACTCAGAGTTCAGTCAAGCTAGAGGTCCAGGGTTCTCCTGGTTGTCCATGCAGGTGCCCTGTTCTCTGTGGTAGCAGCAGTGAAGCAGATATAAAACTTCTTAATAACACATTCACAAACTGAATTCAACACTACGATCAAGGTGATTTTATTGTAGGGATCAAATTTTGTTTAATGTATGCAAATCAGTAAATGTTATACACCACACAAATAGAATCAGTGATAAAAATACATGACTATTAGGCAAGAAAGTGAAATAAAAGGGGTACAGATGAAAAGAAATTATTTTTTGTTTGTAAACAATATGATAAGATACTTAGAAGACACTAATGACTCCAGAAAGATGTTGAGACCATCATGATAAACAAATTCAGAAAAGTATCTGGATATATCAAATCATCATTAAAAACCACTATCTTCTATTACATCAGTAATGGGCTAGATGGGCTGGAGATTTAGCTCAGAGATTAAAAGCTTGCCTAGCAAATTTAAGGCCCTGGATTCAATTCCCCAGCACAACATAAACTGTGTGGTGGTGTACACCTTTAATTCCAACACTTTGAAGTCTGAGATAGGAGGATTGATGGGAGTTTGAGGTCAGCCTGGGCTCCATAGTGAGCTCAGGACTAGCCTGGACTACAGAGAAAGATCTTGTCTCAAAAAAAAAAAAAAAAAAAAAAAAAAAAAAAAAAAAAAAAAAAAAAAAAAAAGAAAAAAAAAGAAAAAGAAAAGAAAAGAAAGAAAAGGGGAAAAAAAAAAGAAAAAGTCTAGATGAGAAGGAAATCTGGGAAATAATTCCAATCACAGTAGCTTTAAAAAAATCAACAAAAGTGCAAAAGCTCAGGAATCAATCTTGAATGATACCTACAATAAAATTTTCAGAACACTGGCTTATTGGGAGAGGGCCGAAAAACAGTGACATCCTAGTAACAAAGCATATCGAGCACCCACAGCTTGACTTCTAATACCATTCTTTTAAAAGGAAAAAAAAAAGAACTCTTTGGAGAAATTGCTTATTCTAGAACTAAGACTGATAAACCTAAGCCTGAAGTATCTTATAGTGCCAGAAAGTAAGAAAACACCTCCATTAGTCAGCTTTCCCATCACTGAGACACAGTACTCAACACTCACAACGTGAAGGAGGAAATGTTTAATTTAGGTCACAATTTCAGGAGATTCAGGCTCAACTACTTGCTATCTTGGCAGGCTCCAAGGCAGAAGGTTCATGTCAGGGTAAAGCTGCTTAGTTCATGGCAGCAAGGAAGCAGAGCAGGGGAGCAACTGCAGAGCGGAATGAATGAAGGGCTGTATATAATGCCCAAGGTCACACTCCCATGACCCACTTGGATACACCTAAGAGTGTCCTTCACTAACTGTGAGGCGTTTCTTAATCCAGTGATGTTGACATGTCAGGATTAATGCCACCACACCCAATAAAAACTCAAGGGTGTGGGTACATCTGAAGGTCACTGCAGCCAACTGAAAGAGCTCTCAGTAGTTAATACTGGAACAAATTGAACAATAAAAAAGTAAACGAATATTGAATTATAATATGAAGTATAAAATAAATATTGTTATATCCATACTGCTACAAATAAATGAATAAATAAGAATAGAAGAATCTCTTATTCAAGAAAATCACAAATAACTTAGACATGGCACCCTCAAGAAGGCAAGGCATATATTCATGATTTTTAAGTGAGGGCCCTGTAGAGTAATTGCTTTTCAAAGAACACAATAAAGAAGGGAAAAGGGTGACTACAGTGGAAACACCTGGCAAACCCTACTTCAGCCAGATGTTCCTGGTTAATATCAACACTGATAGCTCATATTGATGGAGTGTACCCTTGATATGATGAGGTGAAAATGGTGGTTTACCTCTGTGGTCTTTCTTCTCCAAACACATATTCTCAGTGCAATCATAAGAAAGTGCCAGAAAAGTATCAGTTAGAGGGCATCCTGTACAATATCTGACCAGTACTCAAAACTGGCAAAGTTATTGTCTTAGTTCCTTTTTCATCAATACTTGATGTCCACAATTTAAGGGAGGAAAGATTTATTGTAGCTCACAGTTTCAGATGGTCGCAGTCCATTCGTGCACAGCTGGTAATGGTGGAAGCACACGGTGGAGGCAGCTCCTCATGACATGGAAGAGAGAGAAGCCAATCCTAGAGGAAGAGGTGGAGCTACCCTTCCAGGCGCTCCCCCAGTCATCTGCCACTTTTGGGCCAAACACCAGTGTTCCATCACCTCTGACCAGGCTTCACCTCTCAATAGTACATGGGTACTTCAAAACATCCAAATACATGAGGCTTTTAGGGGACACTCCACATCCAAACCATCACATTCTACCCCTGGCCCAAAAGACTCATGTCTACCTTTTTTATGAAAATGCATTTAATCCTTTTTGCAGAGTTGCCAAAATCTTAACAATTGCAGCACTGCTACAAAGTCCAGGTCTAAAGTTTCTGATAAGCAAGGTAAACTCCCAGTCAAAGAGAAGGTAAGAACTACCAACATACAATGGTTTAGGGTAAACATTCCCATTCGGAAAAGGGAGGAATATGAGAAGAGAAAGTACTGGAGCAAAGCAGGCGTGAAACTCAGCAGGACAATAACCAAATCCTGCAGTTTAATTAAAATCTGTAGTTCTGTATCCAGCACCCTGTGCAAGCTGTGAACTCCAGAAGGCTTGAGTGGCCCCACCCCTGTAGTTTGCCTCTGGCTGCAACCTCCATCTTCTTTCCTTTGGGCTGGATCAGCTCACAGCCTGAAGCTTTTCTTTTGTTTTTTTCTTTAGTCTTTTTTTTTTTTTTTTCTTTGGAGACAGGGTCTTGCTCTGTAGTCCAGGCTGGTCCTGAACTCACTATGGAGCCCAGGCTGGCCTTGGGCTCATGGCAATACTCCTGTCTCAGCCTCCCAAGTGCTGGGATTACAGGTGTGTGCCACCACGCCCAGTTTATGTGGTGCTGGGGAATCAAAGTCGGGTACTTAGCACTTGACTTAACGCTTGCTAAGCAAGCGCTTTAACTGCTGAACCCTTCCTCCAGCCCCCTGCAGCTTTTCTTAGCTGATGATTCATGCTTCTGGCATCTGTAAATTTCTAGGATCTCCATTGCACCTTAGGCTTCACCTTTAAACTTCATGTATTGCCCTGCCAGGGGCACACTGCTTGGTCTCCAAGGGCTTTCTCTGAAATGTGGGTGGAAGCCTCCATGAATGAACCCACAACTCTTGCATTCTGCAAGCCTGTAAAGACAGGACCGTGTAGATGTCACCACAGTCTGCCATAGGCTTGAGTAGTAGGCTGACCTTCTTCGATCATTGCTTTAGAGATCTCTGAGTTCTTATATGGTTGAACTCCAACAAACATTTTTGTCTTTGGCCCTACAGGATGCTCTGGGATACTATTCTCAAAGCTATGTCCTTTGCCTCTCTACCTTCTAATTGGTAAAGGGTAGAGGTCTTGCTGATTCCTGATATTACTTCAAGGTGTCTTTTTTATAGTCCTGCTTCCAACTGTTTGGCTTTTTTTCTTCAATGCTAATCGCTAACTTTCCTGTGCTCTTCTGCCCCAGCTCTGCAGGCCCTCTCTCTGGTAAAACCGAAAACTTTTTATATCATTTTTCTCTACAGCTTATTCTGCCTTTCAGCATAGAGTTGTTTAATAGCTGCAAACAGTACCCAGCTGACAGTGTGAACACTGGGTTGCCTTGAGATTTCCTCTAACAAATTAAGTATTTTACTGCCCTTAAGCTCAGTTTTCAGGCAAAATCTCTGTGCAAGGGCAAAATGAAGACACACTTTCTGTCACATCATAGCATGGGTGGTTTTTAGACCAATTGCCAATAAAATCCACTCTTGCATCTGAAACTTTTTGAGCCTGGCCTTTACAATCCACACTACGATCAGCATTCAGGCCTTCTAAACTACAAACCAGAATCTCTCAACAAACTTGGCTTATTGCATTCTAAGTCTTCTTTAGCCAGCATCTTCAAATCTTACCACACTCTTCCTACAAATCTGTTCCAAAGGCTTCTAAACCATGTGATTGGATAAAGTCACTGTGGCAACGCAACTTCTCTAGTACCAATTTCTGTATTACTTTTTCATTGCTGTGACTCAATACCTGGCATCCACAGCTTAAGGAAGGAAAGATTTATTTTAGCTTACGGTTTCAGACAGTCACCGTCCTTTCGTGGGCAGCAGGCAATGGAGGAATTACATGGTGAAGGTGGAGGCAGAGGCAAAGGCAGGCAGCTCCTCAGGTGTGGCAGATGGAAGCCAAGTCAGAGAGGAAGAGGTGGAGCTACCCCTCCAGGTGCTGTTCCATTGAATCACCTCTTCTGGGACAAACCCCATTGCCCCAAGCCCTCTGATAAGGCCCCACTTCTCAAGAGTCATAAGTACTTTACAGCATCCAAATACATGAGGCTTTGGGGGGATATTCTATATCCAAACCATAGCCACTATTAAGAACAAGAAAAGTCTGAGAAACTGTGAAAGCCAGGAGGAGTCTGTGGACACACAATGATTAAATGTAATGTAAAGTCCTAAATGGGATCCTGGAACAGCAAAGCAAAATTAGATAAAAACTTGTGGGAGGACTTCGGTAAACCCTAAGGAAATCAGAATGAAGTGTGGACCTCAGTTAGTAATAATGTATCCATATTGGTGGCAAATGTGCTATACTGATGTAAGATATTAATTGTTAGGGAATCTAGGAGTAGATCTATGAGAACTCTTTGTATTATCTTCATAAGTTTTGGTTTATAAATTTAAAACTATTCTGAAATAAAAAATATACTCTTGGAAAAAAGCAAATGATCTTCTGTTTACTAAAAGAGTACATCGTTAATTTTGTCAGCACTATTTGAAGATTTTGCCATTCCCTGGAGGACACATAGAGAGGAAAGAACATTCATCTGATTTTAGTATTATTAAAATGCTTTTTGGTCAGTCCTGATTCTGCATATAAACTATTAATGAAGGTAAATAAATTATATTTACTTTTATCTGGAAGATTAAACTGACAAATGATTGGTTTTTCTTTATATCTTGAGGCTCAAAACATCTCTTAAGCATGAGCGATTCTGTCATTCCTTAGTGAAATTTTATTTAACTTACATGCTATTATTACTGATTTTAGAAACTTGTTCTCCTGTAGAGCAATCGGTTTTGCTTTGGGTGCTTGTAGAAGGTTTAGGAAACAAAATGTAGGATTCTTTGCTTGGAAAAGCCATATTATTCAAACATGATCAAGCCAATTGCATTTATAGACTCTAAGTATGGGCAGGTCCTCTGTTTTACTTCATTTTTCTGTACTCAGAATTAGCTTTTTATTATTGGCCCCACGTTGGCATGTTATTATTTAATAGTAGCCTGGTCTATATAAAAATAAATAATTTTGTAAGAAACTCCTTGCTGGGACAAAATACTTTTGGCCAAAAGAATGGATGTATTATGTTTGAGCCAAAGAAGCAGGCATGAGGAAGGAGCATTTCTGGGTAGGGGATCTTTTCTACTTTCTGAAAATGCCATTATATGACTATCTGTTTCTTTGAATACAGTTTTGCCAAGCTAGATTGTAGTTGAGAACTGGAGTGATCCCTTGTGTTCCAATGTTTTTATTTTGTTATTGATGGAGAATAACGAGAACTTAAATAGGAAGAGAGACATCCAGACCAGATGCCACGTGCTTGTTAACTGCCACATTGGACTTCATAGTTTTTACTCTAAAAAATGCATGAAGAGAAGCTTATCTTGGATACTTATGAGCCTTATATTTTTTGACCATATATACTGGGCTAGGGAGGACTTTGTTGAGACTGAGATTGTTTTTTCTACTAATGAGATGTCAGTTCTCAAAGTTCTTCCATGGTTCTCTTTTTCCCTTATCATTGCCAACAGATGTAAGAGAGACTACCCGAAATTGACACAGGAGTCCTAAGTTGTTTTCCTTACTTCAAACCTGTCAAGTGACCTATTTCAAGCTTGAGTATTGGAATAGTTCCCAAGTGTCCCTAAATTGTCATTTGCAAGAGCTCTACTGTGGTGTAGGGTAAACACAGGCTTTGTGGTCACCCTGACTGGAGATTGAGTTCTAGTTTCACCATTTAACTAGAACTGCAACTTCAGCAGGTGATTTAATACATTTAAAATTCCAATTTTCTAAAAAAATAAAGTGGCAGTAATAATCTTTACCTGCCAGGGGAAATATGAACATAAAATTGGTGGCTTTTGAAATGACTGTCAACTTAGTAGGTGCTTAGTAAACGCTAATTTTCTTCCTCCCACCTTCCCTTTCCTTTCTCTGTACAATGATGGAAGATAATTTTCACTAGTATTTGCACATGACATTTGGGCTATTGATTGATTACAGTCATCTCTTTGTACTTCCTGGGGCTTGAATCCAGCACCTCTTTTTTACATAACAAAATCCAAAGATGGTCCAATCCCTTATATAAACTAGTGTACCATTCCTATCTAACCTGTGCATGTTCTGACACATACATTAAATCATCTTTGGGTTACTTACAACACTTGACTTGGAAATGCAATGTACAAAAATTGTTATACTTTAAGGAAATAATGGCGAGAAGAAATTCTGTATGCCTTCAATGCAAACACAGTTTTTTTCTTTGAATGTTTTTAATCCTCACTTGGGTGAATCAGTGGTTATGGAACCTGAGGATGTGGGGAGGGCAACTGTGTATGTGGACAGGTGGGAGTTTTCACTTCCATCGCGTCCTCCTCCTGAATAGAGCACATACCTGTCTAAAATAGTAGTGGATGACAGCATCCTAATGTACAGCAGATGCCCGAAAGATAGGAGACTCATGGGAGGGTTGGTTAGTTTTTGGCTAAGCACACAGAGAGAAGATTGCTCCTGTAATTCCTTTTCCCCAACCTTGTCATTTTCTTCTTGAGAACTGGATGAAGCAGATAAAGCTTAAGGACTGGCAAGCCAGAGCTTCAAATTTACAAGCCTATAGAGCCAGGCCAGTATTATAAATAAGTGACATAGGCTAGGCATTAAAAAAGGGCAGCAGTAGTAGAAAATCCATGAAGAATGGCACCTTTCCCTTGTCTCGGGTGCTGTAGAATGATGTGGACTGGCGAGAGGAAAGAACGTATTCTATTTAAGGGGGGCAGCCACTACTTAGCATCAGGTAATTATTGGTCTTGAGAATAAGGGTTCACTTTATCCAGTTCTTCTTCTCTTTCCAAGAGAACCTAGAAATATAAACACATGAGGTGTCTTGAGTTGAATTGCTGGTGATTAAACAAAACTGTAGGCCAACCAAAAGGGATTATTCCACAGGTTATGTCCTCCAAGCAACAAGGACCCAGGGCTGGCTGGTGAGGGCAGGAAAATAATTAGCAGGCTGTGAGAGGGGTGGGGTGAAGAGAGAGGGATGGAAAATGCTAGAGAAAAACCTGGACAAGCGAGTTATCCACCTCTCCAGAATCCCTGTGAACTCTGAAATGCATTGGGATACAGGACCTGAATCTTAAATAAGAGAGTAACATGTATGTAAAATGAGATCATCTAGGCAAGGACAGCTTCACATTGTGATGTGTGTACTACTGGCCTGACATGTCTGGATTTTAATAACCAAAGTTGTTCCTTTTATTTTCTCAAACTACACATCGCAATTTTGCCCTGACTTGAATTTTGCATGGAAAGTATAAATGTGTCTATGTAAATAAGGGAGCAAATAAAATTCTAAATGCTTTATTGATTTATATTTTTGAGCACAGATATTCCTATACCTCCCAGATATCTTGCTGGAAAAATGAGAGCTAGCAATATAAGTGTTAAAGGCATTTTTAAAAATGTGCTTTGGTCTGTAGAGGTAATATGCTTGATATGTTAATAATAAATTAAAGTTGTAATAGTAACCATATTAGAAAAAATGAATAGTTTAGTCTTGGTTAAAAACATTAGTTTGAAAGTCAATCATCTAGGGATGTCAAAGCTGAAAATATTAGCTTCAGACATAATTGGACTATATACGATTATTCAGTGAATAATATTCAGTTATAAAATGTAATATTTGCACAGCACCTGCCATTTACAGGTTGAGTACTCTTAATCCAAAAATTCAAAATCTGAATTTCTCCAAAATTTGAACACCAACATGACAGTTCTAAGCAGAAAATTCTGTCATGAAAATTTGTTTCACAATCAAAACTAATAAGAATATTGTGTAAAATTACCTTCACCTATGTGTTTAAGGTGTGTATCAAACATAAATTTTGTGTTTAGACTTGGGGCATACATATAAGGCATCTATTATGAATATGCAAATATTTCAAAATACAAAAAGATCCAAAAATCTGAAAAGACTTCAGATCCCAGATACTTCAGATAAGGGATACCCAACCTATACTATATATTTGGCAGCCATTTGCCAAATTCTATTACTTTGTAACAGTAATTTTCCTAGAAATAGTTTCTGTAACTCAGGGAAAAATAAAAATTTCTTACAGTATTTTTATTTTTTAATAATAATCCATTTTTCAAGAGAAAATAGCAATAGCAGCAGTAGAGACAAAACAAAATGTGTGTATGATCTAAGAAGTGATTCCAGCTCAGTTTACACAAAGAAAAATAACTGACCTCTGTCTGTTTATAGTCCATGATGACAGTGGTGGTATCAGGACCCCAAGACTCCTAGTGCTCTGTGGGTTGTGACTTCCCAGAGATTAGGACTCAAGTCACGGGAATTTCCAAGGCCTTTGGCTGAGCTTTTCTTTTCTTCTTTTACTTGTGCCTGGCTCAGGAGGACATGCCAGGTGATATGCTTCCCTTTAAGAGCGCCAGAAAGGCTCTGGGCTTAGGGCCAACCTGGTCTCCATGATTCTAGCCCTCAACTCACCTCGTCTCAACCAGCCTGAAGACCTACTTACAAATGTGTACTGAGGAGCTATGTCGGGTCCTTGGGCTTTGATAGCTCCTTTCTTCCACTGGAATCGTATTGCGTCATAGCCAGGCTAGAAGGGCTATGGGAAGATTTGGAGGTAGGAGAACAGGATCCAGAAAGAAGTGCAGGGAGCAGAGGGCTTCCCTTGGAGAACTCTAGCGTCCAAAGAAAGCCCTGAGTGGTTCCCTGCCAGGAACTGGTGGTGAAGTTTCTCTGTGGTTCTTCGGCTCATTTTGTTTCCACACCAGAATATGGATCAGGAAAGAAACCAGCCTTAGGCATGCGTTCTCACTGCCTTCTCGTCTAAACTTCAGCTTCCAGGCATCGCACTGTGGTTTTGGGGGGACTGCTGGGCTCCTCTGGGCTTTTATCAGTTTTCTTAGATTCCTCATTGGGATTGTCGTCATCAGCTTTCTCTTCCTTTACTACTTTGGTTTCAATCATTTCCTTCTGCTGATTCTTGTTTGTAAAAGGGAAGGCCTTCACATACCTGTAAATATAGATGCAAAAACGAGGGGAGACTTCTATGCAATGCGGTGGATAAGACTTGGTCTGTGATGACGTGTACTGGCAGAGTCCCCTGGGTTCCTTTAGTTCTGACTGATATTAACATATGTGTGCTCAAATATATTAACATATCTACGTGGATGGATTCAGACCTACATTCATAGACTCGTCTGGGGTTTGGCCTCACAACTCTTCCAACCAAACCCAAGAAATATGCCGGACCCGATGTGGCGGCCCTCTAATCCCAGTGCTCTGGGGAGCTGAGGTAAGAGGATGGGAAGTTTGAGCCCTGATACAACTGTACAACATTAGTCGATAAGATTAGGCGGTAGAGAGAAGAGGCAAGGAGGGGAGTTACGGCTGAGGAGGAGTGCAACTTCTATTCTGGCCAGTGAAGTTCCAACCTGAACTCTAGAAAATCACGGAGGGATGTGACACAGCTGACAACACGAGCCTTGTGCCATTGACCTTACCTTTTGATGTAGCAGAAGGCCAGCCCAGCTGCAGCACCAAAGAAGAGGAGAGCAAGCACCAGCAGAGCCGTGGGAACCCCTGGGGAGACAGACAAGGTCCTGTGAGTCCACACTGTGCACGTGGGACAGCGGGGAGTCATTCCTACGTGCCACAGGACAACGGGCAGAGCAGGAGAGAAGCCGCCGCTGTGGCTGCATACGTAGGCCCTCAGCAGCTTCTCTGTTTTGCTTATAGGCTCCTTGGCCTGCCTCCCGCTCTCTCGTCTACATAGTTGCAACATGACAAGTAGAGTTCATTTCCGGTAGCCTTGAGACCCAATCTAGTGAGGTCCGCCAGAGAGAAGAACGAGAGAACTTGAGAGAGAAAGACAGAGTGAGGGTGAGAGCAAGAGAGCGAGAGAGAACGGGAGATAGAGACAGCAGCCTGGAATAAAATTATTGGAAGTTAAAGTATATATTTCTGCGTATGTAGCAACAGTAATTTATTTTTAAGAACACTTGAGTATTTTTTAAAAAATATGCTCTTTTATACTTACAATGTATAAAACTTAATCCGTAAAGTTCTTTCCAACTTTAAAATTCTATGACGTTATGAAAGTTGAGCCTGCTCTAAGTTTTGACTTCCATGTGGCAGGCACCTAGAGTCCAATCTGGAGAGAGGCTAGACCTTACATATAGCGTACCCCATAAACACCCATGCCCCAACAGAAAGCGTTTACCTCCAAACCCGGCAGCTTCAGTCTTGAATGCTGTTTCACTCTCAATAGGTGATTCTGTTTCGGTGGACATGGGGCTAGGTTCGGTAGACATGGAGCTAGTTTCCATGAAAACTTCTGTGATGCAGATCAACTTTTTCCTCCGTGAAGAAGAAGTGGCAGCTGGAGCGGGAGCCGTAGCAAGAGCCGGTGTTGTAGTAGAGTAGGAGGTCGATGCTGCATAGGTGCCGTCCCTGACAGTGGACTCCTCGGTGGATGTCAGAGTTTGAATGTCTACTAGGGGATCAATGGTGGTAATAATTTCTGGAATGCACGAGTTAACCCAAATATCTGGGAAGAGAGGGAAAAATGAAACAGGAAATAAGTTTTGCAGTAGCCTCCTGATGATGCACTCTTAACACCTTGCAGGGTCTGCCTCTGCTGCATGGCTTAGAAGGCCCTCCATGATCTGGCCCTGCTGACGTGGTGACTGACATTCATTAGTTGAGTGTTTCTTTCCTTGCTACTGCCTTCCTGAAATTTCTTTGTTCTCTGATATGCTTTCTCCCATAATGCTTTCTTCACCTTTGAGCCTCTTGAGTTAGCTAGCTCCTATCCGGCCTTCAGGTGTTAGGTTTGCCACAGCTTTCCTGGCAGAATCACTGACAAGATTGATCCCTGGGCATCCATATTCTTCTCTTGTCATGTTCTCCAGGGGCCATGAACTTCCTGAAGGCAGGGACCCTGTCTTACCTGATCATCATGTGATATCCATCAGGCCTGGCACAAAAACATATTTGATAAAGAAGGAAGGAAGAAAGAGGGTGTAGGTGGAGAAAACAGTATATATGTGTGATTCCACTTTAAGATCACATCTACTAGAACTAAAGTTTCTCAGTGCTCATAAAAAAAGAAAACACAGCATGCAAATAAAGGATGTGCATTTGTTTTCCAATCTGTTGAATATGATAAAGAGGAAATTAATGTTTATTGAGCATCTTTCTTATGGCTTAGATCTGAAATGTCCCCTTCTCAAATCCTCATATGTTAGGTGATTCTCGTGGGAAGGTGGTAGGATCATGGGAATCATGCTCATCAGAAGATTTATCCATTGGTGAGTTTCAGAAGCTCCATGGGCTGTTTGGAGGCAGGTCCCTGGGAGCGCGATCCGGCAGGGTGGATTCTTGTCCCTGATTCCCCCTTTCTCTCTGCTTCCTGGCTGCCATGGGATGAGGGCCTTTCCTCCACCTTGCCCTCTGCCATGATTTTCTGCCTTGGAAGGAAGCTAACACAGCTGGGATCCTCTGAAAACTATGAGCCAAAATGTAGCTCTTTTTCTTCAATTTGTGAGTGTTGGTCATTTTGTCTCAGTGATGGGAAAGTGATTAAGCCATTCTTACTCTGAGTCAACTATGATACTAGATGCTTAAATAGTATCTTACTTATAGTTTTACCAAAGCCTTATTGAGATAAGAGGATTCTGAAGTTCAGAGAAGCTAGATAACTCAAAGACACTGTGCCAGAGCCATGCGATATATTGTAATATAAATTTGTATGATTTTAAATCCTTACTTATTTGCAGCAGTGCCTGGAATGGTAGCTACATATGAAGAAACATTTATTCTATTAAGTTGATCTCCTTATAAAAATTAAATGATTTACCAACCAAACTCATGGAAACTAACAAACACTTTTACCACATATGCATTAAGTCAGTTTATGCTATCCATTCCACTTTGCAAACACTTCTATTCAAATAAACATTATCTCATTTTCTCCCCTGAACTTTTAATCATATTTTCCCCACACGAGTATAAGTGAGGTTGTTCCCTCAGAAAGCGTAGAGTTTTAGATACTGGGGGGAAATGACACTGAGCTCAACAAACTGTGTTGGATGCTAAATACACACAGACAAATGAGCTAAGTTCCTGCATCCAGGGTAGAGGAAGCATCTTGATAAATGTTTCCATAGACCACTGAAGATCGAGAAAAGACCTTTATATGGAGTTTGGAAGATTAGTGTGTTCATTCTCAAATACTTATGTAGCACTAGCTCGGTTCCAGGCATGATTCTAGGCGATAGGGACATTGATACAAGGAGATAATCTGTTCTGCAGGGTCTTCAGTGTGAGTGAGAAGATAGAGATAATAAAAAAATGAACAAATAAGACAGAAATTTCAGATGATGATAAATTGTGAGAAGAGTTAAACAGGATGTAGTAAACAATGAGGAACAGACACTTTGGATAGGGTAAGAGAATGTCACTTCGGAGGTGACACTTAAGCTGACACCTTGAGAATGAAAAGTTGCCAGTCATTGGAGAAATAGGGTGGACACACTCAAAGGAGAGAGAACAGAAAGTCCAAGAGCCAGAAGTTGAATGAATTCAGTCCACTGGATGCATAAGAAGGCAGCATGGCTGAAGCTGGCCAAAAGCTTGCTTGATATCAAAGAGGAAATAGCATACTGCAGTTAGCAGGAACAGCATGATCCAAGCATCCAGAAGCTGGAAAGGACAGCCATGCGGAATCAACTGATAAGAACACAGTGTGACTAGAGAGTATGGGTGTGTGTGTGTGTGTGTGTGTGTGGTGATGCTAAGTACATGGGTCAGAGTCAATATTCACATTGCCATATTTAAAAATTTGGAAATTATTCTATAATACAGAGAATTTCTGCCTGGGGTACACATACTTTCTAAACCACATACAAAAGTCCTCACATGTTCACTTTCATGTACAAAAGACCTCACAATTTACATCCCAGTTTCAAGTGGGAAGCCATCCAAGGCTCTGGAGCAGAGGAGTGACACAATGATCAGTGCAGACGTGTGGAGGATAACATGCAGAGGGAGACCATGCAGTCCAGAAGCAAAGAAGGTTATGCTGTTCAGAAGAGATGGGAAACCCCAGTAATAGATGGAATCTATTCTTAGAAAGACTGGAAATAGCCCAAAAATCCATCAGTAGAAGACTGCCACTCAGTGGGGTACTATATAGCCATTAAAAGGAGAAATAGTCCCATAAAGTAATTCCTAGGATTTAAATGGAAAAATTAGTGTACTATATTGGCATACAAGGTTTTTGGTGAGAAATAACAGAAAATAAAATAAACACACACACTTTTTTATATACAATATAACAGAGAGATAACGCAAAAATGAATAAAAATGTTGAGAGAAAACAATTTGGAAGTGTTAGGAGTAAGTTTTTTCTGACTGTATTTTTTCAAAAGTGTATTTTAGACCATTGAGCCATCTAAATATTTAATCTACACAAAAAACTAAAATTAGAACAAAAATAAACCTAAAATTTATCACAATTAGAAATAAATGAAGCTCGCTTATTTAAAAACTGTAATATGACTGCATACAGAAACAATTTTTTCCAAGTCATTTCTCTACACAATTCTTTGATACACATCTTTGGGAGGGTATCTTCTAAGAACTAAACTGCTTGCAAAGAAATCTTAAATTTCACTTGGTAGGCCTGTCATTTCTAATGATACATGTTTTGTCATTTTGAAATTGTTGTAAACTACACAGCAAGACCCCATCTCAAAAAAAAAAGAAAAGGAAAGGAAAAAAAGAAAAATTGTTGTAGAATGAGAAAGTATGGTGTGTACTCAGAACTAAAATTTTCAATGTAGGAGAAAATAAAATATATGTAAAAAAATAAATCAAGATAAAAGAATTGTTCGATTTGATTTGAAGATATTAGTATGCACTCACAATTTATATACAAATATATTATATACATAGTATATTTTTGACAGAAACAGAAATTTGAATAAATATGCCAGCTAAGAAATGTAGAACAAAGGATAAATTTAGAAAAATTATCAATTTGCAGCTTCCTGTATAATAACTGACTCTAAGAGTCATTTTAATAGTTCCTTAAACTATTAAATAAAAGGCAACTTGGCATGAGAACATTTGCATGGTGTTAAAAAATCTCATTGTAGATTATCTACTAATTACAAAGGGAAGATCATGTCATTGTCTCTTTATTAGAAGAGTCTGGCAGTTAACCCCTTCATCAAATGATCACAGTGTAATAATGAGACCTAATGACATTAAGTGTCTTTTGTTGTGCTGTGATCCAAAACACATAATATCATCAATAAAATATTTTTGCCAGAACTATTAAATATGAGTCTAATTGAGTCTGTTGACCTAACTTTCCATATGTAACACATACAGCTATTGAGAATACAAGTTAAAGCCAGGAAGAACCTGACAAATCAAGCCTTCTTCCTCCGTGCTTCCTCCAGAAGGCTGGGCACCATATGATTATGTTACTAGCTGTCAGGAAGACCAGCCAATTAGAAAGCAAGGCCATTTGGCAGGCGTGGCCTGGGTATGACATAAGCAGGCATGTGAATCATCACTTCCACAGCTAAAGATGATGGGTTGAAGAGAAGAGAAGAAGGATGAAGAAAAATATTGCAGAAACTCCAAATTTGTTCTAACCTTGCCTTTGGCACTAACTTTGGGATTTGTCCAAGCTGAAGCCCCATTATTAACTATAATTGTTTCATCTGTGAAGTGAGAGAGAACTGGACATGGTCGCTCTAAGGGCCTTTCCTATACAACACCACCCTTCTCCCCTGGCTCACAGAACTGCTTGGCTCCTGGGCTAGTTTTTGCTGAAGTTTGGCTGATGGTGTTTATCTTTTGGAACTCAGAGAATAATTTTCAAATCTACCCGTGTGAGATCACTTAGCATCTGGCCTTTAGAAGGTTATGTATCTGAGTATGTGTGAAGAGTAATCAGGCTGGGCTTCTCAGGACAAACTGAGAGCAAGTGTTTAGTAAGGAAAACCTTTACAGAAATTACAGAGGTAAAATACTTGGGCTAAGGTGATAAGGTCTCATTGAGCAAGGTTCCTGGAACTATTGCTTGACCGTGCGCAAATCAGGTTTCCTGTCTAGGCTTCATTCTCTTCCTTTATGAAAAGTGGACATTGGGTCTTGTTCTTAAAAATAGCAAGTTTAGCAGCTGAGTTTCTTCTCCTATTAAGGATGTATGACAGTGAAAAAAGTATGGTGTATGTGTCAGACCTGAGCTTGAACCTTCACACTACTGAGTCCACGACAGTTTGAGTGCGTCCCTCAGTAGTGTATGTGTCGGATGCTTGGTTCCCAGTGTGGCTGTTAAAAGATGATGGAACCTTCAAGTAGAGGAGCCTCTTGGGAGTCACTGAGGGTACTTGTCTCCAAAGAAAATGATGTGTTTTTTGTGCAACTGCTTATTTCTGCAGAGAGGCTGTCATCCTGGATCCATCTCTGGCATCCAGTCTTGTCATGTATCTTTCCCTGTCACATACATTGTGATGTCACCCTACGACGTCTTTCCTGGAGCCAAGCTGATGCAGATGCCAGGCTTTTGAACCTATAGACCTGTGATCTAAATAAGCATCCTTTATGAAATAAATTACTCAGGGGCTGTAGCCATAGTCAGTGGTTAAGAGTGCTTGTCTGGCAAGTGTGGGCCTGGGGTTTGATTCCCCAGAGCCACATAGGCTGGATATGGTGGCACATGACACATTTGTAGAAAATAAATGAATAAATAGAAAATAAAGGCCTGCAATAGAAAATAGATGCCTGCACCATTGGGCCTGGCTCAATTAAAAAAATAAAGTACTCAGCCTCAGGGATTTCACGATAATAATGGAAAATGAACTAATGCAAAGACTTTGGACAAATGTATGCATGCTCTCTGAGCTAAAATTATTTATCTGCAAACTGGGGAGATAAAGCAGACCTCACAGACAGGTTGTCAAGTTTCAGCAAAATAACTAAGCTACATATTGCTTCTCCCGTCGTGAATGCCTGTCTTCCCTCCCTCCCTTCCCCCCCCCCCCCCCCCCCCCCCCCCCCCCCCCCCCCCCCCCCCCCCCCCCCCCCCCCCCCCCCCCCCGTCTTTCTTCCCTTTCCTTTTGGCATTGGGTCTTGAGCCCAGGACCTGTGCACTATGCTACATCCCCAACCCAGATTTTAATTCTTTTATTAAACGAGAGTCTCACTAAGTTGCTAAGTTTTCCAGGCTGAGCTCCAACTTGCTATTCTCCTGCCTCAGTGTCCCAGAGTGCTGGGACTCTAGGCCTGAGCCACTGGTTCCAGCTTCTGGTTTCTGGTAGGAAGCAGGAGTGGAGGAGGGAGTAATTGAGCCTCTTGTGATGCTCGCTTCTTAAGGTGACATTCAGTCATATTTCCCTCAACGTTGCCCCTGAAGAGCACATTGCTCCTTCCAGCCGGGTCTGAGAGACAAATGTGGGAGAACTAGATAGCCATTACTAGGATTTCTTCTGCTTTTGCCCAAGGGTATTTTCCCCAGACAAATCAGGAAGCTCGAGGTAACCAGAGAAAACTGTGCCGTATTGGAGAAGGACTGACTCACCAGATGAGTTGTAACAATAGGCCCTGAACTTTTGGGTAACTGGAACTTTCCAAACCAGGACGCCTTTCCCATTCTTCCCACACTTGGGGTTCGCGTTAATCCGAGGAATGACAGAGTACCGTTCTGCAACCCATCCATAGCTGTAAAAAAGGCACACCAGTTGAAAGGACAAGTGATTAGAAGACACCACATCTCTTGCTGAACAGGAGGACAGAGCCAGAGGAGCTCTGACACCATTGGTGGGTCCAGCTGTTTCTCACCTGCACGTCTCAAATCCAGACTTCAGCGCTGCTTCAACCTGGTCCTTGCTGGCCAAAGTTAGTCCTAACAGCTTACAGGCCTCCTGGGCTTCTGCGAAATTCAGCTGTGGGTCTACCTTTTTGTTCACAAGGGTGACCCCCATAATTCTGCATGGCGTTGAGATAGAAAACTCTGCAAAGAAATCATTAGGTCCTCAGTTTACTGCTCTTTGTTCCAGAACTTTGGCTGTCCTTCCTTGCACACAACAGTAAGATGTCTGCAAAGAACACAGGTCAGGAATTTTTCACGAAGACAGACTGCTAGGTAGATGGGTGCTTGCTCTGGTTCAAGCTGTAAATGTCACCAGATTAGAGTCCATTCTGTTTTTCTGTGTTAAGATACCTTGAGGACTTTGTCTGTTAGTTCTTGGGATAGTCTAAGTGATACAAATGCTCAGATGCTATGAACCTTTTTTTTTTTCTGTCAAGTGAAGCATCTGAGACTTTGAGGAAAGAAAGAATTCAAGGCTCTGGCTAATAGAATAGTTAGTAATGCTAGCAGTATTCTAAAACAACGTTGGGGACATCACTGATTTTGAAAAGAACTGAAAATGCTTGCACTTGTAACAGAATGTGAGCTTTCTAGTTCTTGGTCTTCTCTGACCATTGGAGGGCAGTCTTTCTCAGCAGTTCCTATAGGAGCAGGCAGTAAATTTTAAGTGCTGAGAGAGGGGGGGGGGGGGGGGAAGGAAATAAGGAAATAGAGCTGTAGAACCAGAACTGAAGTAGACTGAACTAAACTTGGATCTACCTTGTGTTGGTGCTAGCTCAGTGACAGGAGTGTTACTTCACCTGTTTGAGCCTTGATTTCCTTCTTCATAACATAGAGAGCAACATTGCTACCTAAGGTAGTAAGAGTCATTCAAATATTAACAAAAATGCTTAGCATAGTACTGGCTCCATTGTGTATAATCGTGGATAACATATCATCGTTATATTATCTTCAAAGCCTTTTGGTTGTAGTCTGCTAATGTTGCTGACCTTCTTGAGGAAGCTGGGCAATAGAACTGTGAGGATGTGAATCATCTTTTTACTCAAAATGTAATGGACTTGGCTGATCTTTTCACCCTTTCCCTCTGGGTTCTGGGGTTTACAGACCTGTATGAAATTGGTACTTTGCATTGTATTCAAGTACACTGTTGCTGTTGGGCCTCTCCTATAAGAAATTGCTAATGCTGAGCTCTGTGTTGTGAATGCTCAAATGCCTTGATCACTTTCAAGGTGGGTGTTTAAGGGAAGCTTCTTCATGCAAACATGGAAGAATCATTTTTAAGTCCTCCATGTGATTTTGCTGTGTTCTAGAGTTGGGCATGGAAGAAGGAATATCTGTGTGAATGGTCTTGTTTGTTTCCAGATTCTGCTCTTACCAAGAGAGGCGTTTATAAGTAGGCCAAACAGATCAACTTTGTATGGCTGGGTGTACTAATACTGATACCTAGAGCAGTACTGGTATTAGTATTAGTATCAGTAGCCATTTAAACATCTGTCATATAGTAATGTTACTCTGTGTCAAACTTTGTCTTTTTTAAGAAAAGAAAAATGAAGTTTAGACAGACAAGTAGCTTTTTTTTTTTTTTTTTTTTTTTTTTTTTTTTTTTTTTTTTTTTTTTTTTTTTTTTTTTTTTTTTTTTTTTTTTTTTTTTTTTTTTTTTTTTTTTTTTTTTTTTTTTTTTTTTTTTTTTTTTTTTTTTTTTTTTTTTAGGACCAAGGACATAAAGCAACCAGGTGACATACTGGGGGCACAAACCCATTTTTTCCTGATTGTAAAACTCCAGATCTTAAACTTTAACACTTTTCTGTTTACCAATTTTCTACAGGGAGACAGATAGATGGACACACACACACACACACATTTGTTCAGACCCCTTGTGGTTTCTTCTTTGGAAATTGAGAGGGCTTGCTCTTACACTATTAAGTGTTCTTATGCTGTCTCATTACTAATCTTTACTCCGAACATCATTTAGAACTGAGTATGGTGACACATGCCTGTTATCCCAGCATGCTGGAGGCTGAGGTAGGAGGTTCACAAGTTTGAGCCCAGCCAGAGCAAGACTGTCTCAAAATATTTACACACACACGCACGCACACACACACACACACACACATGTTTGTGTGTGTGTGTGTGCATATGTGTGTGTGTGTATAAATTCTTTTTATTTGTTGGGCCTTGTATCGTTTGGATTTTTGCTTGTTTGATTGATGTATTGATGCTGTTTTGTCAACATTTGGAATTAATCTTGTGATTAGAATTTATTGAGCTTCTGGGACTTACAGGTTAATATGTAATCAGTGTTTGAACATTTTCAGCCATTATTTTCTCTTATTTTTCACTATCTTCTCCACTTCTATTTACAGAATTCTCAGCACCACAGATTATACTATGGGGATGTAGCTCAGTGTAAAGGCTCCAGGCTCAATCTCTAGTATCTCCTCCCAAGTGTATAGAGTAATAGACCTAGCCTTAATACTTTTGTTATTTTTGACTGACCACTAGGACCATAGGTAAGTCAGTATTGTTAATTGTGAAACAGGGGTGATCATATCTTTCCAGGATTTTTATTTGGAATCAAGTTAGGTAACTTGCACCTAGCAGAGGCTGGATTCATGGATAACATTCAATGAATACTAATCAACTTTATGCTTTCCTATTTCACTTAGAGATAAAAATAGGGAGCTATAATTTTGGGGTGAACTCCAGTAATCTCTCACTTAATTTTTTTGAAAACAAGTATAGTAGAAACAGTATCTGCTTAGGAATTAGAGCTAATCCAGTCCCAAGTTTTAGTATTTACCACCTGCACAACACTGGGAAAGTCACTTGGCTGCATCAAGCCTGTTTTTTTCCATCTATAAAATATTTGAGATGAGTTCTATATGTCTTCATAATAGACTTGCATAAAATCCCTATCTACTCACCTTCATCACCAACCGACTGCATAATCATAGTTATAACTTTCAGCTGTTCCAAAAATTTAACATCCTTAGGTGCAAGGGATTATTATCAAAGAACAATTTCCAAATAATTTGAGTAATAGTAGCATTGTAGGGAAAAGGGAATAATTTTTCTAGGGGAATCTTAAAGATGACCAAGCTTTTTAAAAAGTAATAGTTCTTGTGCCGGGGGCATAGCTCAGTGACTAAAGCCTTGCCTAGGAAGCATGGGGCCATGGGTTCAATTCTTCAGAATCACATAATAGTTGGGAGTAGTGACACACGTCTGTCTGTAACCCCAGCAGTTGGGAGGCTGAGACAGGATTGCCACTGAGTTTTAGGCCAGACTGGACTACATAGTGAATTCAGGACTAGTTTGGACTACAGAAAGAAATCTTGTCTCAAAAAAAACCCCCAAGTAATAATTCTGGTATTTGGAAAAAAAAAAAGTCATATAACTCAAACATGCTTTGTAAAATTAGATTGTCTATTCCCAGTAAAGGAACGAACACTTCTTCCTTTAATAAAAGCGCTCAGATTTTCATCAGCGTAGAGCTTTCATAAGTGATCGTGGTTGCATTTTTTCTTTCTTTCTTTTTTTTGGCTACAGTGTAGAATGAAATTTTCACTTATAGGCTTTCCAATAGCTCAGGAACCCCTTTAAGTCATCCCATTGTTGAGGAGCTGGAGGCAAAATCACTGGCAAAATTTCAAATCTATATTTTTACTAAAATTTTCTAATTAACTGCATATTGAAAATGTTGCATTCCATGTATATATGATGAATTTGAAATAAAAATGATTATGCATTTAGTTCTAAAATAATCAAAGCAGTCAATATTTATTGGAAGTTACCCATTTTTCTTAGGGTTAGTTATTGCTTAAATTTTTCAGAATCATAGTTTGCTGATTAAATGAGATACTTTAAAATTTTATTTCTTCTCAATTTCATTTCAAAATATTACTTAAAAATACTGCATAACCAAATAATGATATCAAGGAAAACATCAATCATTATGGTAAAGTTGACAATATAGTAAAAACCATTCTAAATAGCTCTAACAACTAGATCTTTCATTGATCTTGAGAGCTACTCTGTTCTCAGCAATCTACAGATTGTAGCAATTATAAGAAGTTTCCAATATCTTGCCTTGCCTCAGTTTGTAAATCTCCTAAGATACCTACCGTGTACTCGGGCAGAGCCTTGGACCAGCAGGCTCATGGTCCAGGTGGAGGCAAGAAGTAACACGAGGCTGTAGTACTTGATCATTGTGTAAACTCTTGAGAGTGAGGGAAGCGCTTCAGATGGCCACAGGCAGTGAGGGAAGCAGGTGCTCTGTCACCAGGCTGGATGGAGAGCTCTGAAAATATGTGGACGCTCCCACTGCTCTACTTCATAATGGAGACATCCGGATTTCCCTGCTTTCAACCTCCTGACTTGTGAAGGTCACTGGGGAAAATGAATGACGTCCCTTGAATGCCTACGCTGTATTTCGTGGATGGCTTTCTGGAAAATTTAGCTAATGCTGACTCAGAAAATACACAAGTGAGGAAGGCAGATAGCACAATGTGAGCAGCTAAAAGTTTTCTCAGTTCTCATATTCCTTGCCATGGACTGCCCACCCCCCACCTCGCCCCAACCCTGGGCTCACTTCTCCTACCATGTGTTGTTATTGCTTATGGAGCCATTCATTCATTTACTCCTAGGGAATGTCTGTCTTTAAAGGAGATTGGGTCAGACTTGTGATTCTTTCCTTCCCACAGTCAATGACTTTTTTTCCCCCCTCCTCAGCTGCATTGCCTTTCTATGTGAGGGGAAATGAAGCTAGGCTCATGGAAGTAAATACTCACTTCAATACCAGGCTTTCCTTTGGGACTTTAAAAAAAATACATTGCACACTTCAATACCACTATAAGAGATCCCTTTTTCCCAAAGGAATTAGATACATGTAAAAATTCATATTTACAAAATACAGTTATTAGGCAAATTAAAAATGAGCCATTTATAAAAAGAATTTTTGACTTTGTAATAGTAATCTCTACAGAGGTTCTTTATATAATTTCCTCTTTGCTAACTACTGTTACCTTCTGGTGGACCAAAAGCCAATTTAGATCCACTTGAGGAATGTGAGAGATATCTGTTGTATGTGTAAGGAACGTACATTCTATATTTTCCCAGCCAGAGTTTTGGTGGTTTGCCCTCCACGAGAAGTGTGGAGTTCTGACATGCAAGCAGTGCCTACAGCAAAGGATTATGGGTTTTCTGGAGAATGTCTGTTGTTGGACTGTTACATAGATAAATAGTTCTTTTCTATATAAGTAGTATTGGTCATAAAGCTAGATATCTGTGCAGAAAAGGCCCATAATGAAAAGAGAATCTGTTCTGCACAAATACAGTAAACATTTACAATGCAGGAGAAGTGTCTCTAAATATCTGCCCTACAGACCTATGAGCACAAGCTTCAGGCTTCTTGTATCTCAAAAACATGTGATTCTGTCATTATGGCACCAGGTAGAGAGTCAGGAATCATTTCCTCTCCATAACTGTTCTTATTGCCTACCACCATGTGTGAAAGAAAGGTAGGTTTCATAAATCTGTTAAATTATTACAAAAGTCAAAAATGAAGAAGGTCAGGAAAGAAAAAAAAGATGAATCCTAGAAAGCAAGGTGTGGGAGAATTAGCTTATGAGAAGACATTTGGGTTTGGAAACAAACAGCCAGAAGGGCGATTATTGGATAAAGGAAGTCTGTGTGATTGTGTTGGTGCTGCATTATGAGTTTCGGGAAGAGAAAACAATCTTATTTTTTGATATTTTCTTTAAGAGAAGTTAAACCACCCTTGGAAATTCTTGGCTAGAACCTGCAACCTCTCTTTAAGTTAGAACACATTCACTCTCAGCTTCTAGGCTTCTCATATGGTAAGTTTCAAAAGAGTTTGATGTTAAGAGCTGAAAGCTGAGGTGAAGAGCCCTAAAGAAATGTTGCCAGGCCATCTCTTTTCACCACTTTGAGGAAAAATGTTCAGGCTTTGGGAAAAAGAAGCAGTATTTCTGCCCATTTCTCACAGTTCTCTTATCAAGGAGAACCAATAATTTTAAAAGAAGCTGTATAGTTAGAAATTTGTAAGATGAAATAAAGATTAATAGAACAACAGTCAGGTTCCATAGGAGAGCAGAAGTATGGTCAGTGTTGTTATTCCCTGGGCCAAGAACAAAAGTTTACAGGTCCCCAGACCACAAAGTGCCATAGGTACACATGATATGGAAGACTGAACTAGCTCAAAGAACATGAATTCTGAGCTGGATAAAACCTTGTATTTTCCATTTAATCAGACATATGCAACGACAAATTTAACTTTAGTAGAAAAATTGAAATGCATCATGAAGGAAGAAAATACGGTATTATATAGAATCCTAGACTGGGGGTAATATCTAAATTTTAATTCTAAAATTAATAACTTGTATGACCTTGAACAAGTCATTTAAATTGTCTGGGCCTCAGTTTTGTCATTTATCAAAGAAAGGAAATGAATTGTGTGAACTTAAAAGTAACAGGAATATCGCTGGGGATGTAGCTCAGTGGTAAAGTATTTGCATAACACATGCAAGGCCATGGGTTCAATTCCCAGCATTGCCAAAAAAAAAAAAAAAAACCCCAGGAATATCATTTTATGGCACCTGACAATAAAATGTTTTTTAATCTTATTTTTTAAAAATAATTTTAAGTGGGCAAATATATTACTTAATGCAGTCTAACTGCTATAACAAATGACCCCAAATTTCAATGGCTTAATGAGTTAAAAGTTTGTCTCATGTCACAATCCTGACCTGACCTGCCTTTTATCACAATGGCTGACATGGTGCTGGCAATAATGGTGGGGTATATGTGTGTTGGAGAGATTCTCTTGCCACAGTTATTGAGCAGTAGAGGGATTGTGGCTCTTTCTTTCAGTCTGTGAATTGCTCTATGATTACCCAATACCTGTGATTCTCTCTGAGATTTTTACATTGAGCCAACAACCAAAGAAAAAGAGTGCAGAGGACAGTGCTGAAGATTATTTTAGGTGACAGGCCTAGGACATACCAATTCTATCAATAGTTTGTTGGCCAGAAGTTTGTTATGCATTCTGATTTAACTGCAAATAAGCTGTAATATAACTATACTCAGAAGTAAAAAGAAAAAAAATTCAATGAACAAAGAGTCATATTTGTCCAGGGGTCACACATTTCTGGGGAATCACCTTAGAACTTCTACCTACTGCATCCACTTATTCTTGATCAGAACCTGATTGTACTTTCTGGGAGAAATCTCCATGACCACTGTACTCAATGGCCCTGGTCTTTTTCCTGGGAATCCTTTCTTGTGTATGGTCTTCCTTGGACACACTTTAAGTAGATAATAAAGAGATGCTTTCCTCGTGGAAGCACAACTTTTGTAGTCTACTTCCAAAGTTGTTTTCTCATGAGCAGTTGGGGGATGGTGGTCCTGGCTTATGTTGCTTTGTAAATATAATTTTCTCACAAACTTAGACTTCTGGATCTATTTGTTTTCCTCTACCAGTAACCATACCCTAAAATCCTCTCTCAGTCATTATTCTTGAGGTGTATCTCTTTACTTTCCCCGTCCCACATCTCTTCCTATCATAATGGTGGCTACATAAAGCCCATGTGGAACCACAAATGGGAAGGCCACACACTGAATTTCTTCTTTGCCATAAGGCTGAGTTAGTCTTCTCTACTGAGAATTTTTATCAGTTCTCACAGCTCTTTTTAGTCTGGGATTTGGAAGGAGTCAGGTTTTCTAATTTTTCAATCATTCAAAGTTCTGAATTCTCAGTATTCTTTTTTCATTTCTGCTTACAGACAGCCAATTCTTTGCCAAGTCCTTTTTTCTCTTATCAAGCTTGTCAAGTGAGATTCACATATTAGAAGACTTTGCTCCCTTTGGCCACTGTTGGAGTTATGAGGTATCCATAGGCTGCCTTTCACATTATTGTGGGTAAGATTTAACAATTTTTTGTTTTAGTCACAATATGGGTGATTATCTTTCCAGCCTCTGATCATTGTTTTCTGATACTTGACTGCTGGTTTGCTGTATTAGCTTTTTTTTGTTTATGGGATGCAATAGCAAGCATCCACAACTTTTTTTTTTTTTTTTTGGTACTAGGGGTTTAGACCAGGGCTTTCACACTGAGCTACATCCCCAGTGCTTCCTGCCTTTTTTTTTTTTTTTTTAAATTTTGATTTTGAGACAGAGTCTTGCTAAGTCACTAAGTTGCCCATGCTGGGCTCGAACTTACAGTTCTCCTACCTTAGCCTCCCAAAGTGCTGGAATTACAGACCAGCACAGAGCCTGGCTAAACATCCATAACTTGAAACAGGAAAGGTTTAATTTGGCTCATAGTTTCAATGGGTTCAGTCCACTCTGTGCTGGTTCTGGGGCACAACCACAGCAGAAGGGCCTGTTGGAGCAAAGCTGCTTAGTTTAGGGTGGCCAGGAAGCAGAAAAGAACATTGCCCATGAGTGAGAAGACAGAGGTCATATCTAATTACCAAGATCACGCCACTAGAACCCACCCAGACACACTTAGAAGTATGCTCCAACAATCCCTGCCAAGCCAACAAACTGATATAACCAAGCTTAACTGTCACAGTCATTTCCTTGTATTTTGGAATTTTGCTATTAAAGCACCCCATTTTAAGTTTAAAGGTATACATCAATCAAGGTTACAAGTGTTACGGCAAGTAGCTGCTGTAACACGCATTTCTGAATCTCAGTGGCTTAACACACTCAGGTTTTCTTGCTCATGTCACAGTTCAGTGCTGTGACTATTCCTGAAAGGACCTGATCCATGCTGTGGTTCTGCATCTTCTTGGGCTTCAGAGACTGATTTTGTTGGTGGGAAAAGGAAAGAAAAATGGTGTGCAGTATTGTTTTTAGGAAAGTGGATCACCAGGGTCCATATTCTCCTGCACCTAGCTCCAAGACCAAAACATGCAGGAAAGCTGTGGAAATAGGATTGGTGATAACTCAGAAGTCTCTGATATAACAAAATATATTTTAGAAAATATAGACCAGGAAGGTCTAGGAAACTAGGATCAGGGATGAGCAAGGAATGAAGGCAAGAAACTGACCAACTCCTGTGAGGTAGGCTATGATACAATGACCCCATGGCTGGAATTTCCAGCTTTGGTTTTGGGAGGCGCTGATATGCAAAGGGATCTAATTCAGAGTTGGAGTAAGATTGTGGCTCTGATCCACACAATGAAGAGGCTGCTGTCAAAGGTTTGGAAATGTGTTTTTATTTTCAAACTCAGGTATGTGACACTCTACAGTCGATGCTAGCACACCTGTGTGAGGTTCAACATTAGTAAGAGACAGCCTAACACACAAACCCAGCATCTCCTCCATTCACTGTTAAGCTTTACACAAGGAGCAATACATACGACTTTGTGGTGGCCAGAAAGGGAAGGTTCTTTTAAGTGATGTCAACAATGACACAAACAACATCTCACTTTGCAAATGAAGGTGGGCAGCCAGACTTCTTGAGCTAAGAAGAAATGTCAGATTTCAGAGGCAATTTGAAGAAAATTTTTATTTCAGATCAATGTCATATTGAGTACAAGAGCTGTTCCCATTTCATGATTGCTTTGGCAGCAGCTACAACAGACAATAGTGCTGTTGCGCATCTGGTTTCAGTCCTATCTCTCACAGAATAGATAAGTGAAGGTCAAGAGTGATGTGACTTTTCTCACATAGATGCGGTGGGATAGTGCCAGTATGGGGAAAACTACAAAATGTCAACTGCCTCAGACTGCTCTCTACTACCGTGACTGCTTATTGTTTTGATCAACATTTAATAGCACCTTTCCTCAGCTGTTTTTTGCTTTCAGCTATGGCCTTGTAAATGCGCCTACTATTACAGACCTTCTTGAAATTCTCCTTTTCTTTGACTTCTCTTACTCACAAATGGAGTAATAAAGCAAGGGCTTCTGTCTAGAGTTCTCTCAGGCCTTTATATGAGGCCACTAGAGGGGCAGGAGCTCGCTTTGCCTACTCTCCTCATCTTGACTCATTTAGAAACAAGTGTGTGAACTGTGGCCAAGTGTATAAAGAGCCAATTTCAGCCTGGTCCTTCTCTCAGGGAGGCCAAGACTGGACACCTAGAGTCCACTCTCATGACCATTCTCTCTAAACCTCTAAATCTCTATTCACACCTGGTCTTTGGCTGCAGAGGACCTCATGAGGCCTACGATCCTTCGAGTGTATTTAAACACCTGAAAGAGGCAAGTAAACCATTCACCTGTGTCTCCAAAGTCTCTCAGCCTTGCTGTGCACCTCTTTACCTTGATGGCACATCCTTGGTCAACCCTGGGTTGGGCTCCTCTTGCAGACACTTTCCAGCCACTGTGAAGTGGGGCCTAGTCTGTGGGGACCTCTCTGAAGGGAGTGATTGATTTGGTCTCAGTCTTTGAGCTTGAAAATAGTGTTATTGCTAGTCTGGTTTCTATTTTGCTCTCTCACAGACTGGCAAATACTATAGCAAGTGGAGGTCAAGAAAGATGTGACTTTTCTCACAGAGTTGGGGTGGAACAGGCAGTACTGGGAAAACTACAAAATGTCAGCTGTCTCAGACTGCTCTCCACCACCTTGAATATTTGCTTGTTATTTTGGCCAACATTTAATGGCACCTTCCCAAGCATTAGCCACCATGTTAGGTATTTACCCAAGAGATGGGTAAGACATGGTTCTTGTCTTTGAAGAAAAATGCTACAGGAAATGAATACATAAATAAGTCATGATGATATACTGTAGATACAGATAAATAATGAAGATGCTTAACAAGTGTCAGAAAGCAAAGAGGAGAATGTGACCCATTACATGGTCTATTGTAGGAGTGTAGAAGGATGTTATCAAAGTCTGCAGATGGAGAGGTGATTTTTGAACATGGTCATCAAAAGTCACTAAAAAAAAAAAAGAGAACAGTAGCAGGAGAAAAATCAAGAGTGGAGGTATAGGGTGTGCAGTTTCATTGGGAATCAGAGGTGGCTTGAAGAGCTGAGGAGAAAGCTGTGGAGAAAGGGGAGTAGAATGGGAAGCATCTGGCCTGGCGACCACTGCCAGAGGCCAGTCAGTGCAGCATAGGAGCCCAGCCCCTGGAGCTGGCTCCATGAGTTGTTAATTAGCTGCATGTCTGTATGTATTTTTTGTGCTGCAACCTCCTTACCTTAAAATGAGACAAGTCATATCCACCTCAAAAATTTTTTCTTGAGGACAAAGTAAACTAATATCCATAGAATAGGGAGAAATAGTGCTTGGCTCATAGTGAGTTCTACATGAGTACTAGCAGCAAAAGCAAACAATAACAAAACAAAAACAACTGTCAGAGAACCCACACAGAAACCAACAACATTTTTGTCCCTCCCCACCTAGGAAAAACAACTGGTAAGAGTTGAATAAAAACAGTGACTGAAAAGACAGAGAAGGATGTCAAAATGGCGGTGGGACATACTCCTTCATTTTATGCTAAAAAATTGGGAACGTTCTGAAGTACTGGATGGGAATCTTGTCTGAACTAAAGCCCTAAGGTGTAGCTGCCCCTGTGTGTGGACACCACATAGAGCGAGACTGAGCTGAAAGCACACAATTTCAGAGAGTACAAATAGGAAGATGACTTTATAGCAGTTTAGAACTGGCATCTGAAAAGGAGCCCAGCAAGTTTACCATTGAAGATACAAGTTTTCTGTGTTTGCTGAACACTTCCAATCCATGTGGAGAACTTGCTGTATAGTGTCTGGTGACTGCTCCACACTTAGTGAAAATCTGTGGGTGGGCTTGATATGCATCTTTTCTTATCCAAAGCACACATTTGGAGGACTGTTGGCTTCATGCACATGCATGTAGTGTGTGTCTGTATGTGTAAAAATTCATACATAGTAATTCACATTTTTCAATTTCAAGCACTAAGCTATACATTTTGTCTGAGAAAACTTTTATGCTGTGTGAAATTATTTCTAAAGGGGAAATTTGGAGGCTGCAGGATCATTATGGAAAGTGAGATGGAAAACAGGAACACGTTTAGGTTGGGACTCCAAATTCCAGGTCTGATCCTTAGGGTCAGTATTAACTGTTAAACATAATTCTTTCTGATAGCTGACTGCTGAAAAGAAAGGGGGAGAAAACAAACTGTCCCCGTCCCTTGACACCACCTAAAGTATGCCAGTTCTCCTCAGTCATCTGAGCTAGAGGCAAGAGGCCTTCTCTTTGGTGTAGTCACTTCTTCATCCACCAGATGCTTTCCCAGGGCACTTGTGCTGATCCTCCAAGAACATAAAGTTACTGTGGTTGAATAGCTCCCCAGAGGTGCCTAGTGTGAAAAGAAGCCCTCCCCATTCCCTGATGGACGGGTAGCAGCATGTCCACACCTAGGCCTGACACACTATACATGGGGAATGGACTGAGTATATCGGAGCAGGCTATTGATTGGGAGTCAGGTTTCCTATTGCTCCGTAGGCTGCTCATGCTGGAGTCCTGAGCTCCACCAGGAGTCCCTCTGGGTTGCTGAGCAAGTGGATCTTCCAAGAGGTCCATCAGCCTGCTCCACACAAGAGTTATAGGAATTGTAGAGCCCTAGCACAATAGCTAAGACCAGCATCACTGCAGCCAGCATCCAGATCACTTGCCAGTGCCGACACAGTTTGGGATACATGACTTGTAACAAATGGACCAATTGTTCAAGTTTGCTGTCAATGAAAAACATAGAGGGTTTAGCATGTTTACATACATAATTCCCAGACCCATACTCCTCTGTCTGGGAGAACCTTCTATGCTATCTAGAGCACTGGTTCTCAGCTATGCACAGAGTTACTTGACAACAATTATTCAAAATACCCTAGACTTACTAAATGACAATCTCCAAAATTATAGTCAAAGAATCTCTAGCCAAATTGTCCTGGTGATTTTGATGCCACCAATCTATAGCCTTCACTGTGGGAGCTGCTGATGTAGAACACTCCATTACTTGTTTGGTCATTCGCCCATGCACACATGCCCTCATGTGTTCACGGAGTGATTACAGATACTTGAGTCCTCCCAAGACTCATGGTGCCTAATGGGCTGATCCATACCCTCCTGGATCCAGATAGAACTGCATCTTCTCTTCACTCAGCTGTTTTGTGATCAGTTCCCTTGCCTGAGTACTAAGATGCTTAGTACTTGTTCTTAGTCCTATCTCTGATTGTGTCCAGAGTGGAAAGACTGCTAAACTCTCAGAAGGAGCTTGGTTTTCAGTGATAAATAACAAGGTATCAGATTATCCTCAGGGATTCCCTTCAAACCAACCAGAAGACTAGTACTTCTAGCTATCTCTAGACAGCTCATTTAAGATATTTTCCCAACCTCATTATATTTATCCTCTAATTTCTCCCTATTCCTTTTCTTATCTCATTATCTTCTCTTTCTTGTCTCTTTGCCTTTTATTTCTCTCTCCTTTATACATGTTTTCTCCTTCATTTTCTCCCTTATTTGCTCATTCATCTTCCTTGCTTTATTTTTTCCAGCTGCCTGTCCTCTTTCCTTGTGGCACTGTGAGAAAATACTTGGTTCCATGCTAGATGTCTCTGGGAAAGCACTGGAAACCAGATTTTTAAAAAAAAATACAATGAGAATACTGATGATTACCAAACCAGAGAGATGGGGAAAGTATTGGAAGGGCTTTCCAAAGACCCTGAGGCTCACACGGACACTACAGTACTGAGGCCAGCTGCTGAGAAAGAGGAAGTACCAATGCAAAGGTAGAGGAAAACGAATGGCTTGCCATGAACTGGATACTCAACAAATGCTCTCTTTAGAAAGAGGCCAGATGCCCAGAATGCTTGCCTCAAGAGTTAAGGCTGAAGGAATAGTGACTGGCTTCTTGTCCATGAGAGAGTGCAACCAGGATGTTTCAGAAAAAGTGAGAGCATTAGCTGATGCAAACATCACTGGCTATGTTCCCAGCTGATATGGAGGGCTTGAAAAATGCAAGTTATTTTCTTCTAGGCCAACTTAGAGTCTTTAGATTCTTTTAGATAGACCTGAATGCCAAAATGGAGTTATTCTTTGAAGCTGTATTTTCAGGTTCCAAAAACAGGGTAAAGAGAGGAGCACCTCCCTCTGACCTTCACTCTTAATTGAGACTACAAACAATCTGGCTTTGTGACCTCTTCTTGGTCACCCACTGATAGCTAATAAAAGAGGTTAGGAATGAAAGTAGGTAAGAAATACAACTCAATTTTTGGTTATTAAATAAATTTCTATTTTTTAAAGAGTTCTTAGAAAAGTAAAGGATCTGACCTAGATATCATTTTAATCCTGCAGAGCAGGTTTGGATAGGTTGTGGGAGAAAAGACAAAGTGTTACATTGCACTGTGTGAATCCCACTTGTTCACTGGATTAGGTGCATTTGGGAAGACTGTGTTCTCTGTCCCTGGAGTTTCATGAAAAAGAAAGGAGCTGCCAGTTGCCTGAGATCGAATCTGATTAGCTAGATAAAGCCTGTGCTTTTTAATCCAGGCTGTTTATACTGGTTGTACTTTCTCTATTTATTTCTCTTTTGTTTCTTCTCAGTGTTTAGATGTGTTAGAAGTTCCTGCCTCTTTTAGTTGCTTTCAGGGTGCCAAGGGCCTCTGTCCAGACCTGGGACTGAAGACATTGAAAGTAAAAAGGGCACTGTAGCAGCCTAAAAAACAAGAGCAGAGGATGCCAAGATGGAGGTGAAATGTAAGGAGAACAAGACCCAGCTACATGGAATAGGGATTTGGCTTTCATTGTTCAAGTTAAGGTTCTTTCACTAGAGGAGGTGTACTGTGGCTCAGGCTTGATCTCCATAGGAAGCGTTTCTCCTCCTCCTCTAAGGTGGCTTTTCCTTTTAGCAATGGGCTTGGCCCAAGCAGGCTGACGCCCCCCCCCATCCCTGGTTGAATCTTCCACTGGTGGTCTCTGTCGCGGGCTTCTTCGTGTGTTGAAGCCATCTTGCCTTGGATCTTTACCATTGTATTCACAGCAGGTAAGTGATAGTCAGAGTTTGCTAGCAAGGAGACACAGACCCATGCACATACCCTATCTTGAGGTCAGAGGCTGATTAGATAGTTAATCATTTTGCCTGGAGCTTCCCTAGGATAGCCCAGAAACCTAAAAACAGATTTTTGGTGAAGTGTTCCAAGGTTGCTGTAACTATATTTTTAAAAATAAAAATTCAAGACTTGTGGTTAGAGTGTAGACATCAAGACAACACAGTAGAAATTAAATTGGGGTTGACCTAAGAATCCAAGGTGTTGATGTGATACCTATAGGACAGACTATGCCTCTTTTATGGGCACCAGCTTGTTCTGTCCCTAAGCATGTACTTCTACAGGATAATCCTGGCCTACTGGAGCTGAAACAACATTACATGGACTTCCCTGCAACTAGAGGAGGTTATTTCTACAATTCTACATCCAAAGATAGGACTGCAAATGGGACAAATTAATAGGCATTATGTCCCTGTCTGGGGACCTGTTCTATTTCCTCTCCTGGTACAGGGAAAAATAAACTTGTAATACAAAGAGATTTTAAAAGAAAACCCCAAATATTTCCAATCTGAAGTGAAGACATTGTGCAGATATCCAAGCTTGTTCAGTCAACATAGAAGGAGCCTGTGAGAGACTCACCTGAGTCACCAAGCTTACTTCACTCCCTACCCCTTGTGTTCCTTCTGCTCCTGTTTTGTTTTGTTTCCATAAAAAATTCTTTAGGGCTTCCGGCCAGCAGCCTTGGCCTTTGCTTTGTCGTGGGGATAGCTGACTGTGAGCTGATTGTGGCTGGCCTGGGAGGGAGGTGATAAGGGCCTGTCATCCTCTTTTAGCTCTTGAGAGGCCTTGATTGCTGTCTACTCTGCCCCTGACCACCTCTGACCCTTAAGCTCTTGCAAATATCCCTTTTTTAACTAGTTTGGCTTTTGATTTCCTCTACCTCCTCCCTAACATGTGTGCCATCTTGGTTTCCATTGGCCACTTACTTGGACCCCAGACCTACTGCTCCCTTGGACTGGCATTCCAAGCCATTTTAGGCAGCTCACTAATTAAATGAATTGCAATCCATTTCAGCAATATCAAGGGGTTCAAAGTCAGGCTCCCACCTGCTCCTCTGGTCCTTTTCTTCTTCCTCAGTTTCTTCTGCCTCTTCAGGTTCCTCAGGACTCTCATTCTTCTGTTCTTCCTCCTCTTCCTTCAGGTCTTGAAGTTCTTTGTTTTTTTTTAAACCTTCCTGATATCTGGAAAGCAAGGAGGAACAGATGAGTCTGGAAGGGTGAGACACAGAGCATCCTTTCCTGAGTTCCTAGGGGAGGGGACTTGAGCACCTCCAATAATGACGCATTTCCTGTGGTCCCACACAACAGGAAAAAGCTGGGAAGCTTCGCTGAACCCCCACATGGCCTATGTCAGTACCATTTCCCCTCACTCCTCAGTCATCCTTCCTGTTTATGAGATAGTGTGACAAACTGACAGGGGAAAAACTGTGGGACAGGGTCTCTTGACGGGGTTCTTGCTTTACAAAATATTTTATAGAGATAAGATTGTGTTTGCTCTGTGTAACCTCAGAGCTCTAGCTCTGAATCTGTAAAATACAGAGGATCACCCCATCTCACAAGGCATTATGATGTTTTTTGGAAGTGCCAGGGCTCTTCCTAGAGAGCTGCTCAGTAAATGTTCACAGAATAAGTTGAGGAGTTTGATTCCCATGCAACAGTTATGGGTGAAAAGACAGGCTTTCATGCGAGAGCCTTCTAATTTCCTTGTTGCAGATTATTATTATCCTAAGAAGATTCAGTTTACTTGTCCTACAGTTGGTGTTCAACATCAGCAATTTGGCCAGAGTGACCCCATCACTGTGCCACTCTAACAAAAGCCCCCAGGTTCTGGTTGGCACAAAGTTGCATCTCCTTCAGGAGCCCTGGAGATGGCATGGCAGGTGGGAGGTGATCCTCTACCTTGAGGCTTGGCCCTGGCCTTTTTCAGTGCTATCTCCCCTGAGACTGATGGCTGGCTCTAAGGTGCTACTGAAGTTCAGTTAAAGAAGGGGACTCTGGCAACAGGCAGAAGAGATGTCCAGGGCAGTACTAGGAAGCAGAGTTGCAGCCGCCTGGGCTACTGTTGGCAGCAACATGACTTCTCTGCACGTGTGTAAGGAAGTCTCAGGCACTGCCAAGAGGAACCTACCCTGGCCCTCAATTTCCAGGCCATTCTGGACAGTGGTATTCTTGTGACATTGAGCCTAAAAGAGAGCAATCTAATTATTATCTGCTCACACCCTCTAGCCCTACTTCCTTCTGTCCTTCCTGAGGAACACTCTTGCTCTTGCCTATGTGGGTCCATCCTGAAGCAAGGAGGCCCTGGGGCCATGGATAGCTTCCCTAAAGTCTCTGAGAAACAGAATAGGCTGCGGGAAGGTGTTCGTGAGACCTTCAGGGTGCCATTGGTGGCTGAGGTCTGATTCTGACTCACCCCTTGTGTGCTTCTTCCTCTGTTACGGCCTTTGTTTCTTGGCTAACTTCCTCGAGGCAGCCTGGGGGCGGCATGGGAGCAGGCACTTCACACTCTTGCTCTCCGTTTGTCTTTCCACTAATGAAAAAAGGGAAGGACTGGTGCATCATTTCAGAAACAGGTTGAGCATTTGCAAACAGAATTATGGTATGAGCCTGATTCCTGATTAGAAGTGAGAAAACCTAGGTTCTTTCAATAGCATCCAGACATTAAAAAATCATTCCATCCTGAGACTAGATTTTAGAGAGGCCCTGCTCTATGAGTCCACTAGAATACATACGGCACCAGCTTCTCTTTTTCTCGTGCTTCCCACCTTTATTCCTATACCTGGGGGTGCTGTGAGTGGGCACTTGCTAGGAACTTCACAAAACTGAGATGAGGAAAATCAGGGCAGCCCAAAATATTTGGAATCATTTTTTTCCCTGTAGTTCATCTTGTGCCTCGTTACCCCCAGAATTTTTTCAAATATTGCCTGAGCTAACTTAAGTTATAGGCACATGGCAATGTACCTGGGACACATTAAAAGTATTTCATGCCAATGCAGAGCATAGCAGAGGTGAATGCCTCCCCCAAAAGAAAGGAAAAGAAATGTAATTAATTATACATTATAACATCTATGAAGGAGTTATTCAGTGACAGAAAATAATACAGGCAGAATGAATGATCAGAAAAGTCCTCTGTGAGATGCTGAAACTGAGCACGGCTTGAAGGATGAGAGGTCAGCCATATCCATAGCTTCCAAAGATCAACCCAAGTAGAGGATGCACAACATGCAAAGACACTGAAACACAAAAGATGCTCCGATGTCTAGGGGCCTGACAAGAGTCAACGAATTAACTTTTTGATGAGCTAAATCTGTAATGCGCATGAGGTGTTCAATTAGAGATGTCAGGTAGACCACTGGACAGAGTGAGACAGGGAAAACCTCTGGCTTAGCTATTCATTAAAGCTAAGAAAATGGATAAAATTGCCCAGCAAGGCAACGTGTGGAAAGATGAGAATAGGATGCAGGACCAAGCCCTGAGTATTTCTGCACTTGGCTTGGGTGGAGAAGAAGGAGCCCAACGGGGAGACTGACAAGTAGTAGCCAGGTAGGTAGGAGGAAGCCAGGAGAGAAGAGTGTGTCAAGAGGGAGAATTCCTAGATCTCACTGTGTCTTCTGAGGATATGAGTCAAATAGGGACAAAATGACTACGAGGTTTGAGAACACACAGGTGGAGAGGAACCTTGAGACAGTGGTGGGAGGGGTGCAACAGAATTAGCAAAATGAGGGAGGTAAGATAGAGATACGAATTCTCCATGGACTAGAAAGTTTTGCGAAGTCTGTTGGAGGGAGCACTTGGCTGAGTAAGTGGGTCTAAAGGTGAAGCTACATGTAGTCCAGAATGGAGATGGGACAAGGATGACTGAAGGAGCAGTCTTTGAATAAAGGAACAAAGATCTCAGAAAGATGGAGAACCCTCTCCTTGGTTTATAACCAAGGGAGGAAGATCAAGAGAGAGAATTGGGGATCAGGTGAAAGACGGCAAAAGAGCTCCCATCTGTTTAATTTTTCTCTATAAAGTGGAAGACTCAGTCATCTGTTGAGTGGTACAGAGTCTTAAGAATGTTTAAAGAGAGAGTAAAATGTGTGAGTTTCCATGTGGGAAAATAGAAAAATAAACACTAGTAAGTCACAGTAGCACAGGGCAGTGCTAGAAGCCAACTCAAGTTATAGAGAGAATCACAGATTTAAAAGAGGTTGCCTGATGGCCGTGCTTTCCTCCAAGGCCTGCCTCCTACCTGTATGATGAGAGTACCCGTGGGAGAAATGTGTGGAGGAGCCTCACACAAAGCAAAACTATGAATAGAGCTTTCCTGCCAGGCCTCCAAGACAGTATAGTTCCATCCCTCCCAGCCCCTCAGGCAGGGTTTGCGAGTGAACCTCCCATCTGCTCTCTGCTCTTGGCATCATTTTCCCATCTCTTAGTTTTCCCTTAGATCTTGCAAATTTACAGTTCATCAAGCTGGAAACCCAAACCCATTGTGAACAAGAAAGATAACACTCTAAAAATACCAGCTATTCATAACAATTCTCCTTTTGCAAATTACATTATCCACTCCCTTCCATGTGACCTTCTTCTAATGTGCAGTTTCCTATTTGTCCAAATGATTGGACCAAGAGAAGAAAAACATAGCTGCAGCCAAGGGCAGAGACATTGATTCCTTTATAAAATACATGTATGTATTAGAAATGAAATATTGTTGTCATACTTTAATTATTTTTCTCCACAGTTGTCAGTCTTAGAGGTTCCGTGGTGTTAAACAAGTACGAAGGACAATGCAGAATGGGGAAAAGAAATTGCCTCAGACAATCTTAGGCCCAAATCCTATTCCACCATATGCAAAGTACTTAACTATCCTGAATTTTGGATTTCTCAACCATTAAATGGGGATAACAATACATACTTGGTGGTGGCATAAGAATTAAGAAATTAAGTAAATTTTCTGAAATATGATGCTCAACAAATGATGTCTTTTATTATTGTTGTTACTGTTATGGTGCAAATTTATCAGTGAATCTTGAGAATAATCTGAGCTTCCTCTAATCATGATCCTAAAAATCCAGTGATAAATTACCAGACAATGATTCATGTGTTAATGGGAGAAATTGAAGCATGTTACTTTGACTCTTCAGAGTCAGAAAAGCCCTAATTGTGAACTAATTTAAAGCATCATAAAATTTATAAGAAATTTACGTAAAGCTGCCTTAATAAGATTTATCTCTATAGGGTATCATAACACTCATGCACGCTAGTAGTTTGCTGACAAGTGACCACAAACAAAACTTTCAAGTCATTGCTCTTTGGAGACTGAAAATTTTTCCTAATAGCACCAAGAAGCCCATTTATTCACCCTTTTACATAAGGATTTTCTATCTATTTTCAGCTCCACTGTGGGGTTGTTGTATATTCTCTCCCTTGTTAAGAAGGTTTAGCTTAACCTGTGTGTCAGGCTCTTCTCTAAGATCTCAACACTCATAGATGACCCAAAAACGCATTATTGCTCTTAGCATGGCAAGTAAGGAAACCAAGGTTGAGAGGAATTAAATAAATAGTCCAAGATCACACAACCAGTGTGCAGGTGGACATGGCTCTCTCTCTCTCTCTCTCTCTCTCTCTCTCTGTGTGTGTGTGTGTGTGTGTGTGTGTGTGTGTGTGTGGTGCTTGGGATTGATCCCAGGGTCTGGTCTATGCTAAACAAGCATCCTAATGGTGCTAAGCTATAGTCCTCTAAAAAATTTTAAGACAAAAGCCCAACCTGGCCTCAAATTTCCAATCCTCCTGCTCAGCCTGAGTAGCAGGGATTATAGGCGTGCACCCTTACACTCAGCCTTTTGACTATACCATCTGTCACTCATGTAGGGCATTATCTCACCTGACAGATAAAACCAAGCTCAAGTTTACAGAGTTACATGCCTATGTTCACATCGTTGGCTTTGGACTCTCACTTCGGTCTTTCAGCTTTGCATCAAGGTGCACTTCCCAGGCCTCTTGAGTCCACCCTTTCAGTAGGAGCGCTGAGCGGCATGTGGGCCCACGGGTCCTGCTGAGGGAAATCATTGCCCTCTGCAGGCTGGACCACAACTGGTGATGGCCCTGTTAACAGCTACTGGTTTAAAATGTGAGGTGATTGGGAAGGCTGTATAATATGGGGCAGGGTGGTTAGGAGCAGAGCTGGGGAAACACAATATGTACACTGCTGTCATCTTTGCACTTTTAGACTGAGCTTGTCATTCTCTAAATACCTCCTCCAACTTCCTGTCACTCTCTCTGTACACATCTTTAAGACTCAGTTCAAACCCTGCTCTCTGAAGCTTTGCTGACAATCTTTCCTCTCCCATACCCTTTGGCCAAAGCTAATCTCTTCCTCCCTGTTCCCTCACCACATCTCCATCATAGTCTGAGAAAGGCATTCTTAACATACCAGCCCGTCCTGTCATATGATTGTGACCACAGGTGTAGGAACTGTGTTCCAGTCAGAATGATGCGTGGACAACTATGGTAGGGTAGGTGCCTTTAAAAGTATGTTGATTGCCTTGACTTCATTCTGACTTATCCTGTTCCTCCTATGAATCCTGTGCAATGGGAAAGTCCTCTCTGTATTTCCTGAGAATTCAATGCCTCAGTTGGGTTAAAAGAATCAGTTTTCATGTCTGTAAACTGTAGCTGAGTACAGCTTGTGCCCACCCAAAGGATTACTGGGCCAGACATTCACAAGCCGGAAATCCTGAATGCCTTTGTTTCTAGTGTGATTTATTAAAATGAAGCTCATTGTTTTTAATCAGTCAAAAGTGTTTGTCAGTATCCACAGCTCTTAATAGTGTGAGGTACTATTTAGTTAAAAGGTGCTGTTAGTCAGGTAGGTATATTAGATTCATTTTTTTTCTACATGGTAAATAGAATTTGAAAGGAATTACAATCCTTTCCATTGGACAGATGATACTTTTTGGTTTCACTAATCTTTTTTTTTTTTTTTTTGAAACAGGGTCTTTCTCTGTAGTCCTGGGTGTCCTGAACTTACTATCTAGCCCAGGCTGGTCTTAACCTCATGATAATCCTTTTACCACAGCTTCTTGAGTACGAGGATTATAGCTGTGTGCCATCACACCCAGTTTATATAGTGCTAGGAAATCAAACCCAGAGCCTTATATTTGCAGGCAAGTGCTGTAACTGTTGAACTATGCCCCCAGCCCCCTTAAAAATATTTTAAAGACCTTCCTGCTGCTATGACTCCTGAGCAGCCTCGCCCAGAGGACCTAGGCTAGAGGACCTTCCTTGTTCTCTGTAACTCAGCTCTAGATTTCTAGATCTACATAAGTTTATTGGGGGACAATTTACTACATCGTTGTGTGTGCGTATGTGCATTAGGGCAGAGGGGTGTTGCTTACTGCATAAATTTAATACCTTATAAAATCTTTAAGTTATTTAGTCTAGCTGTTCCAAAAGTATAGAAGATGGTGATCAATTAAAAATTGTATTGTGATAAGTTTTTTTCAGTATTACTTTTATAAAACTAATTCAGAGTATCAATCCCAGCTCAGCTTTGCTTAATTCTCAGTTACCGTTCCACCCGCGCCTTGCCTCTACCCTTCTCTGCCCTCTCCCCATGCCCTTCAGTCACCAGGCTCTTCCATGAAGAGCTCTTAAATCTGCCTTCTTCTCTTGCTCACCTTGAACCTCCTGTGTTCTTCCATTAAGATGTTAAGAGCATGTGCGGTGCTGTCCATTAGCCATGTAATCTCAGGTAAGTGACCATGTCCCTGAGTACCAGTTTCCCCTCCTACAGAACAGGGACATTAGTAGTGTGCCTATCTCATGGGATTACTATAAAAATTAAATGTTTCTGAAGCATTGTATATTAAGAAATTATTAAAGCACTTGGCATTCAGTGAATGTGCCCAAAAATACTTACTGTCATCATCATCACCATCACTTTCATCATCATTCCCTGAATACCCCATACCTTCTTGCCTCAGAGCCCGGGATGCTGTGAACTTCCAGCTCACCTAGTTAATTATATAACCTTTAGGTTTCACTTGAAAAATAAATTTCTAGAGGAGAAATTTGCTCAGCCTCCCCTGTCTATAAGCCTGTGTTTGAACAGAACTAGATGCTTATTTTCTTGTGTGTTGCTATTTTAGCAACCTGTACTGGTTTTTAATAACACTTATCTTACTGTGGATAATGGGCTGTTTCCTATCTGTCTTTCCCACTATACTGGAGCTCCTTGAGTGCATTTTGTGTGCTTTGGTGGTCAATTTTTTTAAAGAAAGAGTAAATGACTACAACTATACAAGTGTTTCTATGTGTGAAATTGTTATTTAGCTTTGTTCTGTTTTAATCTCTATGATGAACTTTAAATATCACTCTCTACCTGTATGACATGTTAGACCTACAGGTCCCTGCATCTTCATTGAATAAAAAGGAGTTTATTATAAGATGACCTATCAGAGTAAGGCTCGGAATTCTTTGCTATCATATTGGATAATGCCATCAGCTCTTAAGTATTTGCTTGAGAACCAGTCACAGGTTATTTTGTCTTCATATCATGTTATAACTCATTATTTCTTTTTAACAATACAGATGAACACCTAGAATTGGCTCTTTCTGTGTATAGAACAGAAGATATAAATGCATTTTCACTCACAAATTTATCTCATTATTAGCTGCCTGGGAAGCCATCAAATTTTTCCAGTTTCATTGGTTAGATAGAAACCCCTAATCTATTTTATCAATCAGATAGAAAAGCTGTAATTTCTCCTAACTTTCACCTCTTTTAAATCCTCTCTTACTCTCCAAACCGGACTTCAGAGGGAGACTCTGTCTCAAAAATAAATAAATAAGACTAAAAAAAGAAAAAGAAAAATAAATCCTCTCTTCCACCCTACCAAATGAAATTGGGGCAGTGAAAGTTGCAGCCATCTGCAAAACACAGTTTATGGCATCTGCCATCTTGATGTCCTTCCCAGAGTGGTATGCTGCTTGCTGGGAATCTATCCTTACGTGGGCACATGGGCACATTCCCAACAGGTGATTTGTCCACAGTAAATATGGCTGATGGCTGTCTCTGGTCAGCCCTAAAGGAGATGGAGATGCCTGCCTGGGAACTTCTTGTCTTACCTTGATTCTCTTTGGACCATTCTCTCCTGATTTTAAACCTTTGGAAAGGTGATGCCAGCATGGATCCTCCCTTGTTGACACTTTAAATGTGACACCTATTCCCAGCTTTTCATCCCAGTTTCCTCTGTGAAGGATAGCACATGTTTTTGGTAATCCCCACAGCCTTGGGTGGATGCTTTCAGCAGGTCTAAGCATTCACTCTATGGAGATCAGACCCTGCTCTATCATGGTTAATGTCTATTGAAAACAGAGGCCTAGGTCTGCTTGACTGGCTCTTTAGGCCTTGAGTTGGGAATGGGATTTGTTGGGATGCTCCAGAGTAGGACTAATTCACTCAAAGGGAAGGTACATTATGACTGTAGGGACTTGGCAAGATTCTGCAGCTTTGGTTACTTTCACGTTGTGGTTAATTGTCATTCCTTTACAATTTTTCTGTGATGATCAAAGAGTTAGGGTAGTACAAAAAATCTTTCCTAACACAGAGGGACTATAAATCTTGTAAAGCATGAGGCAGAACAGAGAGAAAATTCTGGAAAAACTTTGAGACTAACCTAGAGAGAGTTCTCTTAGTGAAAAATTGGTGGATGCACATACTGAGAGGTGAGGAAAACAGAATGAGTCTGGAGCTGGTGAGGCTGGGAGTTTGTCTGTACTGACAAAGGGATCAGCATACGCATTCTTTGCCAGGTCAAGTAAAACTTTCCCAACAACAATGGAAAATGAAGGGCTAAAGCTGTCTTAAGGCAAAGAAGGAAGAATCAGGTGTACGTTCCAGTTAGAGAAGAAAGACACAAGGGGAAAGCTCTGACAGGTGGCAGCTGGGATACAGATGTTCTCTAGCAAGCAAATGGAAGAAGTTGAAAAGTAAATTATAAAATTTTCCAAGTACATAGAAGTACATAGAAACAGGCTGCTTTGATCTGGCAGAGGATGAAAAGACCTGTAAATTGCATACATGCCTAGAAAAGTCAGGTGAAGCTGAGATTTTGCTTCCAATCCAACACTCATCTTCCTTTCTCCTTTCTAACAGCAATATGATTTTGATCAGGAATTTATTCTTCTTCATGGAGTCACCGCACTTCAGGGGATGCAAAACCTCTTTCCATCTCCAAGGGATAGTTTGAATGCATGATTATCACATTGCCAAAGCCCATGGTTAGTTTAGGAAAAGACAGCATTCTCCATTTCCTGATGAGTAGGAAGAAAGCTAGTAAAAATCTTCTGGGTTAATTCCTAAGGGAAAAATAGGGAAAAGAATGGTAACTGTTTTTCTCTGCTATTGTCCAGTCTGGACGGGATCCCTGGAAATAGCAGCCATTTGCCACAACAAATGAAAATGAGGTCAACATAGAAAGAGCTAGAGGCAAGGATGTTGTGAAGACTGAGGTGGAACTCTACTGTCCATATCTAGAGCAGCCCTACCTCTAAATTTATTATTTAAACTCTAATGTTGGGGCTCTCTTGTATTTGAAGCACTAAGAATTCAACTAACCCAGAAGGCTTCCATTTGCTGGGGGCTCTTTTCACACAGGGTGCCCTGGGACTCAGTTATAGCATCTTCCTGGTCCAAGAATTTTGCAGAGTCTAGAAGCTTCATGGACCTCACAGTACCATTCATTTCCCCTGGATCTTAATTTTCTTCCCATCACATTTTGCAGTTGAGATCAAAAGCAAAAAAAGGAGTTAGCGATTTGGGAGTTAAGGATCATTTCAGAGACAATTGAAATGCTGGAAGCAGGAAGATGAAAAAGAATCTGGTGAGATGATTGCTACATTGCCTGCCAGGTTAGCGCTTCCCAACATTAAAAAGAAAACTGATAGACTTACTTTTCCAAAAGTGCAGGCAGTGCTGGGGTGACAGGTAGGTTGCCTCTTCCGTTGTGTGATTCTGACTGGATGGGAAACAGAAGACCAAGAATTGAGGATGAGCCACAAGGAAGATGCTAGGGGTCCACGAGGTCTCCGATGGTCCTGGACATGGGTCACAGCTGCCGCTTTTCTCCTCCCCACTCCCACCCCTCAATTTTCTAATTATGTCAGAGCAGTAAAATATGTAGCCTGCTTTACACCGAGTTGTTCTGAGCCCACGATCCAAATTCTGAGCTAGAAATTTTTATTCCTTGCTAACACTACTCCCATCTGCCCCAACCCCTGATATCAAGCAGTGAGTGTGAAGAAAAGACAGAATAAGGCTGGGAGAAAGACATCATCATACTCACCAGGACTGGTAGGGAGGGGATGGGTGATGAGCTGGGAGGTTGGCCAGGCAGGTTCAGGGCATTAAACTTGGGAACCACAGCAACACTCACCCTCCGGCGGGGCATGTTCTGTGGGGAAAGAAGTGCCAGGCTCACTTTCTTGGACGTAACAGTAGTCATAGTTCTGAAGGACTAGAAAAAGGCCTACAAGTCCCAAAGCTGTAATGACATTCACTGAGTATTCTGATTTTGAGGTATTGATGGCATACAGTTGGGGATTGGTATGGAGAGTACACAAAAGTTGAAACAAACTTTCTTTCATCTTGTTCTTATTTTAGATCATAGAATTCTGAAAACAAAATAGAAATGATCCCCTAGTTTCCAAGTAACAACATGGGTGGTATATAAAAATTGTCTATAGTGACGCCAAGGCTTTTGCTTTTTATGCTTGTTGGGATGTGTAGTCAGGAACCTACCTGTGTGCAAGAAAGGCAGGATGTCAGAAGTTAAGCTGACAAATGTAGAAACTGAGCAGAAACTCTGTTTCCAGGGTCTGTAGAACCCACAGATCTAAAGAGTGACTTGGGTGACTATGGAAAATTCTAGCATGCTCCCAGTGGAAGCTCTAGTATTCCTCAAACATGCATACCTTTCCCATGGTGAGGGACATGGACCGCGCCGTGCGAGGGACCCCATCTTCTAAACAGGAGGGAACAGAGAAGAGAACTCATGTAAGTTTCAGACAAGGCTCCAGCAAGAAATAGAAAGGCAGGAACTACATCAAGGAATCTGTGAGCTGGAACCGACCTTCAAGGAATGGCTTAAGGATTCATGTGTTTGGGACAGTTGTTTACATTACTTATATTTGGTGTGATTCTTGTGTATTTGTATTTACACTTATCTTACATTTTCTATTTATCTTGCTTTATTGATTTTTTCTAATCCCTTTCCCACTCCATGTACTATTAATAATTTTCATTTTCATGCATTCTTTAAACTTTCAGATGTACTATTTGACTTTAAAATTAGTCAAGATCTCTATTCCTTTCCTGAGAAACCTTAGAACAGTAATGATCCCTTTCAATATTAATCATTACTGTTTTTCACTATTTTTACTTCATCTCATTTTATATCCCCAAATCATTATGTGTGCTGCTTTCTACTGAATGCTTATTTAGATCTATCCTCACACTAATGTCTGTCTCGGTCACCACTCTTTCTTGCATCCTTACTCTCTTTTGAAGTCAATTTTATTCGTTCCTAAGTACATGCTTTGGTCTTTCAGTAAGGACTTGTGAGAGGTAAACTTTTCTATTAGTTGTCACAAAATAGCTTTACCTAGCTCTCAACCTTGCAAGATAGTTATGTCTAGAGTTTACCTCTAGGTTGATGGTTTTTTCTTAGCTATTTGAGGACATTACTCCACTGTGTTCTTCGTGCTTTTGAGAATTGTCACGCCTCTGTAAATTATTACCTTTCTCTCTCTCTGGTTACTTTTAAATGGCCTCTTTTTAATTTCTTCTGTGGGGAATTCACTGTGTTTTCTGAATGCAATTATTAAAATTTATCTTTAGTTCTAAAAAAAAATCTTTATGCATTCTTTCTTTGAATATTTTATGTCATCAATTCTTTCCCTACAGATCTCCTAATTGCCAGATTGCAGACTTGCTCATACTATATGGTATACCTCATGTGTCATAATGTTGTGTTTAATTTATAATCACTGGATCCCTCTGAACCACACTTTCGGTAACTATCTCAAAACTACTTTCTAGTCAAATGAAGCCCCTTGTATTCTGGAGCAGTGATGGTCATCAGCTTGGGAAGAAGAAGGATAGGGAAAATTGCACAGTACTTGCTAAGCGCATCATTCTGATATAAATTCTCTCATTCACCAAAGCCTGCCCCACAGCCTAACCTAGCCCCAAGGGGATAGGCAGTGATCCCAGAAGGTGTGGGTCTGGGACACGAGGAATTGCCTTATCTACCCTGACTATTCTATCACATGCAAACTACTGAGTTTTCTATTTCCACAATTCTGTTCCTCATTTTGAGGGATTCTCTTGTATTCTGATGTCTGTATTCTTTTACTGTCATCATCCATCCTCTCACATCTATAATAATTTTAAATGGATCCCTCTTTTAGAAAAATCGTATTATTTTTCTGAGATCTTGCTATTTGGTTGATCTGATGCTTTTCATTCATGACAGATTATTTCTTGTGCATCTTATAATTTTATATGCGAGCGCATCATGAGGCTTCAGCTCCAGGAACCCTGTCTCTCTGGGGCCAGGGCGTGTCTATCCGGTGGCAGACTGTTCCCTATAGGCACCATCATGCTGTTCTTTCACATTCTCTGCATATTGCGCCATCCTCACTGTCACTTCGGATATGTACTTTCCCTATGAGGAAGGAGAAAGGTCTTTTTTTCTACTAGAGCTCATGGCTACATAGACAACTTCCTTTTTTGCTCTGCTGGTTGGTGTGTTCTCCTTGTGCCAATTCTATTTAAAGGTACAGTCCTTGGAATGTCTTTGCTTTCTGCGTGAATCTCAGTATCAGCTCTACCCGTGAGTACACAAGGCCTCATGGCAGGGCACACTGAGTACAAACACTCAGCCCCCATTAACTGGGCCCCCACATAACGGACTCTCTCTCCAAGGAAGCTGCAGGCTCAGCCTGGTTTCACTTCTCTTTTCTTTCCTCATATCTTGGTATTTCAACGTCTTTTCTTGTAGATTCAGCTCTTCTTTCGGTCTGCTTGCTTTATGTTGTCCAACAAAAAATTTTAAGTATTTATGGCAAAGTGTTTTCAGGTTTTCCAGTCAGCCAAAATAGCAGAATCAGAATTTTTAAAATACATATATATGAAGAGTTCAGGCAGTTTGACAAAGTAACACTCTTCCAAGTGAGCAAGGGGAACTGCATACGAGCATGGAATTTACAGAAGTGGAAACGGTGTAATAAATGTTTGGAAAGGTAAAGAAATGAACATTAGTTCTATGAGATAAAATAATTTTGGACTTTAAAACTCAAAAATATTTTATGAGACTAACATGCTGCCTGCTCACTAAGGAGGCAAGTCAAAAATATTTTTAAAAGAATAACAAGAATAGTATTAATAGCATAATGAATTGAACATCACTCACCCATTGAATGGAAATACAAATGAAGTATTTGAAAATGATTTGCTTTAAGGGTTTTCTGTTTTCCCTGAACTGGTACTTATACTCCTAGAAACCCTGAGGAAATAACCCCAAATATAGATAATTACCAAGTTGCATATTAAGAAAAATGTTTTTATGGATATCTTATTTTTTGAAACCAGGGATATTATCTTTCACTGTCATCTTCCAAGCCTCGGCAATTAACAGAGATTGCAGAAGCCACAGAGAGGCTGATAGAGCAAACACCGTCAGGACACGGCCATAGCATATCTCACAGATTTTTACTGGCCTTTCTATACCAGCACAAGTGGAGGTATATCTAGGAAAAACAACTGAGGTTGGGCCAAGTATCCAAAAGCCACGTATTCATCAGTTAAGATTCAGCTATCATGTCCTTTCCCTTTGTGTGCATTTCTCATTTCCTGAGACTGAATGTGGAGTTCTGTAGTGTGCTCCCTGCAGAAGTCTGCTTGCTTCTGGCACAAGACTGTCTACACTGTCTGACTTCCCCACAGGTCGAGTGATCCTATGGGTTTAGGACTATGTGTTCTATGTGTTCTACATTCAGGTATCATTTGGAGTTTACCAAAGATGCTCTGCAAGTATCTGTAGGATAAATGATTATGACTTATGGGTAACAGCCGATTCCATACATCTTGGATACAGTGGTTTGCAGGACATTTGAAGCAGCCAAAGCAATAATGCAGGAACCCACGTACGAGGATTTTTTCTGCTCCTAACACTGGCCAAGAGCAGTTTCTTAGAAGCTCATGGTCTTGTGGTTCTGAGCCTGGCTGCTAAGATCCAAAGCAGACAGCCTGGAGCATGTGCATTCTACCCTTGGACTCTGGAAAGTGTCACTGATATTCCACAGGAAATCTGTGAAACCTCCTGTTTATCAAGGTCTCTCCGTCTGTTAAACTTTCTGTACTTTCCCTCCTGCTCTTGGTTACGTGGATATTTGCATTCCATGGGGATTCCTGAATCTAAAAGTTCTGTTTCCTTCAATGCACCACCCTCATCAGCCAGAACCCAAGCCCTGGCAGCCCGAGGGAGGAATTGTGGTCGAAGACACTGTCATCTCCTTCCTGGACAGAGCAAGAACTGCCTAACTCATTTTTCTCTACTTCAGCTTTGACACTCTAATGCAGTATGAACTCTGAAGTCAGAATAATCTTCCAAAATAGAACGTGGTTCTGTTATGTGACATACACTCACCAGCAACCTCTGTGTGTGAAGAACAGAGGCCCACATTGTCAGCACAGCCTGGCCAGCATCCCTGGTCTACAACATCTTGCTGTCAACTATCACATCCCAGCGATGCAAACACATCAAACTGTTGGTTTCATCTTCTTCTCACCTCCCACACCTATGCTTCTGCTATTTCTTTGAGATTGGGTGAATCTTCCCCTCTTGACTGGAGAACTCCTAGTTTTACTTTAAAACATTGCCCATGTGCTGTATTTCTGTGAAACTTTCCTGGATTCTCTCAAGCAGAATTAAACAAGCCCTCTGTGCTTCTACAGCAACTTGTATAGAATTTTTAAAACTAAAGAGAATCTTGCCTTTAAGTCTGCTCTTTATCTCACCTACTTCTCTCTGGCCAGGTTTTCCTCCCTCTTGCCAGACTCCATTCCTTATCTGCATTGTTGCAGTAGGTTCTCCGGGGGCGACCGCCTCTGATTTGTCCCAGTAATGTAAATGACCCACAGTGGTTGGTGGGAATGTTCTTAAACTACATATATAATGAAGCCATATCCCCTGATAAAAATCTTTGGTTGGATCCCTAATGCTTTTTAAAATATTCCCTTTAGAGTGTTACAGGCTAGAAAGGGGTCCAAAGACTTGTGGGGACTGAGGTTACTCTCATAAAGGAGAGGGCGCTTTCACAAGCTGTGGACTTTGTGTTTCTGGCAGTCGCTCTTTTTAACCATGTGCTCTTTTTAACCGTGTTGGGAGTCAGGGGGATCACCTCGGGTCTACTCATATTTCCCAGTTTCAGCACCCACGGCCTTGCTGAAGCAGCTACCGTGAGGCCCCTGAGGGGAGAGGTAGTGGGAGCGAGACTTGCCCAGCCAGAAACTGGTCCTGGGACTATTCTGATCTTGAGAGTCATTGGCAGCCCATGCTACAGGACCAAGGTGGAGGCTGCTTAGCTCCTTACCAGAGGGGCCACAACTGCGGCTTGAATTTTGATTTGCAAGTTTCTTAAACTCCATGAGCTCCGCGTGGTCCTTCTCATAGGTCCTCTTCAGGTTCTCTACATACTGCATCATTACTTCTGTTGCTTTGGACATGCGTTTTTCCTGCAGGGAAGCAGAGTGTGAATGTGTGTGCAGGGGTGTTGGGGGGGCTAGTTTCAGGAAAGGCATCACCAACACTTACTGATGGGCTTCGGGCTGCAAGAACGAAGGGAATAGAGGAAAGCATACATGCAACTTTGCTTGCCATGTAAACCAAGCATTGCATGCACATTGGCTAAGGAAAAAAAGAAAAGCACAGCCAGGCACACACTGTAAGAGGCGAAAAGACAAAGGGAGGTGCCTCTGCTTGCTAATAATGGGTGGAGGAAGCTCCATGGAGATGGAACAGTCCTGAACACAGAGAATCAGCAGTATCTGAGCTTGTAGACATGGGCAGAAGGAACAAAGGTTCCAGGCTGGGAACTCCGGGTCAGGGAATTCACAGGGCTTGTAGGCAGGCAGGAATTTATCCTCCAGAGAGGAAATCTTTGGAGGAATGAGAGGAGGTACCATTTCACATTATGTTGGGGCAACAGACACAAACTAGGGCTTTCCAGCAAAATAGGACAGAACAGTCACCTTGCATATGTAGGAATCAGCAGGCATTTGGGTTTATTTGTAAGAAGAGGACTAGAACTGGGTTGAGAAGGGCCTTGAATGCTAGATGAAAAAATTTAAGCTTGTTCTGAGGGAATGGGGGACTTCAGATAAGGGGTGAGATAATCAGTATATGAGTGGAGATGGATTAAGGTGAACATGACCAGTGGTGGAGAATGCAGCAGTGAAAGAGGACCGGTGCTTGACCTGGCCCAGTGGAGCCAGAGAGGAAGTTGAGGGCAGAGATGCAGAGGCAGGGAAAAAAGATCTCTGAAGAAGGGAAAAGATGGAGTGGGGACCACGGGCGACAAGAAACCCACTGGGATGGCTATGCACGTGTGGACCATTTTCTTTGAGGTTCCTCAGAGAGTCTCACATAGGCTCCATCTAACTTCAGAGGGACTTCCCTATTAACTCCGTGGAAAAAAAGTCTCCATAGCCATATGGGTGATTTCCTGGGACACACTTAGGAGTTAGGAGCTCTCTTCCCAGAAGGACACAAGGACAGGTCAATCCAGTGGCTTGTCCTTTCATTTCTACTTAGGGCAATATCCTGTCATGCAACTACTGCAGCAGGACATGGGTCCATTATAACAACAACAGTAATAATAACTAAGTATTACAGCATCCTATCTATGGCCGACACTGTAACTACCATCGTTTTAGAGCTAAAAAGCTGAGACAGAGAGAGCTAAGGAACTGGTCCAAAGTCACACAGCAATTGAGGAATGAAGCCACGATGGGAACTTGGCAGTGTGACCCCACAGCACCTTGCTGGACCTCTGCACTTCACAACTTCAAAGTGCCTGAGAAGAAGTATGAACTGGGCCTGAAGCCGAGCTTTGCCACTCGTGCTAGCAGCATTATAGGCTCAGTATTCTTTATCTGAAAGGCTTGGGACTAAGAATGTTTTCGATATGAGTTTTTTCATATTTTTGGAATATTTGTATATATATATACAAATATATAACAAAATATCTTGGGGGATAGAACCCAAGTCTGCACACAGAATTCATTTATGTTCTATATGTATCATATATAGAGACTGTGAAGGTAATTTTATGCACTATTTTTAGTATATCTGAGTTTTGAATGAGTTTTAAACGTCATATGACTTGTCACATGAAGTCATCAGGCATGAAAATTTCCACTCACGGCATCATGTATGCACTCAAAAATATCTTAAGTTTCCAGATTTTTAGACTTGGAACACTTAGCCTATACCTCCCTGGGCCTTTACATCTTTATTTGGAAGGAAAGGATAGTTTACAGGATTCCTGAGTAGACTGAATGAAATAAAGCCATTTTTCCTAAAGCATGCTTTGCCTAAAATTATTTGCATAGGAGTTGAACAGCTATTTTGTGACACGAAGAGGAAGACATGCTTCAGTCAACTCCATTGGGGAAATGCATAAGTAATGTCAGCTTCTTTCCTACTGGACTTCTGAAAGCTAAGCCACTTGGCAATCTCCAACAAAAGAGGACAACACACAGTTGTTCTCAAGCTTATGTGTTCACAGAAAGCTTTCTCCAAGAAGCACCTCAAGTGTTTTATGGCCCACCAGAAATACTATGGACATACATCAATAATCTACATGGAATGTCTAGCCTGGAGCCAGCCATTACGGAATGGTATCTGTAGATGAACCTGCTTGTGTCATTGTGTTACTCAATGAAAGTGGACCAGAGCCAGTCATGACTGGGGCTGGGGGGGTGGGCTCACCTGACGGACGGCCCCTACCACCTCAGCTCGGCTGGACAGGCGGGCAGCCAGGCGGTGCAGGACTGCGATGTCCTCCAGCAGCTTGTGATAGGTCTCACGGTGCTCACAGTGGTGCCAAAGCGATGCCGAAGACTGAGAAGCAAGAAGGAGCATCACTTGGTGTCCTCACATAGTGCATGGATCCCAAAGTGAATATGCTGAGATCCTAACCCCCAATGAAGGGGTGCCAGAAAGTGAGGACCCCAGAGAGTAATTGGGTGATGGAGGTAGAATCCTACGAAAGGGATTAATGCCCTTGTAAAAAGGACCTCAGAGAGTTCTCTTGCTCCCTTTCTGCCATGTCAGGACATAATGAGAAGGGGGCAGTCTGCAAGCCTGAAAAGGGCCCCCACAAGAACCCGACTATGCTGGCACCCTCATCTTGGGCTTCCAGCCTCCAGAACTGAGAGATACAAGTATTTGTTGCTTAAGTCACCCAACCTATTGTGCTTTGTTATAGCAGTCCAAGATGATGAAGACCCTCATCAAAACTTGTCTTGTTTTTGAGATAATCCGTGGTCCTCATCCTAGCTAAGAGGGAGCCTCTTCAGGGTCTGTGCCACAGCATATTCTTGGGATTAAAGAACCCCAGTGTAGACACTATACCTGCTGGCCTGAATGAAGAAGTCCCACCCAGTTCACCCAGTCACCTCTTGAGAAGCTCTGAAGGGCTCAGAGACCTTGCCCAGAGTCCAAGGGTTACCAGGCCTTCAGGATCTCTGTCTTAGCTCCCCACTGTCTCTGTCAAGATTTTGGATTGATTTATTATTTCTGGAGACTCTACTTGATGTCTGAGAGAAGTGTGTCATTTAGTGTGGCTGTTGGAGTTGGTCTCTCCTGTAATGATTCCTTAATCATAGACTATGCAATTACCGTAATGGAAGCTTTGAAGTTTTCCAGTTCCTTCTCAGTGTCCTCCTCAGTCAGGTTGCGTTCCCTTTCAGCCTGGTTAATTCTAGATTCCAGGGTATAGCTGTCATTTCTAAAGGCCAAGGACAGTTGTACAAACACGTTCTGTAGGAAACAAGAGTGTGGGAGACATGCTGGGAGGGGTTATTGCTGGGCACAGGGCAGCAGGCATGTTTCTTGGCTGGACCTTTTATGACAGTCCCTGGAACCAGTCACCAAGGCTGCCATATACTAGAGAATCTCACACAAAAGATGGAGGAGAGGATACTAACTTGAGGTCCATGCTATACATTCTTTCTAGGACCAAAACCCAAATATATTTAACCAAAAAATACTAAGAGAATAGCTCTCTGGTTTTCCCTGAATTTCAAGAAAATAACATCCTCTATTTGAATTTAAACCCAGGCTAGTGCAGCTAGCTGATTATGTAAGCATTTTGGATTCATGTTGATATTTATTACATGGGAAATTTGGGGGATTTTGCATGAAATCTGTGTATTTAAAGAAGTCCTGTTTGAGATATTTGTATACCCATGTTCACAGCAGCACAACTAACAATAGCTAAAATATGGAAGTCACCAAAATACCCGTCAACAGACCAGTGGATACACAAATTGTGGTACTTATTCACAGTGGAATACTATGCATCAATAAAGTCCAACAATGTGGAGGCTTTTACAGGCAAATGGAAGAAGCTTGAGAACATCATGCTTAGTGAAGTGAGTCAGAAGCATAAGGTAAAACATTGAGTGGTCTCTCTGATATGAGTCCCAGAGCACAACTCCTGTGGAACTTAAAAGGAAAAGCAAAGTGAAATGGGGGGCCAGGTAGGGGAAGAGGGAGGGAGGGGAGGGGGAGGGACAAAAGGAGAGTGGGAAAGCCCTTGTCACCTTGACAAGATACATATGTGCATAAAAGGCTCAACTCCATTGTAAACCTCAAATTTTGCACATATACATATCAATAAAATGGGGGAAAAAAGAAGTCCTGTTTGAGATTAAACTTTGAGCAAACTTTAAACAATATCTAGCTTGAGTATTCCAAAGCCTACATCAATAGTAACCTCAAGTAGCTGCAAGGAAATTGAATAAGACCAGCTATGTGATTCTGTTAGGGTAAGCTTTCTGGAATAAGTAGTATATGCCAAAAATGTGATGTGATATTCATGAATGAATTGTTAAAATGTTGCATTAATTACACATGGAATTCCTGAAGTAATAGGAAATTACTGTGGAGGAGAAATACACAGATGGATTCCATACAGGAAGGAAAGAAGGAAAGACGGGTCTCCAGTTTCACAGCCTTGATCTGCTGTGCTTGAGTCCAGTGGTGATAGATTTGAACTAGCTAAGCTTCTTCACAAACTCTGCCCGAACTTCTGAAGTCTATGTAACATGGCCTACTGGCATGGCACATGTGCCCATGTAGAGACCTGACTGAACTTATCTGTAAGAATGGTGGAAATACTGGAAACAACTCTGTATTTATCTACTATATACCAGCACAGCTATGGGCTTTACCAAATTTACCTCATTTAATTTCACAGCAACACTCAGGTGTGAGAACCGTTGTATCTATTTTATGGGTAAAGAAACTGAGGCCAGAGTGATCATTAACATGTTCCACGTGACACAGGGAATAGAGCCAAGGCTGGCTCCTGGACTGTCTGATTCCAAAGCCTCTTTTATTTCCACAATGCTGTGAGAACTGAATGTGTCTGAAGAAGGATCTAGCCATTAAATTTACTGCCTGTGGCCCATCTTCATAAACATCAAAGTGGCCTTTGAGCTCACAGTGCAATGATTCTCTGTTCTACCCACCACCAGTTAAGTCTGAGTAATTCCTAATGCTTAGTCCCATACACCTCAGTTGCCCCTTAATGGCAGTGTGACATAGGGAATTCTGAATTAGTCAGAATACTTGGGCTCAAATCTTGGTCATGTTAAGTGCTGGATTGGGAACTTCCAATAAGTTATTTTTCTACTCTGTTTTAATACCTATGCTTTTAAGAGTCAGTGGGAAGATCTGCTGGAAGGAGGGACATCAGCATGTTAGGAGGCCCAGGTAGAGCAACTATCATACAGTTATTGTTGAATCTGTGGTAGACGCTTCAGATTGTTTACTTTCCTTGGCATATTTGGTCCATATCATATATTACTTTCCCAACTCTGATGCATTCTCTTGGTACATTGATCCCTTTACCAGAATGAAACCAAGTTCCTCTCAGGTCTCTGAGATAAGAATTCAGGGGCGGCTGTGCATCATTGGCAGTCCAGTTGTAAGCTGAACTGTCTTACTTATAGCTGAAAGCCTCAGAGGGCAAGCACTTTCTCTCTCTAGGCCAGAGTGAAGAACATTTTTTTCTGCCAAGGGCAATTTGGATATTTATGGCACCATTCACTGGGCCATACAAAATTATCGACTTTAAAATTAGTCCGCTATATTTGGCTTAAGATCTAAATGTAATCTGATGGCCAAAACTGCTTCTTGTCTCCAGGGTGGACCAAATAATTTTGAAGGTCATATGTGACCTGTGGGCCAGATGTTCCCCACACCTGCTATAGACCAAAGTTTACAATTTAAAACCTAACCATCTTTTAATAAATTTGAAATACATTTGGTATAATTCCTCAGCAAATTTGTAACTTTGTGTATCTAATTCTTAGCTAACGTTGTATATCCAACTCACATGTTTAAAGAGCACAGATAATCCTTAAAAGAATGTGGAGTTTCCAAAAATCTTTTCACCTCTGACCAAATCTGTCAAGTTTTCTATTAAGAGTGGTGGGAAAGGGAATCTCAGTGGTTTGGTAGGTACAAATGTCCGTATTACTGCACAGTCACTCATTTGCATTTTTGTGTAAAAAATGTCAAGGTCAGAGGATGGAAGAAGGAGTGTTTTGAATAAACCTAGTCAAGCACAGGCATTAAATTTCATTCACACTTGAGTCTCTTACCTCAACTTCCTTTTCAGTGAGTGGGGGTGCACTGTGGAAAAGAAAAAGAAACACACAAATGAACATTATCCACTTGTTAAATAAACCAAGAGGCGGTTCTGAATGATTCGCAGGTCACATAAACCAAGAGGCGGTTCTGAATGATTCGCAGGTCACATTTTTCTACAAGTGGAGTTGGTAAGATGGAAAGGATGCGGATCTCCTTGTGTGCTCTGTCATCTGTGAGATACTGACCCTTACTGAGGTAATGGGGGGGGGGGCATTAGACCCAGGGGTCAGTCCTCCAGCAATGTCCTCTGTGACTTTGGGGATATTATTTCATCTTTCTACATCTCTAAAATGTGGAAATAAGACCATCTCCCTTGGAGAAGTCTCCTAAGGAATTTATGTACATCTGTATACATGAACATGCCTGTGCATATAAATTCAAATAGCCCCCTATATCAATGTGCTCCATATTCCTGGATTCAACCATTTTCATATTGAAAAATTTAAAGAATTGTGTTTGTACTGAACATCTGAAGATCTGGTGGGGGGGGTCGTATTATCTAAATAACAGAGTGTAGCATCCATTTATATCTCATTTATATTGTAATAGGTGTTAGAAGTCATCTAGAGGAGATAGAAAGTGTATGGGAGGATGTGTGCAGGTTAGGTGCAAATATTAATACTATACCATTATTGTGGTTTGGCTCTGGAATGTCCCCCAAAAGTCTCATGTATTTTAATGTTATGGATTGTCTATGGAACCATGTGATGTTGGTGGATTGGGGTCTAGTCTGGAGGGGTGGATTACAGTTAAGTTAGGATTGAAGGTGTGTAAGTTAGGATTAACGGCGTGTAGTGGCCACATCTTCCACACCTGGATCCAGGAGGGGCCAATCACTGGGCTGAGACTTGGAAGGATATATAAGCTGCACCTGCCTTCCTTGAGAACTGGGACTAGGTCTGGGACTGGGACTGGTCTCAACTAGTCTCAACTTGCTTTCCTGTTTGTGATGTTGTGAGAAGCTGCCTCCACCTGTGCCTTGGCCGTGCACTTCGATTGCTGCCGGCCACCCATGAATTCGACTGTGACCTTCTGAAACTGTGAGCTAAAATAAACCTTTCCTTTCCTAAATTCGTGGCTGTCAATTATTGAGTCACAGCAACGAAAAAGTAATTAAGACAACCATTTTATACAAGGGACTTAAGCATTTGTGGATTTTGGTACCCATGGTGGGTCCTGAAACAAATTCCCCATGAATACTAAAGAATGACTATATGTGACATCCATGTTCAATGCTTCCCCCCCATCTTAGCTATTATTATTTACTCACAAGTTTGCTATGAGAGATTAATAAGAAAATGCTGTGTATTTCTGATTTATACACTATGTACATCTGAACTCTTATTAAGGTTTTTGAGGACAAGGCAGAAACCTAAGGCTGACCTGCCCCTGCCTTGAGAGTTGTGGCAGAGTTGGCTAGAACTCGCCTTCAGAGCAAGACCCTCTGATGGCTGGAAACAGAGTGGCAAGAGGGTCCCAGCTGGCACAGAGGTATCCTTCCGAGGGGTTCCTTATTGTCCCACAGCTGTTCCTAACAAGCAGTACTTTTGTCTGCATGCCCACTTGGGGCAGCTACTGCTGTTGCTCTTGCTTGTAACTGCAGCTGGCTCCAGATAATGTAAATAACACAGGCCCTTTCCTGTGTTGGGTGGGAAGACTGGGAGGGGTCTAGCCAGCGTCGCAGGGAGCATGCCATCAATAAGCTTCTCAGGAAACACAGCTTCCTCCCTTTCACGGGTGTGGAGGGACCTTAAGAGCAAAGGTGGGGTCAGTCACCTCTGCAAGGGACTGGTTCTCACCCTTGATGAGGGACTGTGAGAGCCTTCCTGTCAGGATGAGGCCAACGGACCCCATGGTCATGGAGTCAGCGGGGAACAGAATATTAGATAAACAGTCACAAAAGATGTTTGATGCTTACAATCCTTGTCACTACACACCCAGCAGGCCCTTTGCTCTGAGGATCACATGCTTTTCACTGTTTCATAGAACACATGTGTACTGTCTGACGATCTACCAAAACTCATGGAGTGTACCTCTGACTCCTGAGTTTCTTTGGATATTGTGTAGAATTTACATATTTCCATAAATAAGTAACCAAGATTATCTTTCTACATTGATGACTCATATGCTAATTTTTTCTATCAAACACACCCAACACTTTTTAAATGTTAAAAACTATGCGGATGTGGGGACGTGTGACTTAGGCAAAGAAGCCATATGGCTGGCCAGTTCTGGTGCAGAGCCACACCTTATAAACTGGTACTGGCAGGCAGGAGCCAAAGCCTTGGGTCCCCAAAGCAACAAGTCTCTTTTCATGTAATGTTTTGTATATATTATTTGAATAAATGTCTATTTAAATCCTTTGTCCATTGTGAGAAATTGGTTGTCTATTTATTGAATTGAAAGAATTCTTTATGTGTTCTCATAGTGAGTCATCCCTTATCAGATAAATGATTTGTAAATATTTTCTCCTGTGAGTTGCCTTTCACTGTCTTAATGGCAGCAGAGATTTTTCAAGTGAAGTGCCACTAATATACTTTAAAAATCTTGTTTGTGCTTTTGGAATCATATCTAAAGAACTGCAGACCAATTCACGGTCTTAAAGATTTTCTTCTATGCTTTCTTCTAAGAGTTTTCACAGTGTTATCTCTTATATTTCAGTCTATGGCCCATTCTGAATTAATTTTGTGAGCTCTGTGAGGTAAGGGTGTGCTTTCATTCCTTTTCACATGACTATCAAGTTATGTCAGCACTGCTTGGTAAAATTGCTGTTCTTTTTGTTTGGAAATCTGTTTAGCCAAGTCTTCACCAGGATGGCTTCTCTTATAATTGGCATGTCCGATTGTCACTTTATCATGGAGACCTTTCCTGACTCCCTTTCCCAGTCTTTAACTCCCTCACCATTCTTCATTTGTGCTTAGTTCATGTCTTCCTAGCAACTTCACTAACTCAAATTTCACCAGTTATCAAGTATCTATTATGTACCAACCATGCTTTAAGTTCCTGTAGTCTCACAAGCTCCTTTAGCTAGTGCCATGCCCTACCGATGACAGAGTGAGTACTCACAACACTTATTATCTAAGTGATAAAAGCTGAGGCTCAGCAAGCAAAGGCACTTTGTCTCCATAATAAAGAATAAATATGGCAGGTTTCCTACAAATCCTTCTATATGTGGTTAAAAATGTTATACATGTCTGATTTCAAACCTAGAGTCTCCCAGGTATAGGTAAATGGTGTATCTGGATTGAAACCCATGTGTCTTGACACAAAGACCATAATCCTCTCCTGCCATGAGTCTCTGGTGACCTTTGTATTCTCATGAGGTGTGCGCACCTCTAAATTCTACCTGTTTTATGAGTTAGAAACACTCAGCCTGACTTCACCTCATCTTCCTCTTCCTCTTTCTCCTCCTCCTTCTTATTTTGTTTTGGATGCACTATTCCTGCCTTGACCATTGAACTTTGGCTCTTCTGAGGTCACAAAACCAAGACTTGTTCTTCTCTGCTTTTCACCCAGCACCTAGCACCAGGCCACCCACATTAGAACTGCTAGCCACATTCTGACTTTACCTTCCAGGAAGAGACTTGTGGACCCGCAGTTTGCGCAGCAACACATCAGAAATGTTAGGCATGACATCCAAGCCACTCTTCGACTCTTCTTCCTCAGTAGCTGGGGAGAGTTCAGAAGGGAGGCCTAAAAAATACAAGCAGTCTGTTTGAAATCATAGTAGCTCTACTGGCGATGAGCTTCAAAGGGCCAGAAAGAGCTTTAACACCAGTAAACACCTAGTTATGTGCCAGGGATTTTATTGCAATGACCAAAAGAACTAAAACCTCATCATCCTGTTTTTGGTAATCCAAGCTCAGTAAGATTAAGTGACTTCCTCAAGATTATAAACCTAGTAAATGTCATAGTCAAACTTCAAACCAAAGTCTGCCTGCTCTAGAGCCTTTCTTTCAATGTTCCTACATAGTATCAAGCAGGATTTTGGACCTGGAGTCAGATGCTGGTTCTAGCAACTAGAAGGTGGTTGTCTGTCTGGCTACAATATTTGGGGTGGGGGGGGGCTCTTCTATTTGGCAGGTTTCTCAGGGGGTCTCTTGCCCAGTTAATTTTCCTCAAATACATTAGAAAATCCTATCTCCCAGTTCCTGCCTGGAAATCAGTATTTGGTTCCACACCCCATAGACAGGAATAGAAATAGGGATTTTCCAGGGCGAAACAAAGAACATGCGACCTCCACAGATCTCAGAGGTATGAATGCCTACCAGTCAACAGAGCCTCCCCCCCACCCCCCCAAAAAAAAGCCTTTTGTTATCCACTGAAAACATGCTGGATCTTTGCCTTGATGATGGAAGGAACAAACAAGCATTTCCTTTCCCATAAATTTTTCTCCTGTTTCAAGACAGCTCCTGTGTTTCCCTGAAGCTTCTCTTTTTCAGCTGCTCATTGTGGCCTATTATAGCCCAGTCTTTAGACAGCAGTCCATGCCTGCTGACGTTCTGGTTTGCCGCCATCTCAGAGGCCCAGATGCACTCTCACAAATGCAGCATGGAAAGGCATTGGCAAAAAGCTTTGGTATTGACATGCGTTATTCATGCAGCATAGATTTGCTATGCCTTACGATGGGCTTATGGCTTATTTAGGGTTAAGTAAAATTCTCCAGTCTCTTTGGAGTCAATTTAGGTGTCCTCATTCTCTACAATGATTGGTTTTTACTTGTATGCAGAAATTTCCATTTATTCATATTTTACTGTCTCTTGTAGGCTATGGCCTAGCAGCTTTCTGACTTCAATAATCTTCCAGAATTGTAGGCCAGGCTAGAGATCAGGACCATCTAAATGGAGCTAAGATCGGGAGTGAAGTAAATGGAAGCTTCACCAAGGAAGACCAAGGTAGAGAATTTTTAAGTACTGTGAACTTTCCAATAATGGGATAGTGTTTATAAGTTTCCCAATATTCAAGTGCCCAAGCAAAGACTGGAGGGCTGTGTGTTGAGGATGGGATGATTAGCAGTCCTTCTCTGGATATGACAGTAGACTAAGTATTCTCTATGCTATTTGTCAAGTCCTGGATTCTGTCCTGGCATTTATCATTGACTTCCACATAGCCGATGGCAAGCTTTGTGTTACTTCTGATCTCACTCTGCATTTCTGTATCCCCCGGACACCCAGCAGAGTGCCAATCAAACAGTGGGTTCCCGAGAACTCTACGATTGATTGCAGCATACACAGTCTAACAATAAAGTGAAAGCATGTCAGAGGCTTTTGCCTAGGAAATTCCCCGTATTGAAGAAACAAAGATAAAGGAGAAAGGAACCAACTAGGTATGGCCTCTAGCTCTTGTTGAAATAGTGGCCAGAGGGATTCCAGAACCAACCAGCCTTCTCCTGAATGCAACCAAATAAACAACAGAAAATTTAAAACCAACCAAAAATACCAGCAATTTCTGTTTAAATACAGAAAAAGGCAGTATTCTTTAAGAGCAATAACCAGAGAAAGAGATAAATTATCAGGAATAGATATGAAGCTCTCAACCCATGGCAACCTTTTCTTCCTCTCCCTATGAATGAGCTTGCTTGTTTTCTACGCTAAGGATTGATTGGAGAATCTTCACACTGGGCTGTAATGCCCCCCTCCCTTATTTATTTTTCTGGGACAGAAACTAGTTGAATTGCTCAGGCTGGGCTCAAATTTTGATCCTCCTGCCTCAGTCTCCCAGAATGCTGGAATGGACTATAGTATACCACCATACCCAGCTTGAAAATGAGTTCTGATGGGGAAAGGTAAAAGGAAAAATTCTACAAAGAAAGTAGTAATTGAATGGAAAGGGAAGTGGTGGACAGTATGAGCAGGTGGCTGTGGAGGAGATTCAGAAACTCTCTCTAGACTTGAAGGATTTGGGTCTCCCAACATTAACACATCGAACACAGGAAAAGGAAAAAAATTGCCCATGTTGCCATTTAGGGTATTTTTTTTTTTCTGAGAGAGAAGAAAGAGGAAAGGCAGAATGATGGTACAATGTTCTGTCAGACTTTCTTACCTTGAACAACAGGGTGAGATTTATAACACCAGTAAGGAAATTAAGTCAAAGTTAAGTAAATAAAACAAGCCCCTCTGGTAGAGTTAGTAAAAGGATCCTTGGAAATCCCCAAAGGCAGCTGCCACTACACTCACTATGCACTTCTGAAAAACCAGCACAGTGGGCAAATTCCTCGGATTTACACTCTTTCCCTTTTTTTTTTTTTTTTTTTTTTTTTTTTTTTTGGCTAGAAGAAGAATGAGTAGCTCCTGGGAAGAGTCAGGCCAGGTCTGAGTAACAAATACACGGGCCGATTATCTCTATAATTTTTCCCTAAGTTGGTGAATAACAAACTCACATTTTGGATCTCAAAAAATTATAGAAGATACAGAAACCAATTCTACAAACACTACTCCTCACAGTGATATCTGAACTTCCCCTTTTCCCCACCAGCCACGCACTAGCAAAGCCAACAACCATGACATGCCACGAGCCTGAAGGGAGGGTGAAGGGGTCGCAGATGAGGTAAGAAGCAGTCAATAAAAATTAACCTGTACAGTATCTATCACGTAAGTGAAGAAAAACCCAGGTAGAAATGTCCAAATCAGAAAGAAACAAATTAAAAATGAATGGCATGCAAACTCTACAAAAAAAAAAAAAAACCACAGCCAAAAGAGGAAGGAAAGAAGGAAGGAATGTGAAAGGAAGGCAAAAGGGAAACACGTAGGAGACAGATGTCAGGGTGGAAAATAGCCACAAGAAATACATTAGAAAGCAAAAGTACATTTGTGTGCAACAGATGTGTATATATCAAAAATGTAGAAATTAGAACTTAAAAAATGAAAACAAAAAATCAGGGATAGGATAAAAAGATCATATGAAGATGGAAAAGGATTTCTATCTAAGGAAATAAATAGAAACCACAAGAATGAAACTAAGAAATTTGAAAATCTAGAACTAGCCCAAGTACTAGAAATGAAGAAATGCAGCTTCAAATTAAATTAGTAAAGAGAACAGGCATAATAGCACAGTGTCTAAGGTGTTTCTCTAGCAAGTTCAGGGCCCTAAATTCAATTCCTCAACAGCACATAAACCAGGTGTGAGTAATCTCAGCACTTAGGAGGCTGAGGCAGAGGGATTGTTGACATGAGTCCAAGGCCAGCCCAAGTTACATGGTGAGTTCAGGACAATCTTGGACTACAGAAAAATTAGTAAAGAGGGTAGGAAAGATCGATTACAAGAACACAAAGAAGGAAAGACTGAAATATATAGAGAATGGAGTATAGGGACCCGGAGCTGAGACACTAGGCACCATTCTGTGGTTTGTGCTGTCTCTTCAATAGTGAAACTAGCAAATGACACAAAGAACATATTCAATGACATAACAGAAAAGGAATGTTTTTCCTCAATCAAGAGGGAAATTGAATTTACAGATTCAATAAGTGTACCATGTTAATTTAAAGAAAGGGTAGGTAGATAAAGAAATGCTTCTTCAGCTAACTTCACAGAAAAAGCAAGACACCCACACGAGGAGATGAGGGCCGAGGGAGCAGGAAACGGCTGGCTTCCGGCTTCCCCATACCACTAAATACAGCAGAGCAATATTTACAGCGTTCGAAGGGAAAGAGTCCTTTAGGGCTATTTTAATCATGTAAGCTGCCCTTCAAGGATAAGAGAACGTTTTTCATCGTGTTGGAACTCAGGGAACATAACACCCCTGATCCCTCCTAGGAAAACTATTGGATAATGAAATCCAGCTAAACAAGAAGTAAATCAAAACAATGAACTTGGAAGGGTGAGTCATGCAAAGGGACCAGCAGGGAGAAAGAAATAATTTTACACACAAGTCTAAGACTAAACAACTGTGGAAAGTGTAGTTTCCAAACGGAATGCAAACGTTATAACCTTGAGGATGCCCTAAGAGGAATTTGGCGCTCTCATAGGTGGAGACAGAAAAGCAAGAAGAAACGGGACGGTGGGGAAAATGCTGCTAATTTCATTTGTTTCCCACAGGAAATCACTTGGAATCATTGTAATAACAAAATGTCCTATGTGTATGTTCTGGTGTTTGTAGCCTGTCTTAGTTACTTTTTGTCATTGGGACGCAATACCCAACATCTACAACATAAGGGAAGAAAGGCTTCTTTTAATTCCCATTTCACCAGACTCAGTCTGTTTCACGGTCAGCAGGCAGTGGCAGGAGCATCCGGCAGAGAACAGCTGCTCCGAGCATTGCAAGGGGAAGGAGTCAGGGCAGGGGAAGCAGGAGGAGCACAGTGTCTTTCCAGGCCCCGCGCCCAGCAATTCACCACATGTCCAGCGATTTGCCACATACCCATCAAATCGCCACACCCTGCTAGGCCCCAACTCCTAATCGAACTCGAAACCCATAGATAATTCATGACATCCAAATATATAAAGTTTTGGGGGGACATTTTAGACCCAAACGATAACACAGCCTTAGTCTTAGAGACACTGCCTCTTCCAAGGCCTGCTAATTCCTGGAGAGGGGAAGCCATTCTCCTCAGAGCCCACGTCTCAGCTATCTCCTTTAGCAACTTCTCATGCATCATGCAACTGATTTCTGTTTTCTCAGAGTACCTACCCTGTCTTGCCCATTCTTTCTTCTGACAACTTCAGTAAAGGCTCTGGAACAGGCTCTGCCTTCCCCTTATGCCCCCTGGCTGACTGATCCTGGTCTTTCCCCAAGTGGCTTGGTGGTGGTATGCCCTAACTTCTATTTTTAGGTATTCGTAAGTATAAACCCAATCATTTTGGGGTGTGTGTGTGTGTGTGTGTGTGTGTGTGTGTGTGTATCTTACCCTACATAATTTAAACAAAAGCTGAGTAGTAAGTTAAAATAACCACCCACATTTGAAACAAGTAATGAAACACAAAGCAAAGACCCACAAACTACCACCACAATCCCAAAACCTTAACATATTTTATATATTTTATAATTCTCTTTTAAAACCTTTAGAGCTATTTTATCTTCTTTGGAGGAAGCAATTACCAAATTTGGCAAGTCCTATGGTTTAACTTCACTTTTATTCAAGCTCAATTAAATGGCAATACTTTTTATTTTTAAAAAGTTCTAGTATAATCTCCCATCTTCCTCTTCCTTCTGTATTTGTGGGGAAGGAGGGAAGAGAAAGATGGGAGATTTTAATAGATCATACTAGAACTTTTTTTTTTTTACTTTCTTCTTTGCATTTTTCATTAGTTGAAATTTTTATAATGAATATAAACCATTTTTAACAAAATTATTTTCAAAATATCTGCCTATACTATGTTATTCTGATGGAAACATCTGTTTGTGGCCATTACAGGGACTTGGAAAAGCAAATCTTGGGGTCTGAGTTAAAGGTGCTCCCAGGATAAGATGGCCCCAAAGATCAAAGCTACTGTCTGGGATATACTTTCTTTATAACTACCTTCTCAGGGAGGTCTCTACCCTGTGTGAGATCTCAGGATCTGAGACTAGGACTCAGGAGTCAGAGTATCTGGAAGAATTATCCATTTGAGGGGCTTTGCTCTACACATCTCTCCTAATCCAGGTTCACCTCTTAACAAGGCCCACCATTTGAATAAGAAGAGTAAACATCACTTCAACAGCCTCTGTTTATAGAACATCAACTACACATTAGATGCACTTTCCTTCCAGGAGCCCTGCAAAGTAAATATTGTTAAGCTCATCTTGTAGGAAAACTAGAGCTCAGATAGGCAGATTCACCAGGGCCCAGCTTGTTAATGGCAGAGCAAGGATGAAAAAGCAGGTCCATTAGATTGTTGTACCCTAACTGCTTTCCACAGGGATTCCAATACACTGTCATCTTCTCCTGTGTTCCTAGCTCTGACTAATAATGTTAATATCACCTACACAGCCGTATACACAGATATCTGGTGGCCTTCCTGGTCTCCGCCTCCACTTCTTCACCTCCCTAAGTCATGCCATACTCACCTCCAGATGTCTCTCAGACTATCTTCCCACATCCCTACTGCTTCATCACCCTTGCCAGGCAGTTTCCATGTCCTTTTACATGGCAGCTCCTTGTCCCCTCTTGCCTCGAGCCAGCTTTCAGAATTACCTGAACATTGACTTGGTCCTCTGTGCAGGTTTCCCTGGCTTTGCAAAGTGTGCTAAATGAAATTAACCTCATTAATTCACTCTTGACGCCTTCACCCTCCCCGATGGCAGCCCACTGCCCCGGGCTTCCTGCCCGTTTCTCTGAGTCACACACTCCATCATTGATCCACTGGGCAAAACCTTCTGCTTCTAAAACATAGCAAATGCCAGGAAGGTTCCTACATGTCTTTGTCTTCACTGTTCCCCTCCCTTGCATAGGATCTTTCTCTTCCTTGGGTCAAAGCTTCTCCTTCTGAATTCTTCTCTGACTCACCCCTACTGAGATAGCTACTTACTCTTTTTTGCTCCTAAGCACTTTTATATTCTGTGAGTCTTATCACAATGTGCTGTAGTGACCATCTACTTTTGTGTTTGCTCTCCTAAGCAGGGATGGTGAGCTCACTTACACATAAACTAATTTAATATTAAGTGAGTGCATACTATATATACCAGGCAATAAGTCTGATACAATACTAGCAAAACTGACATGCCACTGTCCTCTGAAAAGCTTACCTAAAGAGACAGAAATTGACTGAGAAAAATTCAAATGCTTCATTTCACACTGTGATAGATTTTACAAAGAAGGGTTTTGGACATGCCAGAAAGCCATCCCTAGAGGAGTGACATTTCACCAGACAGCTCATGATTAAAGGAGAGGTCATTCATCAAAAAGGAAGTACATTCCATGTAGAAGGAATAGCATATGCCAATCCTAAAAAGGAGGAAGGATGACCTGCTATAGGAAAGCCGAGGTTAACAGTGAAGGCAAGGGTGGTCCCAGAAGATGCTGAGAAGTGAGTGGGGTTAATCATGCTGGGCCTTAAAGGTCCTATGAAAAATTGAAGAGTTCATCCTAAGAGAGTGAAGCCCCTGCAGGCATAGAAACAAATGTGTATTTCACAGATTTCTCAGCTTCCGGGCTGGTCATGGTCTGAGCTGGGTGATGCAGGGGTCAGAGATTCCAGCCATGTGACTTGTTTGGAGACTGCTGAGGTAGCTAGGCAAAGCCTTCTTTTTGATGATAAGGCCCGAGTTTTTGTTTTTATATAATGCATTTCCAGCAGACAAGCCAGAAATTGGCCATGCCAGCTTTACATCTTTGTCTTGAAATAACCTGTAAATGATCAAAGAGCAAAACATCATCCAAAATAGTCCCTAAGAAAGGAACTAGCTGGCTTCCTGGAAAGATCAGATGTAGATGCTCTGGGGAAAAGCTTCCTCCAGTCCTTAGAAGCTGAAGGAGAGCCAAAGTTCTCAACGACCCCAGAATACTCTGATCAGAGTCTTCCTCAACTCCCAAAGGAACAGCCATCACAAGAGACTGTGTATCCCTGTGGGCTCAAATGCACTGTTGAATTTAAGCCTGTAAGCTCTCTCTGAGCTAGCATTCAGAAGGCTCCCAAAACCTTTTGCCCTGAGTACAGGAGGGGAAGAGGCTTCTAGAATGTAAGAGATGAAAGTTCCATCTTGGCAGATAGCTATCTAACATGCACAGTTGTCCCCTACATCTCCAGGGCTGTTCTATGCACTGTGCAGCACAGAATACAAAAATGTCCCACTTGGTCAGCAAGAATGAGTCCATAATCGCAATAATAGAAATCAACGTGAATGCCAGATTTCTGCTGGAATAAAAACTAGCACTGCACCAAAACGTTATACCAGTTTAGTGACATACGTGCCATTATTATCCCTTCTTTTTGTGGTACTGGGGATGGAACAAGTGCTGTACCACTGAGCTACATCTCAACTTTTTTTTGATGTGGTGCTGTGGAATCAAATCCAGGGCCTTGCACATGTTAGTCAAGGGCTCTAATCTCTGAGCTATGCTTCCAGCCCCTAACAACTCAGCTTTTAATTTTTTTTTTTTAAGCCAAGGTTTTGCTCAGTTGCCCAGGCTGGCCTCACACTTTCTATCATCTTGCCTCAGGCCCTGAATAGTTAGGATCAGTCATGCAGCACCTCGCTGGGCTCCATTTTATAGAGCAAAGAGAGGAACCAAGAGAATAAGAAACATGCTCAGGACTACACAGCTGGCAAAAGGTGACCTGATCGCTTCACCACCCACATCCTAGAACTGGGAGAACCATTTATTAAACACCGATTATGCTTTCTTTTTTTTTAACTTGGTGCTATAGGAATCAAGATCATTTAGTTAATAATTTCACTCCTAAAATACAGTTTATTCCCTATTACAGTGGATATATACATTGGCATCATTTTTTGTAAGCCAATTTGGCTGTACGTATAAGGTGTAATCAAACATTTGGTGTGTGTTTTAGTAAAAAATTATTACAGGAAAAGACAAGTCACCATTAATCTCCCTCAAAATATTTCTCCTCAATTCAAACACATGTCCCATTATTCCTGACCCCTTCTGAAGCACTTCTGAAAGTCCTTTGGTATGCCTTTAATTGCATTTTCGTGGTTGCCCTAATGTCCTGAATTGATTCCAAACATTTGCCTTTCATGGTCATTTTGACTTTGAGGAAGAGCCAGTGTGTTGCTCGGTGCCAGGTCTGTGGAATGAAGTGGATGAAGACACACTATAACATTCTTCGAAGCTACTTTTCCATTGAATGGCAACTGTCAGTAGTATTTACTATAGTTTTGATTACACCTCATCAAGACATTCATGAAAGAGGACTTCCAGAGCCTTTTCAGAAAATGGCAAAGAGGATGTGTTTGAAACAAAGGGAGATTAATGGCCATGTATCTTTTACTATAATAATTTTTTAAAACTTGAACATTCCTCATATGTTAATATTTCTATCATCCCTTGTAAATACACTTAAATGTAAATACATTAACTGCACTTGTAGGATAATATTTCATAGAAAACATTTCTATAAAGATATATGTAGAAGAATGTTTACTATACCATTGTTTACAATAAAGACTGGAAACTATAGATACTAATGAGTTGGAGAGCAAAATAGGGTACTATGAAATAATTTAAGAATTAAAAAGTTCCTTCTACATTAAGTGGAACCTGTCTAAGAGTATTGTTAGGTAAAAACAAAAACGTGATAGGCACCTAACTATCCACCCAAATCTGTTCATGTGAATGGAGTTCAATTTGGGCGTATGGTCAGCTGTCCAATGAGCAGCTATGTTCCCTAGCTTTCCTACTAACTGGTTATAGCCACATGAACACTTCAGTACCTATGCAATCTGAGCTGAAGGGATTATTTATTTATTTTTAAAGACTGCTGTGGACATTCACTCTCTTTACCTTTAGTAGCCACCAAGATCTTTCCCTTGACCTTGTATCAGGTCTAACACACGAGGGCATGCCAAAATAATAACAGAAAAAAACCTCAGAATCCCTGTGTGACTACACGAGGCAGAGCCAACCAATATTTGAAAAACACCGTTCTGTCTCCTATACAGTTATCATATCCAGGTTTCTATGTCACCACAATTTTGATTTTATCTCACTTAATCCAGAAAAGTTGCAAAATAATTCCAAAAAGGTATTCATATATAAAGTTGGTGGTACATACAACAGAAAATATGCTGTGATGAAATGAGTTTGTCCCAGTATCCAGAAATAAGAACCCTCCCAAAAAGTATACTTCCATCTGTGGAAAATTACTAAATAAATTAAATGACATAATATATAATTTTTCAGTACATAACCAAAGCACATTTGATAAAAGTTAGCAAACACTTAAAAATTGAAAGAAAAATCATTTCTTTGAAAAATATGTAAACAATTGACTATAAAATATGAGATAATGCCATATATTTAAATATTATAAGTGTTACATTGTATTATGTATTTTATGGTATAAAATAATATAAACATAAAACAGTAACACTTAAATAATGTATTCAATGACACATGGTTTTTGAGATAGAACTACAAAAATTTTGGATTAAAAAAAAGAAACAAGCACTCTCTTTATCACCATTATTGAATTAGAGACCAGAGACTTCTGGTCAAGATAGTGGCCAAGTAACAGAGCTATGCAATGTTTCCTTGGGGACTCACTTAAAAAGTTGAGGTTATAATTAAAAACTGCCTGTTCAACTTAGCTAGGAGAGGAAGGACCACTTGATGATGGAGTGGAGGCCATGAGAAGATCAGAAATCTTGAACACACACTGGAAGCAGAGGAAAACAGCAGCCTAGGAAGCAGCCCCAGGCCAACTGAGAGCCACCAGAACTGCCAGCATCTGCAGACAGAGGGAAGCCCAGAGCCCAGAATCTCAGAATGAGGTTAAGTACAGATCTTGGAGGAGAGGAAATTGATAGCAGCTGGTAGCTCCAGCCTCCCAAAACAAGTCTCTGGGTAGTGCATTCTACAATGCAAGCTTTCCCTAGAAAAGACCTCCTGGAGCCTAGACCAGAAGTAGCAGTCAGTAGCCATAACCGGCAATGATGTAGCAAGAGCCATTTTAAAAAAAGAGAGCCCAAAACTGAATTGTTTAGAGTAAAGGCAGGCTCAGAAGAACACATCAAGGTTTTGGGGGCCACATTTAAACAGTGCCTAGGAAGAAACTGGCATAAGAAACATCTGAAGAGAGGAGAGAAAGGCTGCCAACCCCTGAATGGCTTAGTGTAGTAGGAGCACCTAGGATGGATAGCCCCATCCTCAAGGGAGGGAAGCCAGGACAACTGGGAAAGCTTTGCTGAGGGTTCTGGGAGTCATCATGACACCTCAGAGGCCATCAGACTGTTAGGTCCTTGCTCACTGTTTACTCCAAGCACAGAACCAAGAGGAATTGTGGTTCCCCCAATCCCAACCCTCATACCTGTTCAAAGAAACCTCTCAATTCGGCCTTTAAAGTGAAGTCCCTTAACAACAGAAACATGGGAAGAAGACAAGACAACAGGACACCACAGACATGCCTGAGACCCCAGAAGCTAAGGTCATAGCCCTGAAATAGTGGAACTCATAGGGAAGAAAGTCAAAAAGCAAATAGATGAGCTGAACATCCAGTTCAAACAAGATATCTCAAAGAAATGCAAGCACTGATCAGTGGGCTTAAAGAGGAACTTACTAAAAAAAAAAATAGTGGTCCTAATGGAGACAAAACTTACTGAGCATGGAGAAGCCACAAATAAAAAGTTGGCTGAGGTAAATTTTAAAGTAGAAATTCCTTTAAAATGGCTTTAAAGAAAAGTCCCTTTACGTAAAATATTAGAAATTTTACATCTGGAAATCTTTTCATTAGTGTTGAATTAAGAGGCATTATTATGTTTTGGACCAGAGTGTCCTGTGGGTGATAACACCCAGGACCCTCCCACATGGCAGTCTACAAGCAAAAGACCTCTACCCCAACAGCATCCTCTTGGCCGTGATGTAGGCAGGGTGGCATGAGAGGGGCAGGGACTTTCCAAGACTGCTCCTTGAGGGCTGGGGCCAGCTGGCTGCCTCAGTGTCACAGGGAACAGGCACAACTTCTGATATAGTCCTGTTCCCAGGGCAGTTCTGCTGACCTTGCTGTCCTTCATGCTGGCTTTCTTGGGATAAGTGTGTCTGAAATATCAAAACTGGTCCTGGGATGGTAAAGCTATGAACTTTGAAGTCAGCAACTACAGGGCCTCATCACCCTCATATTCAAGATGTGAACCAGGATCCCCATCTTCATTCAGTGAGAGTAGGTAAATCAGGGTGCAAAATGGTCTCTACGCTGAAAAATGCTACAATTTATTTACTATGATTACACTAAAAAATTAGGATAAGACATTTTGTAATTTCATCGTGTAAGAGACAGTGGAATGAGACAGGTGGAGTGGGGAGGGAAGGGGATTAGTATTTAATAAGCGTGGGGCTTCAGGGTGGGAAGATGAAATGCTATGCACAGTGGTGAGGACAGTGTGCAGCAACAGGAATGTGTGAAATGCTGCTCAAAGGGATGAAACAATGTTTGTGTTTCATGTTTAACACAATAAAAATAAAGTTTAAAGAGCAGGTTGCAGACAGTGAAGTGAGAACAGAGTAAGGAAAGTGAAGGGTTTCAGAGCTGGAGGGAATTACTGCCGCAAGGGACAGATGTGGTGGCAGACAGGTGATGGTACTTCAGGTGTGAGGCATGGAATGGACAGAGAGGCACAGAGACCAAAGGCGGGAGATTCTATTCTAGAAACGGTAACACCTGAGACAAAGATCACACTAGTAATAGGGACTGTTCCAGATACTTCATGAACCTAGCTTCTTTAGTCCATTTGCTGCCCTTGATAACCTTTGAAACAACTCTGAAGACTCATTGGGGAAATCAGGCACAGAGGTTATGTAGCTTGCACAGGCCATGTGGCTTGCTCAGGCCATGCAGTTAGCCGGTGTCAGAGCCAAGACTTAAACTTAATTTCTGTGCCCATCCTTACTGGGAGGATGGGCAGAGGAATGCTTTAAGTGGGGTTGGAAACATGAGATACCCTCTCCCTAAGTAGGCAGGTGGGGAAAGCTTGACTTCAGATGAGTGTGGCAGAGGTGGGAGGGGTGGTGGAGGAGGAAGGGATTTACAGTCACTCAGCAGGGTGAATCTGGGTGTGGATGTTGTGGTGACAGTGTATTGGAAATCAAAAGATGGCTCTGGTGCCCTGAAAGAGGAACTGGTCTGTTTGGGTGGCTTCCTGGGTGTGAGGGGGAAAGGCAGTGTCAAGAGTTCAAGCCTGGGGCACTTTCTAGACTCTTGGTTACTAACAATGCCACAAGGGAGGATGGTGACAGAAAGGAGATGGGTTTGGGAATGTTCTATATGGGCAGGAAACACGATTTTTTTTTATTAGTTCACTTGCAAATATTGAGTAAGGGGCTGCTCAGTAGCTAGCCCACTGCCATTCCTGAGATCTGACCCCTAGCATCATTGAAACTACCACCCTCCAGTCATACCAGGAATACAGTTTCCAGAAAATTTGACAGTCTATAATGCTGAAAGGGTAAAAATCTGTACTTCCCAGGTGTGTAGAATAAAAGCTTTAGTTAGGGGCAGAGCCAGCGCCAGCACTAAGTTAGGGCTAGGGCTAGGACTAAGGCTAGGGCTAGGGTTAGGGCTAGGGCTAGGACTAGGGCCAGGCTGGCAGAAAGTTCAGTGTGCATGTATGTACCTCCTGTTCCCTCAGGTCCTGGCCTAGGGAGTACCTGCCTGACCACCTACCTTTCTCCTGCTCAGCTGCTTCACTTAGTTCAGGAAGCTTGAGGCCCACAAGGTTTTGATTTCTCATCAGGATGTGCTCCTTCATGTGGGGAGAGAGAGAGAGAGAGAGAGAGAGAGAGAGAGAGAGAGAGAGAGAGAGAGAGAGAGAGAGAGAGAGAGAGAGAATACTTCAGACAATGATATTGGCTGGGCTGTTCTCTTCATTTGCTCTGACTCTGTGACCACTCATCCTTAGGTGGGAAACCCAGCGGCAGCAGCAGAGGTAGGTAGATGGGATGGCATGGTGAGATTGAAGAGTTCCAATACTTCCCTAGATGCTGATGGTGCCCACCATTAGCACCACATTCCTCAGGTGAAGAACTGCCTTTGGGACAATCTCCTTTTTAAAGAAATCTATTGGCTTCAGAAAAAAAAAAAAAACTATTCAGCTACAGAGAACTGGAGGACAAACAGGAAAACTAAGGGCTCTTGGACCAGGAGGGTTCCTTGGGTGTGTGTTGTGACTGCTCATGAAAATAATCTGTGGTGATCTAGCTACTGGCTTGTTGCAGCTTCCTGTCCCGCTTTTCTAGGCAGGAGTACCCACTTCTAGCAGCTATGGCTTCTCCCACGTCCCAGTTCCTCAGTGGCTTTGATGATACCTCTAGACAATGAGGCCCTAGAATTGCTACCTTGGATCCTCAGCAGGCAGAACCTGGGGGCAGAGGGAGAGGGGAATGTAGGCCACAGGCATGAGGTACAGATAGGCCCACACCTGCTCCAAGCTAATTAGCACCATACTAAGGTCCTCACATGGAATGCCTGGGAGAATTCCTAACCCCTCATAACTTTTCCCACCAATAGACTTTCAGTCTTCTGGATGGCAAAAGCCTCTGGAGTAGTTGGCCCCTGGATAAAGAAGGAAAGGCAGGGGCCAGCAGAGGGTGCTCATGATTCAAATGGAAGTCACGGGCCAGGCTGTTTCCCTAGAGAGCTAGAGTTCACTACCTATCAGCTGTCAGCTTATTGGGAAGGGTACGGGCTGAGTGATCAAGTGCCAAGGCAGTAGGTGGTGGGTAGTGCCACAGGCCTCGATTTTCTTTATAACTTTCTGTGCTGACAGAAAAGTGCAGGGATGTGGGGAGGGGAAGTGGCTTGTGACCTAGATCTTGAAGGCAAATCCATGGCTGGCTGGCCTCTTCAGCCCCTCCTTTCTCCAGAAATGTGTGACTGGCACGTTCCCTGGGTAGTCTTGCAGGTCTTGTTCTGATTCCTTAGCACTTAGGTTTTGTTCTTGTTTGTTTGGTTTGGTTTTGGTTAGGTAAGGCTTTCTGTGATTTCCATCACATTCCTCTAAGCCTGAAACTTAGAGCATTATAGATTTCTGAGTAAGGTAGTGGTTAGCATCAGACTGTGTCCCTAGCACAGAAGTAAGTGCCCTCACTTGTGCTAGAGTGTGATCAGGGTCCTCATTTCCTTTCCTGCATCACAATCCCCTCTGCAGAAGGACAGAAGAGTGCACCCTATGGAACCCCAGTTGCCACAGCCTTATCTGGGTTGGCCTTCTGGGAAGGGAAGACTGGGTCAGGATTTCTTGATCCTGTTAATCCTTTTCTCCTTCCCATGCTTGTCTCTCTGGACACTGCCAATCACCTCTTGCATAGGGTGGCAAGCCTCAGGAATGCTGAGTTTGATGGACAAGGGAAGTCAGGGAGACTACAGGCATTGGAAGAAATTCACCATGGAGGGAGCGCAGTGCCTCATGGTCATTGTCATATTTGTACAAGGACCAGAAGCCTTTGGTTAACACATGCCAGGAAGGATGACTGGGAGCCATTACAAGGAACATCCAGCTTATCCTGGCCTACCCCTGTTCTAAACACAATCAGGCACTCCATCAGAGGTCTTGCTGGTGATCCTCCATATCCAGCTGGAGGAGGAAAACAGTGCAGAACTGAGGGCCCACGAGTCCCTCCACATATTCACCTTCCTCTGAAATTTGACTTTATCCTATATCCCAGAGTGACTCTTGCCTTTGTATGTATAGTACACATCTGAAACTAGAGCAATGAAGGAGATGTCACACCAGTAGCTTCTCAGGTGGGGAAATTTAAGGCCCGAAGAAGCCAGGGCCACCCTGCCTCAGGACCCAGCCTCAGCCCAGAGGTCTTCAACCCTGTCCAGATGGCTACTAGGAACCTACCTCACGGAGCTTAGTCAGTTTCTGCATCCGTATGGGCTGTACTTGTATCTGGAAGTCTTTGAGACCAGGCACCTTGGCTGGCTTGTTGCTGGTTTTACCTGGAAAGCGCTTCTCCTCCTCTGCCAGTGGCAGCTTGGCAAGCACTTTCTGCAGTCGGGGGCCAGGCTCTTCAGGCCCACTGTCCCACGAGACACCCCGAATGAGGGGTGGCCGGGACACAGGAGACTGCAGCTCAGCTTTGGGGCCAACCTTGGACCCAAGGGTCTCTCCACCTTGGCCTCTTCCTTGGGGTCCTAGGGGAGCCAACCCTCCTGTGCCCTGGGCTAGACTTCTCAGCAGAGGATGGCCCTCCCTGGGTGTCTTCAGAAGCTGCCTCCCCAGATCACTCTCAGCAGGGCCAGGCTGGGGACTGTTCAGAGCCATTTTCCCGCTGCTGTTTGTACCAGCAGTGGAGCCTTTGACCGTGGTGTCAGGGTGCTGAAGAGGATCAAAGTTTTCTTTTTGTTCTATTGCAAGCTCTTTGGACTTCTCAACTGGGGGAGAACGAGGAGCCAACCTGCCCTGAGACACTTTCCTCTGGTCATTCTGCTTCCAGTCAGCTAGCCCTTTGGGGACATTCTGAAAAAGAAAGGTAGAGTTAGGACCTTGGAAGCAGGTTGATGGATAGATAGGTGACCTGTCAGGTGTCCCAGATGTGCATGGGCAGAGGGGCCAGGGAGCATGTGGACCAGGTGGACCTCTCAGTCAGGTTAGAGTGAGCAGAGGGGACCCATGAACAAACCTGAAATTTGTAAACAGTAAGACAGAGGAACTTGAAATTCAAAAGCTGCCAAAGAACTGGGCCGGGAGCTGAGAAGGAGGACAATATAAGGCAGCTTTATCTCCAATTCAGTTGTGCCTGGTTCTCGTCCGGGCTCTGTCTGTCAAGGCCTTTGATTCTTAGGCACCCGTATTCCCCACCAGATTTGTGAACCCTCTGAAATTATGTGAAAACGTGTCTGTTCATGGGTACCTGGCAGAAGGAAGTATTTTTTGGTGGGGGGAGAGAGTCCATAGCTTTCAACAGTTTCTCAGGACATTCAGTGATCCAAAAAGAGGGTAAGGATCTGCAAATGAGGTGATTCCTGCAAAGGCAGCGTCTGACCACTCAGAAGTCCCAAGGTTCTGTTCTCTTCTTTTTCTCCCCTGGAGGCCTGTTTTGTGAGGAGCACACGGGTCTGTGTCTGAGGAGCTGGGTACTACCTTGTGCAAGAGCTGAAGCTCTTCCAGAGAACTCTATCTCAGACTCAGTTCTAGGTGAGACTGGTTGTTGTTCTTGTTGTTTTGCTTTGTTTTTTGTTTTGTTTTGTATTAAGAATCAAGCCTAGGACCTTCACATTGAGCTATATCCTCAGCCCATTTTTATTTTTATTTTGAGATAGGATTTTATTAAGTTGCCCAATCTGGATTCAAACTTAGCTTCCGAGGGTACTGGGATTATTAGCCTGTGCCACTGGGCCCGGTTAGTTAAGATGTATTTTAAATCTGCCCTTTATGACACTTGGAGTGCTGGACACCTTTCTCTGAGCAGATGTGAGGCAATTCTATTTTTTGTCAACAAAGACGAGGTTTTCCTGGCTGCTCCAAGCAGAATCCCAGCTAGTGGCTAAAGCTCACCCACAGTTTCACTGGGGCATATAAGAGTAGTATACTTGACTGGCTGCTGCTTGGCCCAGAGGTCCCCTGTCTCTTACCAGCAGCCTGCCTGGAGATCCAGGGTTATAGGAATGACTTCCGTGGAAGTCACCCACTCTGGGTCCTACTTCCATTCCCTGGCTACCCTGTCCAGAATTCCAGTCATAGTAGGGCAGAGACATTTTCTGCTATACCCAGTTTCAAGGCTCCATCCACACACATGTGTAAATCATACAGGGTGCCCCAAGCCAGGCTAGACTTCTGCAAGCCTGTGTACCCCAAACCCAGGTCACCCACATTGGACAAAGTTCAAACTCACAGACTCGCCAAGGTGAGGTGAAGAGAGGTCAGCCTCATTCTCCTTCTGTTGAAGGAAATAAAAACAGGTGCCATCAATGGAGAGAGGCCCTCAAGAAATCCTCCTTCCCTCGCCCCCCACCCCCAACCCCTCTCAGGGATCACAGAGAGTCTCCTGGGTGTTAGGGACAAGAGGAGAAACCGCTGACATGGGACTAGCACTGCAATTGGGGTGTTACCTGTGGTGGTGCTCCTGGCAGAGGCGACTGTGGGCCACCACACACATCCAAACCTGGAATGGTTGTGACACTGGTGAATGATACCGAAAGGGACTGTTGGCTGTCTCTTTGGCAAAAATATCCCTTCCCAGAATGTCCTTCCTTAGCAACCTTAGGCATGGCAGCAGATGTAATACCATTTGTTGAATGTCTCCTACCTGCCAGTCAGGCTCTGTGTGGGGCATAGGAGATACAGAGACCTTGACTGAGGTCACATGGGCAGAAGGCAGTGCTGGGACATGAACCCAGGCTACCTGACTCCAGCTGAGCTTACCCTCTAGCACCACTGGGCAAGTTGATTTCCCAAGTCAACCTGCCCTTTCCCTTGCCTGAGGCTGTGGCTCAGGACACAACACAATGGAAGGGAAGAAGTCAAAATAAAAACAGGGGTTTAATAAGAGGCCTTTCCAGATAAGCTCCCTGGTGACTTCCTCCATTGTGGCCACCTTCCAATAACTTTGCCCTGTCCTTACCCAGCCTGACTCTCTTGGTTGTGCCTGCCTCCCCACATCAGCTGTATAAGTCCCAAATAAGATCATGTATCTGCCTCCTCTGAGGCAGCCCACCGAAGCCCAGCAGGGATCCTCCTGGGGAGGGGCACAGGAAGGCATCTGGGAACTGTCCTTGTCAGGCCAGGTTGGACAGCCATGCAAAGGGAACAGCTGAAGCAGAAGCACCTGGGCAGCAGGCTCTTACCTGGTGGGGTGGGGACTGTGAGTGAGCTGCTCCTAGACGGTGCAGGAGAGGCTCCAGGGCTGGGGTTTGGGGAAACACCTGTAGACACAAACGGGCTGGGATTCACGAGGGCTTAGGACATTCACCTAACAAAAATAGCCTTTCAGGTACTTTTTGCCACTGGAAACTGGACTTGGCTTTGTCGAGGCCAGAGATCTATTCTGGACAGCCATATAAATCTCCTTTTATGGGAGACTGAAGGAATAGCACTGTGGTTAAAGTACTGAGTTTGATTTCCCAGCACCACATAATGCTTGACATGGTGGTGGACACGTGTAATCCTGCTACTCAGGAGGCTGAGGCAGGAGGACTGCCATGAGTCCAAGACCAGCCTGGGCTCCACAGTGAGTTCAGAACCAGCCTGGGCTACAGAGGGAGACCCTGTCTCAAAAAAAAAAAAAAAAATCTTCTTTTATGGCCCACTCCTCCCTGCCACCAACCTAACACAAGTGGTCATCTGTTCATAGTGGGGAATGTCACACTCCTCCGCCACTGTGCCTGACTTCAGAGCCCCTTCCAGAAACTGGGAACCTAATGTTTTTTTGGCAGATAAAGCTCCAAAGGCTGTGAAGCAGGGCCCTAGAGACTGCGCCTGCAGATGGCCAGCAGATAACTAAAAGCAGAATGAATCTTCACACTTCTGCCTTCATTTTTTGATCCATCTCATTTATTACCTTAAAACTTTGGGTCAGATCTTTGCTGAGCTCTGCTCAGAAGCATGTTAATTACTTACAGAGCTTCTATAATGCAAGGTTTATTTGTCCTTAATTTAACTATTTTATCTTACCTCCTTTCAAAATTGAGGACACCAAGATAAGATAAAGTAATTTTTAGGATTTTCAGGGAAATTCAATTGGCAGGTTTTACAGGCCAGGTATAGACGCCTGCCCCAGGCACAATGTCTAGAAAATACCATTGTCCTAAACCTGCAGTCACCTTGAATTTTAGGAAAAGCAGTGTTATTTACAGCACTCCATGATGAGGTCATCCCTCAAATGGAAATAATCACACCATGGTGGGAACTGAGGTTACCCCCACAAGCAGGAGCAGTCTTCTTTCTTCTAATCCATAAATTCCCCAAAGACTGCCTTCTCATCTCCGGAGTGCCCAGGCTCTTCCTGGGAGAAGCTGGAGGTTGAAGGGAAGGGTCCAGGACAGTTTTCTCTACTTTTGTCACCAAGTAGAGAGAAGGTGGGAATGCCACATCAGCCTGCCACTCCAGGCATCTCCACAAGCTCACCCAGGGGTCTGTGCATAAGGGTATCACACAGAAGGTTCCTCTCTGTGCAGGATTAAGGGAGGTGGAAGCTGACGGAGGAGGAAGAGAGCCCGAGTTAAGATCATGGATATCTTATGGGCTGACACTAGTTGGCAAAACAGAAAGCCATGGGCCAGAGTCGGGCAGGTATCTTAGAGCTTCTAAAACTGAGCAAGAGGCTCTTTCCACCAGGTCTCTTGATGCATAGAGGCCCGGGGGCAGGTGTATCAAAGGATACTGTGGCAGGTGGATCCCAAGTTTGAGTCCTGCTTGTCAACTAGCAAGACCCTGTCTCGAAAAAAGGGGGTCTGGAGGTATAATTCTTTATGAAGTGGTTTGGATCTGAAATATTCCCCAAACCCTCATGTATTTTGATGTTGTAGCATACCTACGGAACAATATATGGTTAGGAAGTGGAGCCTGGTTGTGAGGAGTGAAACACTGGAGTTTGACCCAGAAGGGGTAAAACACTGAGGTTTGACCCAGAATGGGAGGATCACAAAGAATGACCAGGAAGGATATATCCAAGCTCAGCCCTTCTTTGTTGACTTGGTTTCTTGTCTGCCAAGCGGGGAATAGCTTTCTTGCAGCTAAGCCTGCACCATGTGCTCCCGCTGTTGCCAGCTGTCCATGAATGGACTATCAATATCTTTTGAAACTGAGAGCTAAAATAAAGTTTTCTCTCTTATGGTGTGGATATCAGATGTCACGGTAATGCAGAAGTAACAAGACAGCCCAGGATTCCTCCAGTACAAAAAGAGAAAAATTAAAGAAAAGCCCACCTTCTTGGAGGCAAGGCTTCTACTGTGGCTGGGTCCTGACCTTCCCTCTTTACCTGCCACACAACCCCACTTTGGAGGGCTCAGGTAGCCACCTGTACCTCCTGCCTTGCCCTACCTGATGGGGAGTCTCCGGGGCTGCTCCTGGACTTCCTCCCACGCCGGGTCAAGAATCGTTCACTCACCAACTTGGCTTCTTCCAGCAGTGCCAGGTTTTTCTTCTTGTCCTCCTCTGAGATGCTGATATCAGGCAGTTGGTCATTTACCAGGTCAATGACCTGCCCTGTAGGGTCTGTAGAGAGATGGTGAACTTGGAGTGTTAGCCTCTGGCTCCTTGACCCTGGGCCAAGTGACCTCATACCTCAGCACAGGCCTGCTGCCCAGAGCTGACTAGGCCAGAAGATCCTTGGTCAGGGGCTTTTCCATGGAGAGGGTTGCATGGGTACAGGATGTGGCTTCCTCACACCCTGCCTCCTTAGGTTTGTAGCCTGTGGCTATGGCAAGTCCACTGTCAAGATGACTATGAAACAACTGTGTCCCCAGAACTGCCCTAAACTCTGCCATTAAAGGTAGGCCCCCCAGGAATTGTATCTCCATGCTGGCTGCTCCCCATGGTGTGTTCTTTTAACAAGCCAGTGAGCTGAAGTTGTGCATAAAGTGATCAGTCCAAGGATCCAGGCCACAGACGCAATCCCATGGCTGCCTTTCCCCTTCTTTCCTCCACTCACATGGTCTACCCCCTTTCATTCCCTAAAACTGCCCCTTCTCCAGCGCCCATTCTGACGAGCTGAGTGAAACAAAGACTCCACCTCTCACCCAGCTGTGTAGGAACATGGAATTCACTCCACTCTTGTCCTTTTTCCTCCCTCCCTACTTCCAACTCCTGATCAAGTCCTGCCATTATTAATACCTAGGAGTATATTTGAATGTGCCTCATCTGTGTTCCTGCTTATTAGTCTTTGTGTAACAATGACATCAACTACTGATGGGTCCCTGCCGTAAGGTCATTTCCTCTATCTGCTCCTTCAGTGCCTATCAGAGTGACCAGGCCTCTCTTCTGCCTCATCTCATGAAGACTTAGGGTTCTCAGGGTGACATCAAAACTCCCAAATGGGCCCAGCTAATTTTTCTGGCCTCCAGATCCCCTTCTGAGACCCTCAACTCCAGTCCCACAGTAGTAGGCTTCCTCCACTTCCATTGTGCCTCCCTGGCCTTGATTCCAACTTCTGGGAGTGGCTTCTCATTATCATTGGATGAAATTCATCTGATTTTCCATTATATTAGCTAGAAAGGACCTAACCATCCCTACCCACAACCCTGCCTCAAGTGCCACATGTGGGAATGTGTACCTGCCTTCCCTGATAATCATTTTGATTGGCTCAGCAATGGCCATGTGAGGAATAGGGAAGAGGAGTGTTTTTCCATTAATGTGTTAACATCTTGGAGTTACTAGCAGCCATCTCTAGCCTGCTCAAGAAGGAAGCTGACACACAGAAAGAGGCCTTCAGGGATAAAATGGAACAATGACCAATAACTCATTTAAGCACCTGAATCCAGCAGTACCTGAAACCACAGTCATTAGCTATTACTGTTGTTGTTGTTTTGTTATTGTTACTATTTTTATTATTATTTTGGTGTGATCTAGTGTGAACTGGGTTTCTATTATCTGAAAAAGTCACGACTAATATATACAAGAGAGCATTGAGTTGCCAACACCAGTGCTCTGTACAGTTCCCCCTCTTCTCCCGCTTGCAGTGCCTTCCCTCCCTCTTGCCTATCAATCAGACTCTCCAAAGGGCATCTCTAATGCCATTGCCTCTGGAACACTTACATGACATTGTCTTTCCCAAAAGAATTGTTCCCCTTCTTGCCTTGGTTTTCCTAGCTCTTCTGGAAAGGGCCTTATCATATCATCAATTCATTTCTCAATCTACTTAATTTCTAGTCTTATCTTTCCTCCAGAAGAAATTGAAATTAAAACTGTGTTTCCTCTGTACTCAAACACTGAAGCATTGACATACTCTGCCCTGTTGGACTTATATGGGCAGGTTAAGGAAAGGATGCATGCCTGGCCAGGCATCCAGACTCCAGTCTTCTTAAGCGTGCCTTCATACGGGCCCAGCCCTTACCTACAGAAGTCAGTGGCGCAGTGGAAGTCTTCAGGTGTCGGTGAGAAAGCCTCCTGTGGGGACTGTGAGTTCTGAAAGGCAAAACAGGGTCATCTTGCAAGGAAAATGTGATGCCAATATAATCTCTCAATGTTATCATAGAGCATCACCTTCAGAGCCCCTCCAAGGATTTTCTGACATTCAACTTGGGAACTTGTTAGAAATGTGAATTCTCAGGCCCTGCCACAGACAGGCTGAATTACATGCAGGGCATAGCCCGAGGCTGTTTTGATGCACACATGAGTTTTCTGAACACTGCTCTAAGGGGAGGCAACTTTGGATACAGAATTCATTTATTAGGACCCAGCTCTAAGATAAGATCTAACTTGTGAAAAACTCATTGGGTATAGATGCAGATGATTTTTGTTTAAGAGAAGAGATTAAATACATGGTTTCATTGCCCTGGAGAGCATTAAACTATGCTTTGTGTAACCTAGTGATTTTATTCCGGCCACTGACTGCATAGGTATATCCATTCCTCATATCCTCCCGCAAGCCTGTTTTCTTATCTTGCTTCCTCCCTTGTGAATAAGTGACACATGCTCACAATATATTTTTATGTGAATTGTCTCTTTAACTTTTTGAAAAATTACACTTTGATGGGCCCTGTGGCTCATCCTATAATCCCAGGGCTCTGAGAGGCTGAGGCAGGAAGATTGAAAGTTTGAGCTTTGCCTGGGCAACTGAGCGACTTTGTGAGACTGTCTCTCAAAAAAAGAATTATTTTTTGAGACAGGGTCTTGCTCTGTGGCCCAGGTTGGGCCTGAACTCACTATGGACCCCAGGCTGGCCTTGGACTCACTGTAATCCTCCTGTCTTGGCCTCTTGAGTGCTGGGATTACAGGCGTGCGTTGGGTACTCAGTGCTTGACTTAGCGCTTGCTAGGCAAGAGCTTTAACCGCTGAGCCATTCCTCCTGCCCTGTCTCTCAAAATTAAAAATAAAAAAATGATCCAGGGATGTAGCTCAGTGTGAAGGCTCTGGGTTTAATCCCTAGTGCCACAAAAAAAAAAAAAAAAAAAAAAGGAAAAGAAAAGACAAGACCACTCTGACTCTAATGTAGATCACTGCATGGTCCTGTGCAATATGGAGTCAGTGATGTCCCTGTGTGTGTGAGCCATTGTCTCCTCCAAAGAGACAATTGTCCAGTTTGGCCAGGGGCAGGAATCTACAATCAAGGACTCACATCTTTCCTGTTTTCCTACAAATATATGAGTGGTTATCATGGAGCTTCTTTGTTCCATGGTGTGTGCTTTTCTTAAGGTTGCCAGAGTACAAAGAGCCAAATCCAGGGGAGGAGAAATCAGGTTAAGGGAAAGATAATGAAAGAATTCTAAGCTCTTTCTCTGTTCCTTAAAACAAACAAACAAACAAACAAACAAACAAAAACCCAAAACCCTGCTTGATAGTATTTTCAGCAATAAAGTGATACAAAAAGGAGAAGAGAGTTACTAAAAAAAAATACAGCTATCCAATCTCCACATTCTAGGAAACATTACCCACCATAACACAAGGGTCAGGAACCTGGGGGTGTGTACCTGTTGGCCAGGTTTTTGTCAGGTTCTCCTTCTGGTGAACCGGCATCCCCAGTCAGGATGATTGTGGGTGGATTATGGAATATTCCTGCTGAATGAAGGCCCTGGGGGTTAGAATCAAAATGCAGACAGAGTTAGGCTGAGGCTGGTGAGAGCTGCCATGGCCTGGAGCAGTGTCCCCTCCAGCTCTCGGATGCTCACGGCTGTCTTGGTCAGGAGACCCACGTGGTATGTTTGCTTGTTTCACCTTTACTGAGGTATAAGTGATAAATAAAACCGTGCATGTTCAAGGTGTGCAGTGTGGCATTTTAGTATGTATGGGTGTTGGGAAATGATTACTGTAAATAAGCCAATTGACGTGCATATCACCTCAGGGAACTTTTATGTGTGTTTGGGTGATGAGAATACTTAGCAATTTTTTTATATGTTATCTTATTCCCAATGTTTTATCATAGCCTGACATATAGCAGGCACTTAAAAATACTTGTTGAGTAAACAGGAACAAATTTCAACTATAGAAATTAACTATAGTCTCCATGTTATACATTATGTCTTCAGAACGTATCCATCTTAGAGCTTAAAGTCTATTCTCTTTGACCAATATTTCCCATTTCTTCCACCTCCTAATCTCTGGGAACCACCATTCTAATCTCTATTTCCGCAACTCAACTTTTTTAGATCCCACATAGGAGCTCATGCAGTACTTGTCTTTGTTTGCCTGGCTTATTTCACTTAGCAGGGTGTCTTTAGATTCACCCATATGGTTGTGTATTACAGGATGTTATCCTTTGTAAAAGCTGAACAATGTGTGTGTGTGTGTGTGTGTGTGTGTGTGTGTTCACATTTTGTTCACCCATTCATCCACCAACATACATGTAGAGTATTTCCTTACCTTGGCTACAATGAATGCAATTTATTTGGATTATTCAGAGAAAAGGAAACATGGGCAATCTCGCCTTTATTTTTCAGCAGGCATTCTCTTGAGCTTGACATGGTCTGATTTCCATGCACTAAGATTAGGGCACCCCAGTCATTCCTTTGTTAAGCTCACTAGGAACAGAGGGAAAGGATGGCACCGAGTCATTAGACTGTGGCCAGTCTGGTCAGAGAAGCAAAAAAGCCGCCCAGGTGAACCGGTGGTGGTAACCTTGCACTTCCGATGCTCACCAACAGTCCTGCTTTTGAGTAATTTTGGTATTTCAATAAAAGTAATGTGTCCTATGGCTTATGGAATACAGGTTATTTTTTCTCATTTTTTGAGAAAGGGTCTTATATTTTCTTACTTTGTAAAGATGCTTGTCTAAATAAACATATATTTCTACAATCAGACCTCATGTTATTGGCTAGTCCTTAGATTTTTGAGGTACCATTATACAAGTTCTAAGTAAATAACAGGATGAAAGTTCTCACATCCTAGGTTGATGAAGTTGTAATGTAATCCTTACATTCATATGCTGCTGATGGTTGTATGAATTATAAAACCATGTCAGGAGTATAACTGATTTTGTTGAAGGAATAAATGAATGAATGAAATAACAGCAGAGTGAGATATACAGTAAGTTTTATGAAGATATACCTCAGACTATGTTTTCCCAGGCCCATGTGGACTGCGGTAAAAATAGGACCACAGTGGAAATAGTACAGGTTTCTCTGGTTCTTTAGTCACCCCTTATTGTGGTTTGGATCTGGAACATCCTTCAAAAGTATTTGGATGCTATGGATTATCTATGGAACCATGTGCTGTTGGGAGATGGGTGTGTGGGCTGGAAGAGTGGGTTATAGGTGTGTGGTGGATTATAGGTGTGTGGTAGAAGACAGGTATGTGGTAGATTATAGATTATAGGTGTGTGGTGGATTAAAGATTTAAATCTAGAAGGGGTGGAACACCGAAGTTGGACCCAGAAGGGGCAGATCACTAGAATGTGGCCTGGAAGGATATATGCTACTTCCGCCCTTCTCCTGGCTTTCTGTTTGCAATGCCATGAAGAGCTGCCTCCACCTCCATCTCCGCCATATGCTTCCACTGTTGCTGAGAGTCCATGAACAGACAGACAGTCATCTTCTGAAACTGGAAGCTAAATAATTCTTTTCTCCACTAATTGGTGCATGTCAGGTATTTTGTCACAGCAATGAAAAAGTAAGTATGATACCCACTATTGGAATATTTTCTTCTCAGAATTGTTTCCAAGTATGTCTGGGAAACTCTCTGGGATTTCTCTCCTGTGTCCCTTTATCTTCTTAAGATGACATTCACCTTTTTGCTTTTTATCTTTTCTGTCCTCTTAACTCGTGTATGCTTCTGGGGCTCTCTGCAAACACCTTCCTGTCCTGTCTCCCAGTGCTCTAAGCACTGGTGGTGCTGTCAGAGCAGTGAGTGCCAGGCATCTCTGCTGCCATTTCTGAGTGAATCTTTCTGGCATCCCTGGATGTTAAGTGTTCTTACTTCCACCAGCCCCTCTGCAGCCAAGGCCTAGGGGTTGCTGGTGGGCTGAAGCACTCAGAGAACCAGGGCTGGGCCATGTTCCTGCAGCCATGCATAGGTATTAGTTCTTTTTAAAGTGGGAGGAGCCCTTGTTTCCCTTACACATTATACTTTCTTGTTAAGTGGATTCTATATAGTGTTGTCTGAACTTCTGAAATCCCAGGGTGTAGTTAAACCAGATATTCTTATTTTCGCTTGCATTTCTTCCTTTTGTGATCTTAAACACAAGGCAACAAGAGCGGGAGACATCCCCTAGTGAGTGTCTACCCAGGGATCATCACGTTGCTGCCCCTGAGGAGGGAGTGCTTTCATTTCATTTCATTTCATTTCATTTCATTTCATTTCATTTCATTTCATTTCATATTTTTGAGACAGGTCTCTCTGTAGCCCAGGAAAGAATGCTTTTACTGGGAAGTCCAAAGTTGGATCCCTGAGAAGTCCTTCCTTCGACCCTGTGTTCTTATCCAGGACCTTTTGAGTACAGATAGGTGCAGTGGTTGGAGGAGGGGAGGCACTCAGAAGCTCCTGGCACATGAAAGGGAAGTTTGAACAGGTATTTCAGTTGGGCTGGATGGGTAGAAAGCAGCATCATTTACATGAAGAGTCAGAAAACCCCGGCTCAAATTTCTGCTCATCGCCTATTAGCTATGTCTTTTGGGCAAGTTATTGAATCTTTCTATATTCCATAAGCATAAAATCTAATTCACAAGATTGGTGTAAAAATGAAAAATAATGCTGGTAAATCACCTGACACATAATTGATGCTTTCAATAAATGACTATTTTATTTATTGTCAGATTACTTTCTCTATCACCCAAGAAACACCATTTAGTTACCACCGTGTGCCAGGAGCAGGCTGACATACAGAGAGAAGACCCTCAGGGCTCACATTCAAGAAAGGGATACAGAAGAGTAACATACTATGAATTAATATACGGTGGTAAAACATATGTTACATTCTGTGTAATCTTAGAGAAAGAACATCTCTCTTGTCAGGGAAACTGAAGAAGAGTTGTCTTGGAGTTGACATTTGAACTCTGGCTCCTGAAGGATGAAGAGGAGCTTGAAAGACAAAGACATTACAGAAGAGGTTTGAGGCAAAGGAAATAGCATTAGCACAAGGCGTAACTGGGAATTAGTTACTTGTCAATGTAGCTTGCTCAGGAACATAGACCATGAGAGATGTGAGCTAGGAGATGTGAAGGATCAGGGGGAGTTGAAGCTAGAATGAAAGTTTGAGTCTGTTTCTGAAGGACTTTGATTGCTTCTCCACTGAATTTGGCCTTGTGGCTTTGGAAACAGAGAACAGTGAAGGTTAGGCTTGGAATAATTTGACCACCTGTAAAGCAAACAGAAATGCTGATGGCAGATCCATCCATGAATTTCCATTATTCACATTGGTTGAGATGGCAGAAGAAGCCTAGTTGTTACAACATCCATTCTCCCTTATAGGTTTTTTGAGGAAGGATCTCAGTTGTTGCTGGTGGCTGGACTTGAGACTAGCCATCCTGTCCTCATGACTTCAGAGTTCAAGTCACTCCAAGAACACAGATATCAGCTGGGACCAGTGGTACAGGCCTGTAATCACAGCACTCTGGAAGCCTGAGGCAGGAAAATTGCACGTTTAAGTTCAGCTTGGGTAACTTAATGACTTAGCAAGACCCTATCTCAAAGTCAAAACTAAAAAACGGGCTGGGGATGTAGCTTAGTTTGAAGGCCCTGGGTTCTACCCTCAGTCTTTCCCCCACCAAACACACACATAAAAGGAAAGAAAGGAAGGAATGAAGAAAGAAAGCATATCCATTCTTCTGTCAAGGACACTTCCTGGAAGTAATGCCCAAGGAGTTTCCCAAAAAGCAACAATCCGTTCTCTGGACATCACCTTGATGGGCTGGTGATGAGCTGGCCATATGGCTTTGTCGACTTGTTGCACTGTCTGTCACTTCCCATAATGGTAAAAATAGCCAAAGTCCTGCTCTGTCTCAGAAAAAAACTTATAATTATAGCATGGAAGAATAAGTATATACACACTTTGATATGTGTCACATGGCCTGAAAATACTCATTAATCATAGCTTGAAAAATAGTGGCTGTACTATGAGTGAACCAATTCTCCCATGTTTTGTTCATTGGGCTCTTCTGGTAAGAGACTAGCAGTCAGCAGAGAGGCTGGGGCTACCCAGGGACCAGTGGTAAGCAGGAAGATCTTGGGTCATGGTGTGGAGTACGAGACACAAGGCAGAACAGCGTTCAGGGAAGCTGCTGAGATCAAGAGAGGGAAGCAGTGCGTCAAAATGGCAGGTGGCAGGATGAAGTGGTAGCAGCCAGGCACAGGGGTAGGTGTCAAGCTTAATGAGAGAGCCGGGAAGAGGAAGGACTGGGGGTTTCTACTGTGTGGGTTCTGGTAAGCAGGAAGGGTTGATGTTTTTCCATAACCTTCTCTGCACATTGATGGAAGGACCTCTGGCTAAGGGAATCTCTTGAAGGTCAGTTAAGGTGTGAGCATGGCCTCTAGGTGCAGAGGTGTGAATTAGAGAATCATAGGCCCTTTCTATAGGACTAACGTTGACAAATTATACATTAGCTGCCAACATTTCATAAGTGGAAGAATTCTCACAAAGGTCTACATGTCCTGCCTTTCCAAAAAGTGGAAAATCAAGCAATCTTGGGTTTACATTTCTGCAAAGTAGCCCTGGGTCTGAGTTATCCTAAAGTGGCCTGCTTTATTTATGGAACCTGGCCCTGAAAGCATAGGGTGGCTGTCCCTCTGACAAGTGAGTCTTATCTGGCCTGGTTTTCTTGAGCACAGTTAATGTGGATAGAAAATCTCCCCCTTTCTTATCACCTTGGTGGCTTCTGTGTGACCTGCCATAGGAGCATCAATGGAAACTCAACTGTGTTTCTTGTACATGGGGAAATCTTTCCCTGGGTGGATGTTATCCTAACTGTGAAACTTGAACTTTTAAAATCGCCTTATTCCATGTTCCCAAAAGAAGTAAAGTCAACATTACCAAAAAGATACATGCATATCCATGTTTATAGCTGAACAATTCATAATAGCCAAATCCTGGAAACAACCTACCTGCCCCACATACAGAAATGGTTAAAGATGTGGTGCCCATATACAGTGGAATACTATGCTGCTATAAAGAAAGATAGACATGAGGCATTTGAACAAAACTGGGGCCATCTAGAGTCAATAATGCTCAGTGAAAAGGACCAAGCACAAAAGACTGACTACAGATGTGTGTCCCTCTTATGAAAAGCACAAAAATAATAACATGAATGGCATGAATGGCCCCAACATGAATGGTGGGGTAGAAAGAGAGGCAATTACCAGATAGGAAAGGGGTGCACCTCCGAAAAAGAGGTGGACACAGATGCTCACTAATCCCCCAAACCCCATGGTTCTGTTATGTTATGGAATTCGGAATTCATTTTACAAAAAAAGTTAAATTTTATGTCATGTGAATTTTTTATCAGAATAAAATTGAAAATAAAAATGTAAAAGTTAATCACAGAGATGAAAATGGCCTGGGAATTACATAAGAATAAAGGGAAGACAGGGAAAAAATAAAATAAAATTGCCTTATTTATGTTTGTCATACTTAAAACATTTCTTCCTTTTATGAGTATTCCATTGGACAAGAAGAAATTCATTTTGGCTAAAACATCATTTTCACATATATGATGTCATATGTTTTTTGTTACCCATGAGGTGAGGTCTTCACAATTCAAATGCATCTATTTAAAGGTTGTGATAGGCCAGCTAGGAACCAACTTAGTGTTGTGTTCTGTAAAAGTAACAGTGGTGGTAGTGGTGGAATATGTGTTTAATACATGCATTTAATATCCAAGTCTTCTACATAAGAAGAATATGGATTTTATTTTCATTTATTGACATATTACCTACTTCTTAAAGCCCTTTGAAACAACCAAAGATTAAGTATAAGATATAAAAACACAGAACCATAAAAATGGGAGGATGATTTGATAATATAAAATTTCCATAACAAAGAGAAACACTTGCTCCTTCCAACCACCTATGTTTGACTCTGAAATTTAACTGTTTGATCTTAAACCTGATGAAGCTATGAACCATGTGGCTCAGGCTCTGAGGAGGATTGTTCTAGAGAACTGCTTCATAGACCAAAAACCCAACGGAAAAGGACCTTTGTTCCTCACTCACTTCTCAAAGGACTCACGAGAGGGGGAGATCTTGACTCCACCCTACCTCTCTTCTCTCCGTGAGTTCCCGACACTTTCCTCAGACCTAGAATTTTGAAGATCTTCTTTTGTTTATGCTTCCCTTCTGCTTTCTGCTTCTGCTTTCCTTACCTCTCTTTTTATCCACTCATTCATCCGTCTTGTTCTCTCTCCCCTGCTTTTACTCATACAGCTCCATACAGTTATTGATTGTGCAGATCGTCTCAACCTTTGTCTTTATGCCTGTGTCACACACGTTCACAAGAGAGTCTTGCTGAGGAAGGAACTTCACTGAGAAGGGAGGAGCACCGTGCTGGCAGCGAGAGGATTCTCTTTGGACTCCAGAAAAGGACTGAAGTCTGTGAACACTTCCAGGTCACCATCCCCAGTTATGTCCATTCTTCCAGCAAACACTAATGGAATACCTGTCCCAAGCTGGACCTGCAGGACACAGGTGAGCCAGGCAGTTTTTGCAGTGCTTCTCACTAGCCCCAGTGAGAAAGCAAAGAGTGAAAGGACCCATCTCTTTGACAACTGATAGTGCCCTTGGCATTAGGTCCCCTGAAGTAAATGGCTTGCGAGCCACAAGAAGGAGCTGCTTTCTGACTGGAGTATTCTGTGCTTGCTGGCTAGAGGCATTTGCAGAAAAGCTCTCCTGTGGTGGCTGCCTTGCATGGGACTATAGGCATGCTCATTAGAAGAAAGTGGGACAGAGGTGCCACTCAAAAAGGCCAGGTGTAGTGTGTGCCAAGTATGTGACACAATTCCAAGTAGCTCAAAAACAGAGACTGGAGGCAATCTGGAAGAAATCCTCTAATCTCCCCATAGAACATTCTGGAAGGCTTTTTGTTTTCTCCTCCCGTGTGTGCAAAATACATAAGCAATAGAATCAAAGTATCCTTTCCTTAATTAGCTCACAGACTGGTTGGATTAACTGCAGCAACTTCCAGTTTTCTACAAAACTGTAGGTGTGGGAACATTCATATATCATGCAGCTGTTTTTTGACTCTAGCAGGGACTAGGAAGACAGTAATCTAGAAAAGAGTGTAGGAAGATTACAGGTGCCTTCTGAGGAAAATTCTGCAGTGTAGAAACCCTGCTCCATAAGGCTTGTTCAGCAATGCATGCAACTAAACGCAGAGTCCACCAGACAAATCACTGAACTCTCAACTTCAAGGGCCTCAGGCTAGAAAGCCACATTATCAAAATACATCTTTCTTTTACTAGCTGTATGTCATAAGCAAGTTACCTTGCCTCTCTGTGCTTCTGTTACCTCATCTATAAAATAGCTATGTCACAGAGTAGAATTAAACAGGTTGGCATAGAAATAGGATTTCCAGATAAAATACAGTTATGCTAGTTCCATTTGAATGTCAATAATAAACAAATTTTAAGTATAAGCATGTCCCAGTATTGCATAGACCTAACTGAACTGTCATTTGCCAAACCTGGCAGCTCTGGATGGAAATCCTGTGGAAGGGACCTGGCACTTGCAAGTGCTCTACAAATGTCAGATGTTAGAATCCACTGTTACCTTTGAAACTGAGATTATTGCTTTGGAATTTGATCTTCACAAAACTACTGCTCTGTTTCTGGATTGGTCAACCAATAGGAACTTAATTAGAAGTGAAATTAACCCTTCTGGTCTTGGAGACTTGGAGCAACTCCCCAGGAGTATGGCCACATAAGGATTCCCAGGAAGCCACCTTCACCTGGCCCCATTCATTTCCTCATCTACTATTTCTCAAACAACAGAAGCCCAGTCATGTGTGTCCCAGACACAGAAGGCAAAGAAGCATGTGTGGGTAGCGGGGAGGGATAACAACTCAGATCTGCTGTGTGCCGGGCCCATTTCATATAATGTCTGTCCCCTAGGGCTCCTGTGAATGACCCTCAAGACACCGATCTACAAAGCGGGGCTAACACTTCCTGACCTCGTAGCGTCCTGGTGGTGAAATGAGGTGAAAGCGAGGCCTTGGTGGGGAAGTTCCTCACAAACAATTTTCTCTTTCCTCTTTTCCCATTTTGACCCCTGCTTTAACCTGTCCCAGGGCTGTGCAGCTTGTGAACAGTGGCGATGACCAGCACAGTCCTATTTTTGGTGCTTGCTTACGCTCCTCTGGCTATCGCTCTTGCTCCTGGTCTCTCTTTCCCTACTCCCTAGTGTCTTGTACCCATCTGATATTTCTCTCATTCTTCCAAGTCACAAACTTCCCTGAAGAAAGTACCTTGTCCTCCAGGGGGCCGCAAGCCAGCAGGAGGCTAGAGACACAGCAGGAGGAAAGGCAACAGAGCAGAGGCTCAGGCTCCCTTCCTGGTCCATGGGCCAGCCTTCCCAGGGACCCATTTCCCTCTCCTGGAGCGTGTCCAGCACTGTGCCGCAGCTGTAATGTCTCTCAGAGACCTCCCCCAACAATACGCTAGCATGTCACATTTTTGTTCCTCTTAAGTAAATCTGATAAAATACTTAAATGTTTATTTCACTCACAAATCCCTAGGAATACACAACAGCTTTATAAATGTCTGAGTCTGAATAAATCCAGGCCAGAATTGCGGATGGGAATAATAGTCACAAATCTCCAATACAGTGTCACATGACTAGGTCCAGGCCAGGGAACCGTAAGGAACAGCCCCTTCACAGCCCATGCTGATACGGGGAACTTAGCTCCTGCCTGGCCTGGGTGTTGGTGGAAGAGGAAGACTCAGCTGGGAGGCAGTGTTGGGTAGTAAGGAGCTGGACAGACCTGTTTTGGAATCCCTTCCAGGTGACTTCCTGCAAGTAACTTCTCTGATTTTCATGTTCTCAAAGTTATATAGAGGTAGTAACCTCCAATTTCCAGATAAAAGATAAAAACAGGTAATCACAACAGTGGGGGTGGCGGCACTGTTCTATTGTATCCATAGTCCCCTCTTAGAGCTTCGGGGGTTGGGAGAGCAGGGACTGCCTCAGGATGGAAGTCTAGTCCAAGGAGACTTAGTGTTCTTAGGACGGAATAAAAAGACTCTCAGAGGACTAGCAAGGAAGTAGATATTTCAGAGGCAAATCCTAATGCCATGAGAGGGAGCAGAAGTGATTCACTGAGGTCAACTGGACACGAGACTCCTCCCTACTGAGCACTGCAGACAGTCTCCTAGCTCCCTGCAGACCTCCCAGTGACCACCCCATGGCTCAGTCCATGTGCCCCACCTGCCATGCCCCTAGAGGACTCTTCTGCCACTGCCTTCTCCATTCTTAGTTACCAGGGATCAATAACCACCAGACTGTTTCACTTGCTTCAAAGTCCTTTCTACTGTCATGCCAACAGACCCCAGGAGCAGAAGTGCACAGACTGGGTACCAGCCTCACTGTGTGAAGAGCCACCCAGTGGGCCATTCTCTCATCATTGTCTTCTGTCCTCCCTTCCCAATGATATTTCTTCTACCACTTCATTCTCCCTTCAGTCCAGCACTCAGCTACCTAGCAGGCCAGCACTCTGCCAGCTCATCCCACAACCATCCCACCACCCATCCATTCATCTGCCCACCTGCCATGCCTTTTCTGACCTCCTACCGCAAGCTAGGCTCTATCCTGAGGTAGAGATACACGTGTTAAGAAAAATGACCCTGACCCCAAGGAACTCACATGAAGTTAGCAGGGGGACAGAGGAACAGGTAATGATGAGCTCTTCTATTTCTCACAATAAGAACTAAGGACATATCATTGCAATATGCATTCCTGGCTATCATAACCACCAACTGTTCTGAGACACTATCTTCACTGGCCTAGGTTCTTTCATAGGTATGGCCTCATGGCTTCTGATCTGCAACTTGACCCTTCCTAAGCCTCCCTCCTCTCCACTGAAGATGGACATTAAGTACATGCTGCCAGTGCCTGAGGCCACTGGTGCTTAAGACCCTGGCTTCACTGCTGGGTAAGGTCACAAGCAGGCAAAGGCTGGTGGAAGCCTGAGCCCAGCTAATGTGAGCTTTCTCACACTGCAGGTTTGCAAGGCACCGCTGAGGAAGCTGTGCTGTCCCAGTGAATTGTCTTCCTAATGTGGCAGCTGATAACGGGCCAGATCCCGGATGTACAGGTCAGAGTGTTTTGGGGGCCTGGGGCTGCACGGTGGCTTGTGTCCTGACAAAGGGGTAAGAAAAGCCCAGGACACTACTGTGCCAGCAAAGGCTGAGGAAGCAGAGGAGAGGAGATTCTCAGAAGATCCAGAAGCTGGCCTTTGCTGCAGGACTTCACCCAAGCAGGCATGCCAGAGGGAGAGCTGAGGGACAGTATGGAGAGGCAGACACCAGGCTGTCCAGGACAGAGCTGGCCAGTCATAGCACAGATTCCACCAGGTTCCCACAACCTGTTCCAGGAGTCCTGAAGACTCTAGTTCAGTAATACTGGGGTGGGTCAGGATTTTGGGTTTGACAAATTCCCTATAGAGAGTTCTACCTGTATGGAAGGAGCTTAGATGTGGTCTGGGATTTCTCTAGCCCTGACATCCTGTCATTCTGTACTTCTTTAATATTTCAGGCTTATGTTTTGACAGCTTCTAGTCAGGTCAGAGTTTCTGGGCTACAGATTCTTTCTTTAGAGTCTTTCCCTGTTCACAGTAAACAATCCAGCAAACACTACTTTGGAACATAGTCTCAGACAGTGCACTGTTGGAAGGCTGTGTTTCTTTGAGGGATTTGATTACAGTTTCTGATTAGTAACTTGAAAGAGTCAGAGAAAGAGAGGAAGAGAGGGAAGGGGGACAGAAAAGGGAAGAAGGAATAGGAAGAGAAAGAGAGAAAGAAGAGAGAACAAGAATAAGCACTCGGTGCATACAGAAAGAAAACCAGAATCTAGTCATACAGCTTTCGTGTTTTTGTGTGAGAAGGTCTCAGCAGCATTCATGCCAGTGATGGGAAATGGAGACTGGGGCCAGAGCAACCAGAACTAGGGCTGGACCCCGGGGACCTGTAAACTCGGATACTCTGTTCTTTGCCCGCTTCACAGAGTGGGAATTCACACAGTGCTGGGATTTCCGCTGAGTCCTCCTGGCCAGCCACGCTTCCCTGGCTGCCTGGCTTCCTCCACTCCCAGGCCCTTAGGCAGCAGCCCCGGGAGGCTCCAGCCAGGCTCAGGAGGCCTAACCCTCCTCTGAGTCTGTCGTCACCTGAGAGGCCCAATGAGGGTTGTTTGGTGGATGCAAAAGGGGTAGGAGCTCTTTAATGGCCCTGCACAGTTGTCTTCTGGAGAACTCAGGAAGGCCCAGAGCCTGGTGGGAAGGGCAAAGAGTAAAAAGCCATTAAATCTCATGTGGGCCTTCTGTCTGGGGTCTCCACTGCCTTGGCTTTGGGCTAGGGTAAATAGACAGAGCATGGGAAGCTGCAGTTACCTCTGCTTTGGACAACACATGAAAGAATGCAGGCATGAAAGTTAACAGACTTGGTCTCAAGGTCTCTAAACCAGGATATGGAGGAGCGGAGATTCAAGATCAACTTGGTCAGATGCCATAGTCCATAATCTTAAATCTTGTGATCTGTGTCTTCTCCTTTAAGGCCTGGGTTTCCTGGTTCCTAGCTTACTCAAATTTTTCATGGGTCCACCTGCTGCTGGGCTCCAGTGGTACAGAAGCCATCAGTATTGCAAATGTTCCCTTTAGATTCTGTTTCCCACAAGCACAGAGATAGAATCATAGCACCTGAAGGGCCTTCAGAGACCATCAGACTATACACCATTGTTTTGCAGAAGTTTGGTTCTGGCCAAGGTCTCAAGGAGAGTGAACCTGTAGGAAACTGGAATCTGAATCCCTGGCTGGCCAGTCAAGGGTTTCTTACCCTTGGCTTTACAGCCATTTTATGGTTTCCTCTCTGTGCTGGGCCACCCCTTGAAACTCATCTTCATCATGCCCTGGCAGAGCTGTACTATGGGTAACATGAAGCCATGAGAATTAGAAGGGCATCAGGTTTTATGTGGTCTTGTTTTGTTTGGAAAGAATTTTTGTCCCCCTGTATTAATAGTATTGAAGGTTGAACTCAAGGCCTTCACCCTGAGCCACATCACTAACCCCTTTGTATTTTTTCTTTTAATCTTGAGATGGAGTGTCACTAAGTTGATACATTGTTCTGGCTGAGCTCAAACTTGTGATCCTTCTGCCTCAGCCTCCCCGAGTGCTGGCACTACTTGCATTGAAAGAACTATTAATTATATAGACATGGACTCAGGAAGAACTCAATCAATACCAAAGTCTGTCTTCAGTGATAATGGAGTTTATCTTTGCTGATCTTTTATCATTATTATTTTTTTTTTAGAAATGCCTATATTCTTAGGGCTGGAGCTTGGGGGAGTTGCCCAGAATATAAGAGCTAGATTTTGCATGAGAATCTGGTTTCAGGGCACTATCATGGATAGAGAAGTGGAAGAGATCAGAAGTGGTCACTTTGGAGTGTTCTAGGCCTAGGGAGGGAAATACAGACCAAGTGTGTTACACGTAAGGATCTGGGATCTGGAATCCAGTGCATAATTATTCTCCTCCATGCTGCCATTCCCTACTATAGATCCTGAACCCTCAGAACTTGGCAGATTTGATGGTTGCTGAGGAGCATGTCCACTGTGGCCCAAGATGTAGCCACAGGTTAGGTTATCGTTTGTAGGTTGCTATGTAAACCCTGAGCTTTGGTCTGTGGTCAGAGAGATGAAGGCTCAGCCCATTGTCATTTAGACCCTCAAGGTAAGGGCATCCTCCACTCTCAAGGATGTCAAATTCAGCAACATTCTTAAACCCATGAACTTGCGGCATGAAGATACAAGGTCCATTCTTTACTAAATATTTGCTATCTAAGTTCCCAACATTGCAATGTGCAAGAAAAGAATCATAACATGAAAATAGTCACTAGGAATCTGCCTATTTGGAAAAATAATGCTCACTCACACACTCTTCTCTCACTTCACAAGTGTCTCTCACACCTGAGTCTTGTCAGTCTGGACTACAGTCAGATACAATAGGATGATCAGAGCTCACTGCAGACCACCTGCATAGCCCCCGAAGCCAAAGAAACAAACTTTGGAGAACTTCATGCACAAAGTCAGATGGAACTGGAACAGTTAGCAAACTAAGAAACATGATGAGGGCGATGACAAGATAAATTTTTCAAGAGGGAACAGCATGAATATCAAAGGACTTAAAGAGAACCTTAGAAAAATTTCCCTTAACTGTTAAATATAGTCTTCCATGAAGGTACTATAAAGTGGTATTATGTAAACATATTGTGTTGGTATAAACATGTATATAGAAAACAATAAAATAAACACTTGATCAATTCTTTGTTCAAACAAAAAATAGGTAGAAAACCTATACATTGCAATATGTATAATTAAAAATACCTTTGTCATAATTTCATTTGCACAATACAGTCTCACCCATACCTTCTTATTTGTTACCTGTTTTATAACAGTTTCACTGAAGACTCTTTCGCTGTGTATTATGAAATTTTGATCTTCGTCTGAGCAGAGTCATTTGAAGTAGCCCTTGGCTGGTGCTTGTTACCCTGCCATGCCTGGGTTCTCTGGGAACAGCTCCCTTCTAATCTTGTCTCCAGTTTAGGAGGAAGCCTACAGAGTTAGGGTGGCTTGGCATCCCATAAAGCCACAGGTGGAGACAACCTAGATGATTTCATACTTAGAGTATGCATGACCTCACTCACTTCAGATGAACTCAGAGTAGCGTATTCCTCGGTGTGAAAACTACACACCTTCCCCAGGCACCCACCGCAGCCTGCACAGCTGTCAGCAAACCTTCTGGCCACATTGAAAGCTGTGACCTCAGCCCAGGGTACTTGGCTTGGCCCCCAGCCAGGCTAGCCACGGGCAGGGAGGGGGCACTTACTTGGCCGGCGGGGCTCTGGGCTGCCTGTGGCTCTCCAGGGGGCTCCTCATCCTCGGGAATGTGGGGCATGGCAGCCTCCTGGCCAGGGTGGCCGAGTGTGCCCGGAACCTCTGCTGCGTGAGCCCCAAAGATGCTCCACGAGGCCTGGGCTTTGCAGGCTGGGGAGACGCCAAAAAGACAAGTCAAATCCCTTCTCATCCCTGTCCCAAGATGAGTTCAATTTCCAGGAGCCAAGAGCTACAGAGAGAGCCTACTTGAGTTTGCATCAGAGCCAAGGTCAAGCTAGGGTAGGAGCGGGCATTTGAAATTGCATTTCCTTCTGCTCTCTAGCTTTGTTTACATAGTCAGAGGTGACCTTTTGCATCTAATTTGGTCCTTACAGTAAACACAGCTATCCCAGAAGGGAGAACAGTGCTTCAAACTCCTCAAAGCCGTAGATAATGGCAGACACTCCATTGGAATCAAATTGGTATTTGTGCAGCATTTACCAAACAACTCTGGATGGCAGCCACTATCACAGATGCATTACTGCTGTCAACTAATTGAATCCGACTGACTTTTGGTATGGGCATTAAGAGTCCCATTGTGTAGCCAAGGGAATTCCCTCAGAGAGTAGAAGCCACTCGCCTCAAATCACCCGAAGAGCTAAGTGTTTATGCCCAGGGTTCCTGACCCAAGGCCAGGGGTCTTTCCACTACTCCACACAGCCTCTCTTGGGCATGTTTCCTGGCTTCTTTCCTATGAAGGAGACAAAGAACTCATGGTGTACTGAGTACCTACAGTGTCCCAGGTTTTAGGTGAGATGGCTGCTGATGGCTGCAAGAGGGAAAGTCAGAAAGCTCTTTCACCTCCTAGGACCTCAGGTGTTAACTTTAAGTCCCAGAGAAAGAGTTAGGAAGGGTCCAAGAGCTAGACTGCTACAGGGCAGCCTGGGACCTGGCATCAGCCACATCAACATACCCTCCAGGACCTAACTCCTGGGGAGAAGCGATGTGTTTGGTTCCATGTAAACATTCAAAACACCACTTTAAATGGTTGTTGATTTTGTTTAAAGATTTAGAAACTTATGGTTCGGACATGAAGCTTCTATCATCTTGTTTTTGTCATTTGTCCTGAATGGGTAGCTGCAGTCAGCTCTAAAATGGTTGGGGCGACCCCTGCTGGTCATCTTGAGAAAGCTCATCTCAGGGAGAATGTAAGAAGAACCATTCTCTCTCTCTCTCTCTCTCTCTCTCTCTCTCTCTCTCTCTCTCTCTCTCTCTCTCTCTCTCACTTTACATCCTTCCCATCTACTCTACCAGGCCTGTGTTAGTTACTGGTGACTCAGAAATGATGAGGGCGTGGTCTTGGCCACGAAGGAGTTCAGTGGTGGGAGACAGTTGGAAGCAGTCTAGTGGGGTAAGTACTTTGAAAGTGAGGATGTTGAGACCTTAGAAAAGAGAGTACCTAACTATGAGACAGGAAAGATGAGACAGTTTTAGGGATGGTTCTATGTTAGAAATGGTTTTTGAGCTCATCTGTGAACACTGAGATATGAATGGAATTTATCCAGGGCCTGAGCAAGGGGGATGAGACAGGAAGAGGAGAAGCCACACTGGGCAGATTTAGCTCAGCTGTGGGGAATAGGCTGCCATGCCTCCCACCCCAAGTGACCACTGTATGGCTAACTGAACATCAAGTTCACCCAAAGGCGAACTCTGGGATTACTTTATGTCATCTTTACTTAGACTTCAGCTGCAACAATATTAATGGTGCTGGACAAAATATATGGTTACAGGGATGGAAAGTAATAAAAAAATTTATAAATTTCAGTTTTGCCAGTTAGTTGTACACCTCAGGAAATCTCTTAAAATTTAGTGTGATGTGTGAGTTAATCCAAGATTTCTTAATAGGAAAATGGTTTTCAAAATACAAGAGGCAACCATTCTACTTCTCCTGTATGTCTTAATCTGCACAGAGCATTTTGGGTTCTTCAGGCTAAGAAAGATTCAGACAAATTAGGGCCATTTCAGAAAAGGGAAGCAGGATTCCTGCAGATCAAGAATTTATGTTTAAAGAGCTAGAGGTCTTTAGCCAGACAAGAAAAGGTATAGGGGAAAATACAACCTCTTCTCAGATATTTTGAAAGGCCTTCATGTGGTGTGGCATCTCTAGAGGACAGGCTTAAAAGTCAAACAGAGGGAGGAAAAGAAAATCTTGTAGCCAGTGGCACCAACTGAAATTGGAACAGCACACCTTTTAGGTCGAGAATGGGAGATCTTTTTCTTCCAAGGGCCATTTGGATATTTATGACATCATTTGTTTTTTATATAAAATTATTAACTTAAAAACTAGCGTGCTCTATTAGAAAAAACAATCAACTCATCCCTATTTTGATGGTTGAAACTCTTCATTTTCTCTTTCATGAGGCCGTGGCTGGACCAGACCCAGTGATTTTGGGCCACCCCAATGATTTTGGGGCTGGACCTTCCCCAGCTCTGCTTTGGGTAGTGAGCTCCTTATTTCCGGGAGAGTTTCAGCAAAGACTGAGACAGAGGTTGCAGGGTTCCTAACAATTTCAGGGGTCTTTCTCATCCTTGAGAGTCCTCTAAAACCTGGCCTCTTCCTTGTCACAGCAAACCACAAGACCTGATGCTAGCTAGAATCCCCGAACTGTGGAATCATGGTGCTCTGAAGTAACATCCGAAATACCTCAATTCCCAACCCTGCCCTACTTCCTCTCTTCAAGAAGGACCTTAAGCCAGTTCTGAGTCAGAAAATAAAACAGTAACAAATAAAGCCAGACAAAGACAAAGATGTCAGCTGCTGTAGGAAGGAGGCAGAGTGGATGCTGGCTGAGGTCCCACCCTTGACAAGATGGAACCCTAAGCTCCGGGGGAAGGGGAGCATCCATGCCTTCCGGCCATTCCCACGCTGCTTCTGCCCTGTTTGCTTTCTCTCCCATCCATTATTATAAACTTGCTGCTTAAAATAGCAAGGTAGAAGCCGAGTCCTTCCCCCAGGGTGACATCTGGGTTCCCCGGGAGCTCGTGGGCACGTGGCCCTCACATCCATCATGGTAAAGTTTGGAATACAACCTTCAGGAAGTAGCAATCTAGAGCACCACCAGTCCTTAAAAGGAGAAAACAGTGAGTAATGTTTGAACTTCTGGCTGCTGCTCCTTCTTTAACCCACAGCCCTCTGGCTACCTCTCCAACCTGGTTAGGAAAAGGTGAGGGTCAGGGAAGGTCCCTAGAGCCAATGAGCTCTTTTGACTTCACTCATTTTTGCCCTTAGTTAGTGGTTAAGTAGAAACTGGCTCATTTTACAAGAAGGAAAGTCGAGGTACAGAGAAGGGAAACAAGTTACTTGACTTGGTCCAGTTACTTTTGTATCTGGTGCAAATTACCCAAGTGCCTCTGCTGGGGTATTCAATCACTTGTGTAATGACAAAGGCTAGAAGTATCCATATCACTTTCAAATATTTTGTCTTCTGCTCATAAAACAAACAGATAACTTCTGTTTGTGCCTTTATGCATCAGATATTTTTGGTTGCCAATTGCATATAAGACACTATGCTAGGCCCATTTCGAATGCTATTTTGTCTAAACCTCATGAGGCATGTTTTATTATTCCCATTTAATATATCATAGAACTGAAGATCAGAGACGAACAGACAATTCTCAATTGTTCAAAATCACATAGCTACTTAGTGGTGGATCAAGAATTAAAACCCAGGCTAGTCTGACTTCAAGACCTTCATCTTTCCTGTTTTTTTTTTTTTTCTCTATCTCCGGCACCAGAACATCTGCTAAGGTGTCACTAATGAGCCTACCATGGGACCTCAGTATCCCCGCTCACTGGGGAGGACTGGACTGTGAACTCCCATCGAGGTTAATAATAAGGATAAGACGGGGGAAGGAAGCAAGACCAACACATTGTCAGTCCAGGGGCTTCTGAGGGGAAAAGTGTGGGTTCATAGCTTGAGGTTGTGTGACCCCCACTGAGTGGGCAGCAGGGGCCTCCCTTGGTCATCCACTTGCTGCATACCAGTGCACCCTCTCATCTTCCCCACTGTCTTCTTTTGCTCATCTAACCATCCTCCCCAGGAAATTCCATCCGGGGTGGGAGCGGAAGCTTTCCTGAGAAGAGGTGACGGGACCCCATAGGCTGTCCGAGCCCAATAGGAAAGCCACAGAGAGCTGCCTGGGAATGGCCAGGCAGCCCGGCCACAACGAGCACGTACCTGCACCTGCCCACTGCAGTCAGACAGAGGCTCTCTTGTGCTCCGTGCCTGGGGTAGGTGGCAGCAGCAGCAGTGGGTGGAGACGGGGGAGCCCAGCCTGCCTGTAGGTCCCAGAGCTCGCTATGCCCCAGCAAGTGCATGGCTGTCATCGGGGCCAGGGGATATCCCCTTGGTGCTCTCAGCCACCATGGGAGGTGGCACGGTAAATAGTAACATCGTTAATGTTATGATCATTCCCATTTTACAGATGAAGAAACAGGCATAAAAACTTGTCCAGAGTCACGGTGCTGCAAACGGCAGGGCCAGGAGTCCACTGCATATCTGTCTGATTCTCCAGCTCCATGCAGAGCTGAGTCCACTAGCAGCTGTGGGTTGTGTTCTTGGCAGGCATGGGCCTCTCTCAGAGCCTTGTGGCCTGCTCAGATGTCAAACCCCTCTCTGAAATCACAGTGTCCTGGGACTACAGCGTGCATGCTGCTCAGCTCTGAGTCTTAAACACTGGGTGTCGGGGGAAGAGCCAAGGGCCCTTCTGGGAAACAAGGAGTTAACCCCGCTTCACTGACCTTTGTGGAGTGACTCAGTCTTCTCAGAAGGGAGGGTTTTGTGCTTCCAGTTTGGGATTTTTGCTTTCATTTAGTGCACAAAGAATGTGAGAGCGATTAGACTGCTATTAATACCAGCCTAGTCTCTCTCTGGATGAAGAACTAAGGCAGGGAATTGCTTGGGGTGACTGCACAAGCTCTCTTTCAGCTGCTCTGCAAATCTAGAGGGCTAGGGAACGGCCACAGCTCCTCTGCACTCTCTGTTATAGCCAAGAAGCTGAGGCCCACACAGTGGCAGGAGCCAACTGGAGTCATGCTTGGAGGAAGCAGCATCAGAGAAAGCCCTGATACCCTGCTCCCTGAGCTCCGCTGTGCACAGAAGCTTTCTGGCTTCTGATTTTACGGCCTCAGCTTGTAGAGCTTAAGCTAATATATCAGCGCTCTGACAGCCTCCTGCACTTCTTCCCCTCCTTTTATTGCCATCGGTCAAGGGATAGACGAGGCCCCTTCCCCTGCCCTCATCCAGGGCACCTTTGGGCCATTTCCTTCACCTTATGAGATGAGCTCAAGGTGTAGAAAGGCATAGCTATAGATCCCTGGGTCTGGCCAGTTGCAGAGCTGGGTCCTAGGCCCTGTAAGAGGGCCATAAGTGAGGGACCACCTTGAGAACACCCCATCCTGCTTTCCACCCTTGGACTGTTACAAGGGGGCTTGAGAGATGGGCAGATTTCTTCCCCTGCCTCTTCCTAACTGGATTAATCTCACTTGGCCTCAGTTTGCTTGTTTGTAAAATGTAGTTAATAGTGTCTATCTTTCAAGGTTGTTATAAGAGTTAAATTAGAAAGTATATGCAAAGTCCTGGCACCCATGAGTCTTTCCCAAACTCAGAGTAAGCAGCTGAGGTCCCTTAGTCATAGCATCAAACCTTGACCATAGCTTGAGTGTTCAGTGGCATATGCTGCATGGCCAGAATCCCAGACTGGCTTGCTTCTGCCCCGGCCAAGACTTCTCCTCCATACAAATGGTCAGATTAAACAGCACCTGACATACCAGAAATTAAACTCATCACGGCCAGGCCTTCTAGAGAGGCTGAAATCCTGCCTGCTGGTGGGCAGATGATGGCTCCAGGGGGTGGGCTGAAAGTCACTTTGTAAATATTATTGAGCTGAGAGAGGAGGTCCAGAGCTGTGGACAGCCCACATCAGTGCTTTCGTCATCACAGGCTATGCTGTGCTCAGCCCCAGCTGTGTGAGGGAGTCAGCCCCAGGTTAATGCGATGACTGTCTTTAGATAGTGCCATAGTGAGCCCTGGCCTATACTCTAACAATTCAGCATCTGTGTTGTGGTAACTTCCAGGTCCACACTGGTTTTTCAGATCTCTTCCGTGGGCAGTCCTTGGTCTGTTCTGTGGTCAGTCACAGATCTGTATGCTATGGTCAGCCACAGGTTAGTACTGTGGCTACTTCTGAGTCTCTGCTGTGGCTGCTCCTGAGTCTGTGCTGTGGTCAGCCCTGGGTGTATGATGTGGTTACTCTGAGATCTAGGGTGTAATTGTTTCAGGTCTTTCTGGTTTCAAAGCCCTAGCTCTTTCTGCCATCCTTGTTGGTTATGAGTACCAAAAGACAGAGGGGAATGTCTACAAGTAACAGGTGTACCCTGGCATTGCCCCCTCTTGGAAGAGGACAGGCATACTGCCCAGGCACACAGATGCTTGGGCTGTATGGAACAAGTGGGTAGATGAATGATGGCAGAGGCTATACCCAGTTGTCAGTGGGGACCCAGACTCTCTCCTGTAAGCAGATTTAGACTGCAAGGAGACTGGGGCTGTAGAATTGTTGGAGAGGGTGAAGACGAGGGGAGAAAGCCTCGTGGGCAATGCTAGAGGTGGGATAAGTAACTGGAAGGCACTTTGCCCAGGACTCGTCATCTAAGCACCAACTCTGTAGCCCACTGGCTGAGAGCAGAGGGCAGTGGCCTCACAGAACTTTGTCCCTTAGCACCCCAGTCATCCAGGTTCTGTCCCTACCTGAGAAAAGTTTTCAAGGCCCAATGTCTGTGGTCATATCCTTCCCTACCACAGATCTCTAGGAGATTGGGCTGGAGGTGCCCTGGGAATTAGTAAACACTGCTTGGACCAAGGCCAAGCCACAAGGGAAATTGCCAGGGAGCTCCCAGAGAAGGACAGAAGTGACTCATTGCACAAGGAGCAAAGAAAGGGCACACCAAAACAGGTGAAATCACTGAGGCCCCTCGTTGCCTTTGACCCTATAGCCCTTACTCAGACAAACAGGGACGACACTGTGCTTACTGTCTTGTAGTAGTGTAGCAGCAGGCATGGAGAAAAGGCAGCTGAGCCCTGCCTTGTAGATCTCAGAGGGACATGGAAAAGGCTCAAGAAACACAAAAAATATGTGGAAGAAAACATCTCAAATAAGGTTCAGTTTCCCTTCCCTAAGACTAACATAGGAATGGGAAGCAGCGAAGATAAGAGAGGGAAGAAGTAGTGACAGTATCGAGGCTGAAGAGTCCCTGGAAGGGTGTTTCTTGTAGAGGTGAGAAAACCCCAAGTCTAAGGGCAGAGAGTTCCTGGGCCCCATTTCCCAGTCTTAAGAAGAAGACCATGCAGAAAGGAAATGGCCATTCACTATGTCTAGGTCTAGATAGGTCAAGTCTTTAGACATCTTCATGGAGTTCCTCACAACCCAGGAGTGAAGGAACGCAAGAATGTTTGTGCTTCAGGAACAGAGAGTTGCTAGACCCTAAAGTGACTTGAGAAGAAGGATCACTACCTACTAACCGAGGGCTGACAGTAAGCTTGATGGACGTGCTCCAAATGCTGGTCAGGCCAGATGACATGAAACACGGGGCCACTGCCTTCGCACTATGGAAGTCCCCTGGAACTTAGCTACCCTCTGGAAGTAAGGGGGACAGGGCTGAGGAAACCCTGAGTTGTGGAAGTTGTGGGATCTGATGAAAAAGGAGTTGAAGCTGCTGCAGAGCCTTCCTCCCCTGAAGTTCCCCTGCCACAGCCACGACAGGAAGTAGCCAAAACATCTCCACAGGTTTCCTTCCCAGTTTGTTCACTTCAGCAATTCTTTTTTAAAAATAAGCTCACTTGAAAACATTTTTTTCTTCTTGGAAATATGTGCAATTGCTCAACTGGAGAAAGTTCAAAGGCACCGGGAACAGCAGAAAAGTATCTGAGCCTCCCATTTAGCTACAAGTTGAAATAAATCTTGCCCTGTTCTCTTTGTTCTGGGCCATCCAGCAGCCTCTTCCCTGAGTCACTCACTGCAGGGTGACATGAGTCATCATCTCTAGGGTCAAGGACCACACGGTATTTCCAACTTTGTGGGAACCCGTCAAGGGAAGGGCCTCAAGGGGTGACCAGGAAGAGATGGAGGATCAGGGGTTGCTCCTAGGGCATGTGTGGGCTTGGCTCTGCCCTCCCCAGGGAGGTGACCTTAGGAATCACTGAGCCTAGCTGAGAAGCAGGTGACCCTCTACCTCATACTTTGGGGGAGCCTTTCCAGTGGTCCACAGGAACCTGCTTGGAAAAGTCACAAGGGCCCGAGTTACAGTTTTCAAGAATTTGAATATCTGGACCACAGGAACTATGTGCCTTATTCATGCTTTATACATATATTTATAAACATTCTATTATTATCCCTATGTCAAGTACAGAGTAAAAGGCAGAAAGGCCATTCACTATGTTTCGACAGTCTTTCACTCACTGAGTGTTTCTTGAATCAATGCATGGAGGATACGAGATCACTAATGAATATATAAGAAGATTCTGCTTTAATTGGCAACCAGCTTCCATAAATAGAGGACCCATGCAGAGGCAGCACATTCAAGTCCTTCCCGGGCCAGGCAGGTGACATGAATGACAGTGCCACCATGCAGAGATGGGGACTATGACAGGCCAGAGGGTACAGGTGCCATTTAACTGGGGCAGCTACTGTTCTCTTTATGGGTCATGAAAAAGCATCACTTTTGTTGGCAAGATCTCCCAATTTTCCAAGAAGAGCCAAAACCTTAGATGCTAAAAATAAAATCACCCAATTTAGAAATGTTCAAGCTGATACAAAAATTTAGAGAAATGCCATAAAGGCCAAATGCACACATCTCTAGGGAATTCATTCCACAGCCACAAGTTGCCATCCCTGATTTATCCCCTAAGAAATGTTCCTCCGTGCCTTGCTGTTAATTAATCTAATTTAAATCAGGTCTGGTAAGCAGTGCCAAGAACAAGTCCTCTCTAGGAAGCAGTGAGCTAAGCAGAACTGAGCTGAAGACTGGTAATTCCCCCTCCCACCCACATGTTCTCAGGGTGCTTTGTGATAGTGGGGATCTTTCTTTGCTGTCTGCCCCCTGTAAAAGATGCCCACAGAGCCTTCCCTTTGTCTGTGTCTGCCTTGCTCTAAGAGGCCACGCCTTGCTCCATGAGAAGTGCCTCTCCAGTCCAATGGCCACGAGCATGTTATCAGTCCAAACCCAGCTCAGGAGCAAAAAAAATGACATGCTGAGGCCCCTTGAACATGGCAGGGATTTGGGAGTGAAGTAGACTCGGCTTTGTCCCTGCTCTGCCTAGTACAGTTCAGTGACCCTTGATGAAGTGAGGGTGAACTTCTTGCGGCTCACTCTGTCATTTGCAAAATGAGGTTCAGATGCTTCTCTTATGGTCATTCTGAGATTTAAATAAGATAAAGTATGCAAAATACAGCACGCACAGTAGGCACCTAAGAAGGGTCCCTTTACTCACCTCTAAGAATGAGACTAGGTAACACAGTTCTCTGGGCTTCGTACAACAAGGCCCTTTGGTTATAATCTCCTCTTCATGCGGCTCATAGGTTTGGCCTTCTGGATTTTCATCCCAGAGCCGGAAGCAGCAAGTGACCATAAGCAATACTTGACAGAGCAAACTGACAGCTCATCAGCAAACACCCTGGCTGGTTCTGATCAGGTGCACACTCTCCTCTGATCTCTCCAACAGTTGTTTTTGTTCATGATATATTGGGGGGAGGGTAGTAAGAGGACTGGAAGTGGCATGATTCTAGTTTCATTTAAAAACTGTACATATTTTAAGTGTGTACGTTGTATGTAAAGTGTGCGTGCATGCGTGCGTGCGTGTGTGTGTGTGTGTGGGTGTGTGTGTGTGTGTGTGTGTGTGTGTAAGCTTGACCCATCCATGGGAGGTAAGGTAAAGGGAGAAGAAAGACAACAAATAGATCAAAGCCCAAATTTTAAAAGTGGTTATCTTCAAGTGGGATTAGGAATAGGCTCAACCTAACATATTTAAAATATTATTTATGTTTTCCATTTTTCCACAAAGAGAATGACTTACGTGCTTCATAATAATGGAATTGTAAAAGAAAAACATTTTTTAAAAAAAATTTTTTTGGCATCCTGGGAAAATGACATCAAGTGAGCAGTTTATGTTGTGTGACTGTGGACTCCTTAAGCGATCAGTGATCTTCGTTGCAGGATGTGAAGGCTGAGTTTCTTTGCAAAGGACTTCTGGATTATGGAACGGGGTCACGGAGAAGGCAGAGGAGGAAGCCCTGTCCTCTGTGAAGCTTTATTATTGAAGTCCTATCAGAGCAATGAGCACACCTGTACAGCAGAGACGATAGGAAACCTAGTTACCTTGTCAAGACAAAACTCAGCTGATAACCTCAAGAAGTTCTGAGTCCTACAGGGATTTTTCTGTGTATAGCTCCCTGGGCAGCTCTTACCCTTTAATGTTTAGTTCTAATGGCTCTCCCACTCGGGAAGCCTGCCTTGCTGTCTTCTTTCTGGTGCCCTCTTCTAGGCTCCAGGATCTTGCTTCCTTTTTCCTCTGTCACATTGTTTTGGAATCATTTTTTACAGGATCAGTGATTTTCAACTTTCTCTTTTGCTGCTAAGGCATATGACAAATATCTATCAAATAACAGAGATGACGTCTTTGTCCAGGGCTGCATGAGTTGTGAACAGTCCTCCAGTTAACTCTAAGGAGGCTCCTTGGCCGGAGCAGGCTCTATCTTCCCACTGCCTCTTTCACCTTCTCACTATGCTCCATTTAAGGCTCATGTCTGCTGGTGTGCTTCCAGACAGGAGGGCCAGGGTATCATTCACCTCCAAGAGTTTCTTGTACAAATGAACAAACAAATGAACAAATGCATGAATGTGTCACAACCTCCTCTACACAGAGAGGTTAGGAATACAAACACTGGTTTTTGAGGAGGTTTTGGAGGCAGAAGCAAATCGACCCCTTCAGAACTATTCCTATTTGTGGTTCTACCACAGGGGGCTTTGGAGTTCCTTATATGAATAATGAGGAGGACACCACCCTCTGATTTCTTCTACTGGAGCAATGTGAACGTGTGCCCCTGGGCTGCTGTATGTGCAGGTGGACAATCTTACCCAGCTCTTCCCATTGAACTTCTTGAGGTTACCAGCTGAGTTCTGCCATACAGGTGTGCTCATTTCTCCCACAGGATTTGAATAATAAAGCCTCACAGAGGACAGGGCCTCCTCTTCTGCCTTCTTCATGACCCTGTTGTACAATCCAAGGGTCCTTTACAAAGTGACTTTTAGGATTAACTTATCAGTAAAACTTTCAGCCTTAGCATAAACCCACAAGAGATCACAGAGAGGATCCACTGGCCCCTTCAGCTATACTTGGGAGATAGTCAAAGCACCCCAAGCAGTCAGTGGTATATGTTCAAAGGAAACAACAGCCCAGTGTCTACTGCCCTAGTGACTGGAATCACTTCCTTCCTAACAGAGTGGAGCTGTGACAGTTTGCAAGGTGGCTGGAGCCTCTGAACCCACATTTGGAAGTGTGGCCCAACACATGCTCTGATAAGGGAACAGACTTTGATACTAGGGGGTCCTTGGTAATCCAGCACCTGGAGTCGTCCATTCCTGTGAGTCAGGCCTCTGGGAACTACCGTTCCTCACTCTAGTGAGAAAGCTGAAAGCATCACGCCAGCTTAGAGGACCTTGACTAGACCCTAGCTGGGTCTACTCCTGCTCACAATGCACAGACAGACTTTTCCAGAAGCCATGCATGTGTGGCTGAGTTGGAGCAACAACTTCTTCCTTGGACCTTCTGCCTATGCATATGAAGATGTCTGTTCCTGAGGACTGGGTGAGGATAAAGACAGGCTGGTGCTTTGTCCACATGAGGTCTGTCAAGGGCCACACTAACCACCAGGAACAATTTGTCTAGAAAGCCATAGCAGCACCCGGTGCCTTGAGCTCCTTAAAAATTTTGTTCCAAATACAAATGAAACTTCTATGACTCAGCCATACTCTCAATCCCAAACAAATAACCAAAACCAATTCAGTTCCCATTGTGCCTCTCTTTAACATTCTTTTTCCTTCCATGTTCCCTTCTTCTATCCCCCCTTTCTCTCTTGTGTTCTGGGGAATGTGAGAACTGGTTTGTGAAGGCCAGAGAAAAAGATTACCCTGGTGCTGCCTGGGTGTCATTCATTCACTAAAGAAATGCTCAGTGAGTGCAGCCCATGTGCCAGGCTCTGTGCTCAAAGCCTTCCTAATGCTGGGTATTTTTGCCAGTGACCGTGCCATGGACCTACCCCAGTTACTATTTCCTGCAGCTTTTTCTCATTGCCAAGCCTAAGACCAAGAGGTTTCTGTTGTGTTCATGCTGTGAGAATATACCTCAATCCCAAGCCCCTCCTTTAGAAAGTAGGGACTCTTGGTATTAAACCTGAAATTTTATATGACCTGCTACATATCCAGTGCCTTGCTTCTGACCACTCTCAGCTCTGTGAGGAACGTCTTATAGCTCCATTTCCCAGGACAGAAAACTGAGCCTCAGAGAGGCAAAGGAATTTTCTCTAGTCACACAGTCAGGAGACGGAGTCAAGATTAAAGCTGAGTCTCATGTGCCCAGAATGTGGTCATTGTTCCACCTCAAAGAGGATTTATTCTGTTTTCTCTCACCTCAGCAGAGACAGAAAAAGAGCATTGGGAGATGTTTCCTGACAGGGGTATTGACGATTCTGGGTGACAGGCCTACTCACAGCCAATCAGGACAGCCTCAGGTGACATGTAGCCTCTCTTTCAGAAACTGAAAATACTCACAGTGTCTCCTGAGATCAAGAGGAAATAGGTAAAGGAGAGTGGGAAAGTCCTTGTCACCTTGACAAGATACATAGGCACACAAAATGCTCAACTTCATTGTACACCTTAAATTTTGTGCTTATACATATCAATAAAATGGGGGGAAAAAGAAATGTGAGGAAAAAAAGAAAATTTTATATTTCCTTAAAAAAATGAAAACATAACAAAAAAAAGAGGAAATAGGATTATTTAATACAAAGAAAAGAGACCTCTTCAGGGGCAGGATAGAGTACTCTCAGCTCCAGTGTGCTACCTCCATCATCTTCATGCTGGTGTCCCAGCTCTCAGAAGCCATAGAAGTGGACCCCACTGCCCAGGATAGGACACAGGGCAGAGTCTGGTCAAATCTGTGCTGGGGGAAGCCAAAGGCAGGATTAGGTGGGACTACTCGGGGATGAAGTGCAAACTGCCAACACCAACTGCTATAAGGAAGCAACGGCTTCACTGCTTTGGCTTCAGTCTCCCCATCCCCCTAGTATCAAAGTCTGTTCCCTTATCAGAGCATGTGTTGGGCCATCTCTAAAGTAGCAAATTGGGCTAAGTTGCCCAACTGTGCCTCATTCTTCACCCTACAAATTTAGGATCCTGTTATTTATTAAGAGTAGCCATGCAGCCAGAAATAGAGGGCCTAGCTAACAGCCCTAGAAATGGAGGCAGCGTTTGAATATCTTTGCAACATATTCCCTTGGTCACAGTGATTGGCTAAAGGTTGAGCATGCGACCTGGCCATAGTTAATGACATATGATAAGACTTTGCTGTGAATCCTGGGAAAGAAATTCTTACCCTTATCAGCAGACTCTGAATGTAAGAGGATGGGAACAGAATCTTTCTTGTGATGATAAAGAACTTATCTAAGTATGAAATCAATGTGAAACAGCACAGTTGAGAGCCAAAAAGAAATTAAATCCTAAGACTCACTTCTAAGGGCCTAATCTAGCTGTGTCTGATAGCCCTAGGTTTTTTTTTGTTTTGACAACCAATAAATACTGTGATTTTTTTTTTCTTAAGATGACTTGTGTTGGTTTTTTTTTTTTTTTTTGATACTTGCAATACAGAGTTCCAACTGGTGCAAGCAGCTTACCTAGCTTTTGTAAAATTGGCTGTACAGAGTCTTTTTCAGCACCAAAGTTTTTTTTTTTTTTTCTTCTTTACTCTGTCGCTTATCTGAGAGGTTACACTAGAAAACTCAGGTCTAGAATCAATGATCTTTCCTTGAGCTATTCTGTCACTAAAGGAATCCCTGTGCTCCTGTCCTTAGAACCTTCTCCTCCTCCTGCATCCCTACCTCCATCTATGGGCTCAGAATCCTTTCAGAAGCCCCAGCCCAAACCCCTGACCCTCAGCAATTCCAAGACATATCCCCACACTGCTGCACACCACAGACATGCATCTAAACTTAGCCTCCAAAGGAAGAACTAGGTTTTACCATCTCCATGTCCTTACTTAAAAGAGAGCATAACATCAATCAAGACATGTTCTCTGAATCAGATTTCAACCTTCAAGTGAATTTCAAACATCATTGCTTTTTAGAGATGATCATTCCACCTATCCCTCATCACAGTGAGGTGGCTTTGAGTGCCAACCCTATGCAGAAGAGTAGAGATGAGACCTGGGTAGCAACCAGCTGTGGGAACAGGCTTGTATCCCTGTGCTTGGGACCCCGTCTCAGAGTTTGGGGTAAGAATTCTAGTGTGCAGGGCAAGAAGGAAGCTTATACCCAGCCCACCAAAGCCAGCTGTAGGGTAAGAACAGCTGTGGATTTTGATCAGGGTCTTTTCTTCTCCAGTTGATCCTGAGTTGAATTGCAGACCAGTGCCTGTGCATATGTAAAGCGACATGCTCAAGGAACACCAAGCCATCCCCTTCATTATCTGGATCCATGCAACGCAGTGCAGAGTCTGAGTCTGTGGATATAGTTGAGCACAGGCTCTGGTAAGCTAGAAATGGCAGGGGTGGGTGGAGCCGGGATGAGGTGAGAGACGAGCTTGGGAAAAGCTCCCTCAACAGCAAACTCGGGGGTGCTCAAGGTACATGCATCCCAGCATCCTTCTACTTAAATATGTATGTGCAACTTGACTCCTTCATGAGACAGGAACTGCTGGATATTGATGTGAGAGTGAATCTGAGGCCTCAGGGTTAGAGAATTGGTATTTATAGGACCAGGAACTGCTGGATATTGATGTGAGAGTGAATCTGAGGCCTCAGGGTTAGAGAATTGGTATTTATAGGACCATGTGCTCTACCCAACTCTTTATATCCATTGTTTTAACTAGTCCTTATAATTACAGCCTTGCATGGCACCATAATTCCCACTTTACAGGCAAGAAAAAGGAAGCTTAGACAGGTAACAAATCTGTTCCAGGCATCATAATGACTAGGTATGTACCGTGAACATGTTTCAAATTCTTGGAGTAGTCTGACTCCAAGCCCAGGGCTGTTTCTAACACCCCATAATCAGGCTCTTCTAGGGTGATATAAGACCAGAAGTTGGTGTCATCAACAACTTTGACAGTAACCACCAACAACAAAGAAAATGACAGAGGACCAGAAAAGAGTTTTCTGGCTAAGGCTTCAACAATTTATCATGCAGAAGGTCTTGTCTTTAGTAATCACACCCATGTTTGTCTTGTCTGTTACACTGCAGTTTGTTATACATGCAATTATTCTTCTTTAGATAACTAGTAAACAGCATAGAGGTCATTCCAGGGTTAAGTTGAATCATTCTCATGAAACTTTTCCTTGTCCCTCCAAAGTCTGAGTTATGACAGCCCTGAGAGAGGGTTACAGTCAAGGTTATAGTCAGGGTCAGATGAAGGATACCTCAGCAGTTCTGCCGGGGCTATCCCGGAGGGAAGGGGCAGGCAGGATGAGATCTTGGTGACAACCAACTGTGGGAACAGGCTTGTCTCCTTCTGCTTGGGAGCTCTGGGGGAAGAGGGGATAGGCATAGGGAAATCAGTGGCACTTGACAGGCTTTTTTCAGTTCACCCCAGGAATAGCCCAATGCCAAAAAAGATAGACCTGGGAGAATCTCATCTTTGAGGAACACTTGCCCAGGGTGGTCTGCAGGTTACTTACACTGGCCCAGACTGCCTTATTTTCAACACCCAGTGGTTTTTCTAATCACTGAATGCCTTTTTCAGTAATGAAACAGCAAGCTTTGGAAGAACATCAATATCTATGTCAAAGAAAGGTTGTAGAACAGTAGTTTGAAAAAAAAAAAAGACACCAGAGTTGGAGTCATTTTGGAGACCAGGGCCTAGGACATTGTTTTCTTGGCTTTGCCTCAGGAGTCTTTTCCTCTGACCCGCTCTTTTTGGAATGCCTATGCAGGGACCTTTCCCTAGAGTTGGCAGGGTTGGGAAAACAAAGGCCAACTGGAGTCCAGCCAGCAGGTTTAGAGGCCAGGGCAGGCTGGGGACTAGATTGGAAGGCCAGGTGGTATAGGAGCCCCTGGACAGAAGGTGGTATTGTGCCTCTAGCCAATGCCTTACTGATATCTCTTGCTGCCTCAGTTGCCCCTCAATTATCTCCCCATTAAAATCTATGGCCTCCTTCCTTTGATGAGAAGAGCTGATAATCAGAAATCGATCCAGGGAGGGTTGTCCTAATAAAGTAATTAATCTTCCAAACAGATGAAGTGGACTTACTAAACCTTATCTGTGGTCATATTTCAATGGCTTCCCAAAAATCTACTCTCAAATTTGACTGATAACTATAGAAATCTGCATTGGTAAAATGAAGATTTCTGAGCCCTATCTAGGACTGCTATATCAGAATGTGGGAAGAGGGCCCTGGAATCTACATGACTAATATCCCTCAGGACAAGTAAGCTCAGGCAGCTTATTGCAAAGGCCGGAGCTAGAGAATCCTTGGTCTACCGATTAAGTCAAGGTTCACTGGCATACATGCAAGACTCTACCCTGAGCCTGTCAACCTCTGTTTATTCTCCACCAATGAGCACTAAATTATCCCATGGCCCAGCATAATCTACTGCCCCAGTTTCCAGAATATTCCATATGCTGTCAAACTTCAGTGCCACTGCTAAACTAAAAGGCCACCTCCCCGACCTGTGTCTGGGAAAGAGTCAGCCTCCAGGAACCACTTCATAATTCTTACCAGATTAACTCTACCTCATTTCCTTTGGCATTTTAAATTGCTTAGTTCGGAAAATAGCCTTTAGTCTTGTATTTGCCATTTCTTATCTCTGTGACTTTGGATCTTGAACTTTAACATCCTCACCAACTGTTATGAAAATTAAGTATGTAAATATATATAAATGATATTTACAGTGCTTAGTGCAGGGCCTAGCTCAAAGTAACTATCAGATGGTAGATTATTATTTTTATATTATTATGACATTCCTCTAAAACAGAGTTTAAAAAATTGTGGCCTGCAGGTCAAGTATGACCTACTGAATTTTATTTTTTTTAACTGAATGTTTTTATAAATAAAATCTCATTGGACTGCAGCCACAGCCATTCATTTGTGTATTGTCTGTGGCTGTTTTCACACTACAAGGACAGTTGAGTAGTTGAGGCACACAGTCCAACCCACAAACCCAGAATATTTACAATCTGTTTCGGAAAAGTTTGCTAACCCTGCTCTAACTTAATTGCAAGTATTTGTTTTCGGGTTAATAGCAACCCATGGATATTAATGGTAGATTGCTACCCAGCATTTTTCATCTTTGCATCCCTAACACTTGATGTAGTAGGGCTCAGAAAATGCTGAAATGAAGTAATTCTACAATCCAGTTTGAATGCACAAATCTTCAAAAATCCCAGCCTCTTTGGTAGTGGTCCTCAACCTCTTTGACATGACAGCAGAGTTTAGTTGAACATACTCTCACAAGGATGGGGGAGGGTACTTGCTATGTAGCAGATTGTTGGAGGATAGCACTGAAATGGTGAACAACAGCGGGAGGAAACTGAGAGTGAAGCTCTGCCTCCTGGCAGGTCAGCAGCGGTATTAGAGCCTTAATAGGAGTGTGCTGACAGGAGGTGGGCCTTTGCTCGTTGCTCACCTCATGCTCATCTTTCCAGGTGGTCGTGTCCTTCGAAGGCCACAGACCAATGTGGGTGCTCTGCCCTAAGGAAACATTAGGCAAATATTTCTTAAGGATTGGGGCTGAGGAAATGAGAAACCAGGGAAAGGTGAAAATTAAAATGAGACATCTGTGGGCAATCCACTGGAGACCCCTTTCCAGACAGTGGGAGCTTTTATCCCTCTATCCTTGGTTTCTAATAAAGTCTTGTTATTCTACATCTTGAAAATAAAATGAGGCATTTGTGAACCTGAGACAGTCCTAGTGGTGTAAGTTCTGAGCTTACCTATTCAAGCCCTGGGGCAGGGGAGATGTTGACCTTAGTGCTCCAGAGTCTTGTTACCTCCCACCACCTAAATTCAGTACCCTAGTTTTTTTGTTTTTTGAGACACAGTCTCATTTATGTGGTGCTGGGGAATTGAACCCATAGTTTTGAGCTTGCTAGGCAAGCATTTAATTGCTGAGCTACTCCTCCAGCCCCTACTGTAGGACTTGAAGCTGGAATATTTTTCTTTATGGAAGTGGAAGGAAAGCCCAGCCCCTCTTAGAAAATTGTTCCTCTGAAGAATAGTGTGCTCCCACTATCCAAAAGGGCATAGATGGGTGGTCCAAACAGTTTAATGACCCCTGTGGTGCTTAATGTGGGCAATGTGATCAATAGATTTTAAATAAATGAAGTAAACAATTGATGATTTTTCTCTGCAGATTTACATTTGTTTCAACTATTAATTTACATTTTCTGAGCAAATTTTCTTGCAGGAAGAGAACTAGGATTTGAAGCAGTGAATCCATTTCTTTGCAAGCTGGTTATCAAACTGTTTGAACAGTCATGAATCTCTGAGCCTGGCTTTTAGCTGTCAGGGTCTGTGCAATGTTTTTCAGGCTTTTGACTCTGGAGTGCACTGGTTGGAGGACTGGCCTCCCACAAACCCTGGTGACCAAAGGCAGTGTGCTGAGAATAGAAAGTTTGACAGAGATTCTTGTGGCTCTTGTATCTCTCAACTATGGTCACTTACTCTAGCCCTCTGTCACAAGCACATCAACTTCCTCCTCCCACCACTGTCTTTTCCTGAGATTTGAAGATATTTTCTCCCTGGAGCAGATCCTCAGAAGATAAGAAAACACTGATATGGAAAACTCTGAGCCTCTGAACTGGGTGAAATGGAAACATTGAGCTCTCCCCTGAGGCTGGATGAGAAGCTGGATAGAAGGCCAAAATTCATTCTTTTCTTGAGCCTCTGGGAGCGGGGACCCCTTCCCCCCACTTTTACAAAAGCAAAGCCCTCTTCTACTCTCCTGCTAATAACCCCATGGGCCCAAATCCTCACAGTCTGCAGGACCTAGTTATCTGGGGGCAAATCTGTCTTACAGTAGATTGAACTTGCATATATTTACTTCTCCAGGTGATTTATAACTGCCTGCTTCCTAAAAGGGCCTGTGGCCAGAAGTTAATAAGAACACTGAGAAGCCAAGGGAGTTAAAAATAACAGCTGTAAAAGAGGGCAAAAGAAAGAAGACAAGTCTGTGCTGAGGTGGGGTGACTGCACAGCTCTAGGACCTGGATAAGAACCTTGGGTCTCAGTTTCTACTGGCATAACTAACAGAGAATATCAGTAGCATTTTGCTTTCTACTATTGCACGAGTTGCAGAGCAAGGATTAGTTTCAGCTTGAACTTCTAAACTGACCCTTAGCACAAGAGAAAGGGAGATAAAAGACAGAGATTTTGCATTTCAGGACCTTAATGTTCACTTCATGGAAAGAATCATCATGCAACCATGTTACCAGGCTGTTTACACAGGACAACCTGGGGTTACTTTTGTCTTGATTTTTTTTTTTTTTTTTGAGACATGGTTTCACTCTGTAATACAGGTTTGTCTTGAACTCACTAGGGAGCCGGGGTGGCCTCAAACTCATGGCAATCCTCCTGCCTCAGGCTCCCACATACTGGGATTACAAATGTGCACCACAATAGTGCCAAGCTATTATGTGGTTTTGGGGGACTGAACCTCGGGCCTCAAGCTTCCTAGGCAAGTGTTCTAATCACTGAGTAAATGCCTCCAAAACCTTGCTTTGATTTTTAGAGCAGGCACTGTAAATAGAGATTCTAGATATTATGTGCATGTCTGAGTCTGATGGCTGGTCATCAGCCTTCTCTGATGAGTAGACCCAGACTGCAGGGGGTTCTAGGAAATGCAGAACCAAAATGATATGAAGGACCTTTTAATTTAGGGATAGAATACATTGCCTTGTAATTTCAATATTTCTATTCTGGAGGTTGGAGGAATAGCACAATAGTTAGTGTGCTTGCCTAGTAAGTACAGGCCCTGGGTTCAATTTCCCAGCACCACATAAGCTGGGCCTGGTGGTATACACCTAACATCCGAACACCTGGGAGGCTGAGACAGGGAGATTGCTATGAGTTCAAGACCAGTTTCTACTAAACAGTGAGAAGTTGTCTCAAAAAAAAGAAAAAAGAATCAAATCTGGCTGTAGGTCCCTACCATTTGATGATTGTGATGAACAGGTTATTTCACAAACTCTGTAACTAACCACAGATCTCTCAGAGGAAAACCAGAAAAAGCACAAAGACTATTGTTATGAGCTGAAATGTGCTCTCCCTCAAATTCTTATGTTGAAACTCTAACCCCCAGTACAGAATATGACTGTATTTGGATATAGGGCTTTTAATGAGTTTATTAAGTTAAATGAGGCCATTAGGGTGGGCTCTAATCCAGTCCAACTGCTGTCCTTATAAGAAGAGGGAATTTGGGTTCTCAGAGACATCAGAGATGCACGCACACGGAAGAAAGACCATGTGAGGACACAGAGAGAAGGTGGCCATCTCCAAAGCAAGGGTAGATCCTCAAGAGAAACCAAACGTCCTGAAATTCTGATCTACAACATGTTGCTATAGCAGCCCTAACAAGCTCATACAGCTACTGACAGATTGTCTGCACCGTATCAGATATAAATTCAAAGAAATCAAGGCTACTGGGTCAAGATGGTGGACAAATAACAGAACTGCACAATGTCTCCTCATTGACCCACTTAAAAAATTGAGAATTTAGTCATAAAATGCCTGTTCAATGTAGCTAGGACAGAGATGAGCACCCCAACAACTGAAAGGAGGCAAGGAGAAGGTCAGAAGTCCTGAAGGAACATTGAAAATGGAGGGAAAAAAAACCCAGCAGCCTAGGAAGCCACCCCAAGCTGGCTGCAAACAGCTGGAAGCCTCAGGCATCTGCAGTCAGAGGAAAGCCTGCCTGAAGCCTGGAACATCTGACCAAGCTAGGAGAGGAAGCAGTGCCCCAACACCTGACAGGAGGCCATGGGAAGGTCAGGAATCCTGAAGTCATACTGGAAGTAGAGAAAAACAGCAGCAGCCGATTCAGCAATCCTGAGCTGCCAGCATCCACAGACCGCAGACAAAGGAAAGCCTGGAGTACAGAACCTCAGATTGAGGTAAGCATGAATCCAGAAGAAGTGAGAATTGCCAACAGCTGGTAACCCCAGCATCCTAAAAACAAACCTGCAGGTAGCATATACTACAAATGCAATGTGTGCTCCCTCTAGAAAGGGCCTCCTGAAGCCCAGAGCAGAAGCAGCACTCCACAGCCATAATGGGCAATGATGTAATCAGGAGCCATTAAAAAAAATAAAGCCCAAGACTGAACCAATTAGAGTAAAAGAAAGCTCAAAAGAGCACATCAGGGCTATCCTAAAATGGTGCCTAGGAATAAACTGGCATAAGAGACAGCTGCAGGGAGGAGTAAAAAGGCTGTCAACCTCCCAAATGGCTCAGTAGTAGATGTACCTCTGAGAGTGGAGAGTACCGCACTCAGGGGGAGGAAGCCAGAACAGGTGGGAGAGCTTTGCTGAGCGGCCGGGGGGTGAACAAGATACCTCAGAGGCCATTAGACTGTTAGGTCCATCCTCACGGCTTATTCCTAGCACAGAACCAAGAGAAACTGCAGCTCCCCACCACACACCATTATAGCCATTCAAAGAAGCCTCTCAGCTCAGCTTCTAAAGTGAAATCCCTCAACACCAGAAACATGGGAAGAAGACAGGCAGATGACTGAGACCCCAGAAACTAATGCCATGGGCCCTGAAATAGTGGAATTCATAGGGAAGGAAGTCAGAAAGCAAACAAATGAGTCCAACAACCAGTTCAAACAAGATATTCTCAAAGAAATGCAAGCAACTATCAGCAGGCTTAGAGAGGATCTTAGTAGACAAGTAATGATCCTAGTGGAGACAAAGCTCACTCAGCATATTGAAGCCACAAATAAAAAGTTGGGTGAGGTAAATAAGGAAATGCAAGATATGGAGGAATATTTTAATAGAGAAGTAGAAAATCTAAAAAGAAATCTAGATGAAATTGAGAACATGAAAAATATATGTAACAGCAGGGGAAGGTGACCCACATATTATGAGGACAGAATTTCAGATCTTGCAGACAAGGCTGAGGAAACAAATGATATAATTAGGGACAAATCCAAAGTTAAAAATGATCAAAGTAGCTAGCTGGATGCAACAGCGGATGGATGATTCAAAGAGAACCAATCTCGGCATTATAGATGTGGGAGAAAGAGCAGAAGACAGCACCACAGGTATAAAGAATTTATTTCACTGCAATACTGCAAGAAAATTTCCCTAATCCAGGAAAAGAAATTAACTTCCAGGTACAAGAAGTTTATAGAACACCAAACAATCTCAACCAGCAATGAGACTTACCATGACATATAATCAAAATCTCAGAAATACAACATAAAAAGAGAATATTAAAAGCAACAATAGAAAAACAGACATTATTCTACCAAAAAAACCCCATTCAAATTACTACAGATTTCTCAATGGCAAACATTAAAGATTAGGAGAACCCAGAGCAAGATCTTTCAAACTTTAAAAGACAGTAAGTGTTAACCCAGGTTGTTATATCCAGCAAAATTATCCCTAAAAATTGAAGAAGTAAAAATTTTTCATGACCAAGAATCCCTCAAGAAATTTGCAACCAGTAGTCCAGAATTGCAGAAAATACTCGGAGGAATCTTTAAGAGAAGCAGAGAGACAAGCAGCGCGCGCGCACACACACACACACACACACACACACACACACACACAAACACACACACACAAACATGGAGGAAAGAAAACACCTAAAGAGAAAGTGTAACAACAAAAACAACAACAAAAAAAGATTGGTATTTGAATCATTTGATTGGCATCTTTTTAAAACAGTACCAACTGTCTCATAAAATCTGTGAATCTTCCCCCATAATTATTATTTTCAATAGTATGTAAGTTTACAAAACACAATAATTATATTCAATGTGAAGAAATGGTATAGAAATCTTTAAAAATATGTATGCATGAAGTTAGGGATGGATAGGTAGGTAAAAGGATAAACCAAATCTGGCAAAATGTTTATAATTAGTGAAATGTGAGTAAACAATTTATGAGAGTTAAAAAATCTGAAATAACTTAGCATGCCATTCTATCTATTGCTTTAACTGTAACATACTTATATGATACATATTTAAGTTCATTTAATGTAGCAAATTGATATAGACTTAAGCTTGTTTAATGTAGCAATTTGCTTTTTTGATATTGGGTGTGAGTTTATCCTCTTTGAGAGAGGCAGAGGGATAAGTAGCACCAAAAAACATGGAGGAAAGAAAATATCTAAAGAGAAAGTACAACAAAAAATAGATCAGCATTTGAATCATTTGATTGATATACTTCTAAAATAGTACCAGCTGTTTTATAAAATCTGTGAAATTTCCCACATAATTATTATTTGTAATAGTATATTAGTTTGCAAAACAGAATAACTATATTCAACATGGGAACTGGAATAAAATCTTTAAAAATATATATGCATGAATTTATGGATGGATAGGTAGATAAAATAATAAACCAAATCTGGCAAAATGTTAGCAATTAGTGAAATATGAGTAAGTTATGAAAGTTAAAAAATTCAGAAATAACTATGCCATCCTATCTATTGCTTCAAGTATACTTATGTGATATAGATTTCAGTTCATTTAATGTAGCAATTCAATACAGACTTAAATTTGTTTGTAGCAACTCGTTCTTATTCAGTCTTTGACATAAGTTTATCCTAAGAAAACTGATTGATGTAATGATAACCTTTTGAATGTACAAACATTTGCCTTTAAGTACTCAGCTAGGGCATTTCAAATTTAACTTCTCTCTTTTTCTTTCTAACATTTACTAGCCTTATGAATTACATTGTTACAGTTCTTTTCTTATGTGGACTGGTGGGTGAGACCAGGTTAAAGAATCTCAACAAAGATATAGCAAAATATAGAAAAAAAGAACTTTTGGTAAATATGCCAATAAAAGAATCAGCTGGACTCAGAGAAGAGGCATCAAGACTTGGCCACAGCAGCCCATTTTAGGAGTAGGAAGCTGAGCTAAAGAGTGGTGATTTGAGTGAAATGAGTCAGATGCAGAAGATTAAATATGTTAAGTATCGTATGGTTTCTCTGATTTGTGAAACTCAGAGTCATTCTATAGAACCACATGATGTGATAGTGGGAGTTAGGTGGGTGGGGAGGCCAAAAATAGGAAGGGATTGTAAAGTTTATGTGATATATATGCACACAAAATACTCAAGTTCATTGTAAACACTGTGTATTGCATATGGATATTAATAAAATGGTGGGGAAAAGAAATTGAAAGCAGAGTGAGAAGTTTAAAATGAGGCAATCACCTTGGAAAAGAGTTTGTCAGTGCCTTGAAAGGTTCAATTTGGTGTCTCAAACACTAAATCTTTGAAATTGAGATCAGTAAATTTTGGAAATTAATTGCTTTAGGATTTTTCCAGGCCAGCTCTGAGGTCTTTCCAGGAACTTTCCAATGAAATAACAATGTTCTAGATCAGGCTCCCAGGCATGCCACCTTTGAAGAAGTAAAACTGTTTGTATTAGCTGATGATATAATCTGAATATTTAAAGACCATCAAAATAATGTAATAACTAATAAATAAGTTTAGTAGAGAGGCAGGGAATAAGATTGATATATAAAAATCAATTATATTTCTACCCATTAGCATTAAACAGTCTAAAAATAAAATTAATATCTATTTACAGTAGCATCACAAAAATAAAATATACTCTATAAAACAAATGTAAAATTATACTATGAAAGCTACAAAAACATTGTTGAAATTAAAGAAGACCAAAATAATGGAATGACACCCAACGTTCATGTATCAAGTGGCCTAACAATGTTAACATGGAAATACTCTCAAATTGGTCTACAGATTCAACAAAAAACCCTATCAAAATTCTACCTGCACTTTTTAGGTCAAAAGCAAACATTCTGCACTTGGGGAGGCAATTGAAAAATTGCCAATTTTGGATAAAAGTACAGGTGACCAGGATAACTAAAACATTCTTGGAAAAAAAATCAATGAATCACATTTCCCGAATTTCAAAACTTGCTATACAACCACAGTGATGCAGAGACAAACATCAATACAACAGAATTGAGTCCTAAATTAACCCTTATATCTGTGGTCAATTGAGCTCAACTCCTAGATACAGTCAGTTAAATTCTGTTCCTAAATATAGGCCCAAAAGAAATAAAAATGTAGTACACACACACACACACACACACACACACACACACACACACACACAAATGTATACAATGTTCATGGCAGCATTTCTCTCTCTCTCTCTCTCTCTCTCTCTCTCTCGAGACAGGGCCTTGCTCTAGAGTCCAGGCTGCTCTTAAACTATGTAGCCCAGGCTGGCCATAAACACATGACAATCCTCCTGCCTCAGCCTCCCAAGAGCTAAAATTACAGTTTGTGCCACCACACCCAGCTCATGACAGCACTTCATAATAGTCAAAAGGTAGATACAAACTAAATGTCCATCAAGTAACTAATAGGTGAAGAAAATGTGATATATTCTCACAATGTAATATTCATCGTAGAAAGGAACAGGGTATTGATACAGGTTGAAATCTAAACCTTGAAATGATTTAAAGAACAAACCTTAAAACATTATGCTAATTGACAGAATCCAGTCACAAAAGATCATTGACAGCATGAACCCATTTATGTACAATGTCCAGAATGACAGCTCTGTAGCGACGAAAAGCATATTAGTGCTCACCTGGGGCTGGCAGGATGGGAGGAGGAAGTGAGACCTGGCTGCTAAGAAATATGGAGCTTTTCTGGGGGTGATAAAAATGTTCTAGAAATAGTGTTTATGGCTATATAACTCTATGAATATACTAAAATCCAGTTAATTCTGTACTTTATATGGGTGAATTGTATATGAATTGTATCTTAATAAATCTGTTTTAATATAAAAATAAAATTTACATGGGAGAGAAATAAAGATAAGAAGCTAGTTTGGGTGCTATCTCTGTGGGCACAGTTTCCTCAAACTCAAAAAGTGGAGATTAAACTAGATGACTTAGATGCTTCCTTCCATCCCTATAATCCTTATGTGTACATAAAGTGGGTGAGAAACAGAGATAAGAGTTTGTGTGTAGGATGGGGTCACGTGTGGAGAAGAGCAGAAGGAGAAGACACAAAAAAGGACAAAATAACTCTAAGATATGAAGGGACAAGGGACATAAGCCCAGAGAGAGAGATAGAAGACAAGATGCCACCGGATAAAAGGAGAGATTCATTCAGGATGACTGTGCACATCACTCGTCCAGGCTTCCACTTGGCAAATATTTACCGAGCACCTACAGCACAGTTGTAAACTTGGCAAGCGGAGCCACTCAACTCAGATGAGAGACTAAGCAGTACATCGGCAAGGACAAGCATGGTCGTGTGAGCCGGGGAGAACTAGCAAGGCATGCACACACACACACAAGCACACCCGCACTCTGTGTACATGCAACATTTACGAGAGTAGAATCACTCCTGTGGCATATACCTTTTCTCACCTGAGGCATTTAGAATTCTGTAAGCAAAGACATTCAAATAGATACTGTGTTTTTACAAGTATGGACGCTGGGGGTGACATGATACAGTTCTCACCTGGAAGTCTCTATAAAATAAGGCTTCAGGACAGGGTTCAGATGACAGCCCAGTTCTCTTTCCCTTCATCAGAAAGGACTGACAGCAGAAACAGGAATGTGAACAGTTATAAGCACATCAACACTACACTGGAAACTTCCAGAACACGTTCTGTTCCCTTCTTTCATCCCCTTCAGATGCGACACAGTGTTGTGCCTTTCTCCTTTCTTGTGGATCCTCTGCTGCGCCCATGAAAGGGATTTTCAGCTCAGGAGGAAAAGCAGCTCCTCTGTTCCTGTGGTGGCAGCTCCCTGCCAGTTCAGCCAACTCTGAGGAGAAACGGCCAGGGAAGAGTCTGGACACTTCTTGCTTTGGTCCCTCTTCTCCTAACTCTAGACTTAGGCAGAATCCGAGCTGCACAATACTGAAATAACCTTCAGTCACACCCTAAGATGGCAGCTCGTCCTTTTGTGTTAGTTTGGGAAGGATTCTCTTTGCATCACTTGGTGTTGGGTGCTTTGAACACTGCGTACAGATACACAAGCAGGAAATTCCCAGCCAACTTCCCAGCAACTGGGGAAGAAAGGGCATGGCAATGGGTCTGCAGGATCTAGGCAGGCTGTACCAGAGCTGGGCTGGAAAGCAGCCCTGGGGCTCATGAAGGTCTCCCTGGCTTCCCACCACTTGGAGCAACGGTGAATTAATGTGATTTAGGCTCCAGAAATAACAGTCAGAGCATCTAAAATTGCCTTCCATCCGGGGTTGAGCCAGTCCCCTGAGATGTCGGCACTTCTAAAATGCCCGTTTGCTCAGCGTGCCTTGTGTCTGGGCCACGGTGGGGTTCTTCTGGTCTACTTACTTCTTCCCGCCCCTGTCTGCTCTGTATCATACTTACTGCTTACCAAATAAGATAGTCTTGAGATTTATGTCTGTTTATTACTGTCACCAAGTCAGAGGCCTTTAACCTGGCACATGGCTTAGAAGGGCCTCTTGGAGAAGTAGACTGGGTAGCTCTCTGTCATTGAGTTGTGACTTAATTTCTGGAAATGAAGATTAGGGAAGAAGAACCTCCCAGAGAGCTCCGAACCTCTGACCTACTGGTGATGTCAAAGGGAGTAGTTTACTCAAGATTGGTCTTTCTTTGACCAGGTAATTTTGGGATTCCTGGAGATTTTGTCATCATGAAGACTTGTCACTTCAGGCATACCTCAGTGCCTTTGTATATCTGTGTTCTGTATGTGGGCTGCCTTTTCTTACCTCTTACCTGGCCAACACTGGGAAAGCTGAAGTGTTCATCAAGCTTATCTACTGTAAATGTTTCTGGACAGCCACCTTTGTCTAAGGGACAAGCCTAGAGATTTCATGCCTGGAGATTCACATGCTTCACTTCTCACCTTCATCTGCCATGATTCCCAGCCACCTTACTCAAGAGAGCGGCCTGAGAATGAACATCACTCTGCTTCTTGGAGATTGAGCTCCAGGATTCCAACAATTAACCAGTCAGGATCTATAAGCTCTGTAGGAGCTCTGTGACTTATATTTATTTGGTGTTTCTAGCCTAAAAAGGGGGACTTTCTCTTTATGGTCTCCATGCTCTTCATGGTCCCTGACACTACTTCTCAGTGGCCTCATTTTGCTCTCTACATGCCAGTTGTGCAGAAGAGAGGACGCTGAAGAGGGCAGACAAGTTAATGTAAGTATCAGTTTCCTCCACTGTAAAATGGGACTAATATAGTTTCTGCCTCAGGCTAAGTGAGAGGAGGAAATGAAATGTGGAAAGTGCTCAAGAGATCATCCGGAGCTTTTGCCTGCCTGATACCTAGTACCCCTCGTGGTGCCAGTAGCATCTTTGTTGTCCTCACGATTAGGGTGGAAGAAGTGGGCCTGTCACACAGGATTGGCCCATCAGAACACCCCGGGTCCCAAGCTAAAGTGACTAATTAAATATAAACACATGATTCACACCAGACCAATCGATATAACTTGGTGTCTTTGCTGATACTATTAGGGCAGTTCTTGCTGCTGGGGGTGCTGAGAGGACAGGATGTAAGCTGGAAATGGCAGGTACCATGGTGTCAGAACAAAGGAGAGGCCACCCGAAAATCCATTCAATACCAAGGACAGTTGAGAGAGGGATGGAATGAGCCCACTGATCCAGCTCTATCCAAAAGCTCCCAAGACTTTTTAGCTATATGACTTAGAAAATTCTGACAATTATTTGATCTAATTTGAATCGGCTTCCAGTTTGCACAAAGAATTCTGGCGAATATGTAGCCTAACAGATTTGAGTTACCTGCCCACTTCCCACTCCCTTGCTCTGTGAGGCCCTCCTTAGCCCTTGAAGAGATGATCCTGTAGCACCCCACCTTATCCTCAGTCTCTTGCCCTTTAATCCTGCTTCTACACTGATCACTCTCAAATGTGGGCTTAGAAGACTCCTTGACTCTGAACCACCTACAGTTCAAGTCCTGACTTCCTCATCTTCCCTTCAAAGCCCTCCATAATATGGCCCTAACTGCCCTTGGGGCTTGTCTTTCATATCTAGTTCTCCTGTTTCCCACTCACATCAACCTGCCCGCCACCCCCCTGACCCACTAGCTCCTCTGCCCCATCCTGGCTTTGGAAGGCCTTTCTCCCTTCTTGCCCAAATCCACCTACTCAATCTCTTCTCTGTTAATAAGCCTTTGTAAGTGGCCAAGGGCTGAGAAAATTACTTTCTGTCCTTAACATCCTCTCAAAAATATAGTTGTGTGAGCAACTTATTCATTGCTAGAATATAATACCTGACACTCACAATTTAAGGGGGTGGGGGACAAGGTTTATTTTAACTCGTAGTTTCAGAAGGTCTCAGTCCATTCATGAGCAGCTAGCAATGGTAGAAGCACATGGCTGAGGCCCAGCCAGAAAGAAACTATACACAGAATGACAGGACAGGAAGCTGAGTGGGCAAGGCAGAGCGGAGCTGGTCAAATCCCAGCAATTCACCCCTTAGAACCAGACCTCCTAACACCTCATGAAATTCATACATACTCCACAATATCCAAATATATGAAGCTTTTGGGGGGATATCCCAGATCCACACTGTAACCATAATACTGCTTGATCTGACTTGGGTAAGACTCATTTATACACAATATTGAGAGTGGGGAGGATGTCTCACTTATTTCTGGATTCTCTTGGGATTCTTGCACAAGGTTTGTCCACATAGGCCCTCAATGAGGTTGCTGAACAGATCTCAGCCTCCAACTGATAGGCTCTGTGTTCCCTACCCCATTCCCTCAACCATACTCTAGGAGAAGAAACCTAAATGCTAGGTCATCTTCATTTCACCAGAATTTTTTTTTTAAGTATAATAAAATACGTTGACTATGACCACTGAAGAGATTATGTCGACTTGAGGGAATCAGGAACCTCACCTGGATTAGGGTTTGGGAACCACAACTAGACTGGGAATTGAGAACCAGCCTGGATTAGAGTGTGAGTGATTTGCGGGCCAGAGAATGAGGGAAGAGCACCCACCCAGATGTGGGAGGCCCAACTGGAACTCCCAGGTTATAAAAGGAAAGAAGAGGGAAGAATGGCACAGCTTCTTCCTCTGGGAAAGCTCTCGCCTTCACAATTGTCTACAGATGCCAACTTGCTACACGCTGCAGATCTTTAGCACTGACTTGCTCCAGTCTCGGCTTGTGCCTGTCAGCTTGTTGCTGCTCTTCATTAGCCGATCTTCAGGCTCCAGTCTTCACCATTTGTTCTTTGAACAACAGAGATCCGCAGCAATCTCTCCCCTCACTGGCTGTCCTGCAGTCCCAGGCATGAGATCTTCACAGCTGAGCAGCCATATTGAATTATCTCTATCCTTGAATTTGTAAGCCTTCCTAATAGATCCTTTTTGTTATAAAATCTGTAAATTCTGCCTTTTGAAAGAACCCAAACTAATACATTGATATAAAACTTATAATTATAATTATTTTTAATGGATGCAATTCAGTCTCACTACATATATTCACAAAGTATTGCTATATACATGATTATATGAGGTTTGGTTTGACTATACATTGTAGGAGCGGAATGCTGAGTCATATGGAAATCCTCCATTTACCAGAAAGCTGCCCAATCTTGCTACCCCTACCCCTCACTGACTACTGGATCTACTTAGCTGACTTCTGCTGGTAAGAGTCCAAGGGCTTTTAGAAAGAGATAGTGCATGTTGATTGTCATATCCTAATGCCAAGCTTTAATACTAACCTCTTGCTGTTTAGAGCTTTCTGTTGCCCAAGCTACTTCATACCCACAATTTAATTTCTTATAGCAATAGTGAGTGTCAGAAACTATGATGTCTGCTTTTCAAATGCAGAGGCCAAGAGTCAGTCGGGTAGGACAATTTTGCAAGGTCACACAGACACAACAAACACTCTGCCCCAATGCCTTTCTACACCACTTCAGGGGCTTCTCACTTGCCTTTTGGTCCAAGATCATTTAAAAATAATCAGCTTCAGAAATTTATTCTCAGATACACCATGGCTATTTATTTATTTATTTATTTATTTGAGACAGTGTTTCTGTCTATAGTCAAGTCTATAGTCAGTCTGAAGTCCTGTGCCAGACTGGGCTTGAATTCAAAGCAATCCTCCTGCTTCAGCCTCCTGAATGATGGAATTATAGGTATAGACCACCACACCCAGCTATTATGTAGTGTTGAGGGATTGAACCTGTGGTCTTACACTTCCAAGGCAAGTGCTCTAATTGCTGAGCTATGGCCCCAGCCCCCACCATTGTTTAAATGTGGCCCTTGCTGGGTGACTGGTCAATGCTGGCACAGACTTCTGTATAAGCTGTGCCAATTACACCTCATTTACAATCAAAACATTGTCCTGGGACAGATTCTGCCCATACCAAGGAGCCTAGCTTTTACCTTTTCTGGGTCTTCTGTCACTTTCTGGCATTCTGGTTTAAAGGCCTCTTTTGATGTTCACATGAAGATAAATCTCAGTGTTTCCCATGAACCTGATTCAGCTCCTTAAGTTTCCTCTCTATTCTTTTGTTCATCCTAAGCATGTTCCATTTCCTTCTTAGGAGGGAACTGTTTTTTGGACCTGAGAGCCCCTGACCTCTTTGAAATAGGAAAGAGGCACAATGATCTCCAACATTATGTCATAGTTATCTTCAGCCTGCTGATTGGAGGCTTTCAATCCCAGTTTCCTAAATCTACATGAGACCAGGAGACTGTAAAGACTAAAATAAGCAGGGCTGGAGATATGCCTCAATGGTTAAAACACTTGCCTAACTAGCAGCTCAAGGTCTTGGGTTCAATTCCCCAGCACCACATAAATTGGGCATGGTGATGCATGCCTGTAATAATCCCAGCACTTGCGAGGCTGAGACAAGGGAATGCTGAGTCTGAGGCCAGCCTGGACTACACAGTGAGTTCAGAACCAGTTTGTACTACAGAGCAACGCCCTGTCAAAAAAAAGAATAAGATAAGCAAGTAATAATAGCATTCCTTATTTACAAAAGTTATGTCATGGGCCTGGTGCTTGAGGTATAATTAATTAATTCTCTAACTTCCCTGTGAGGTAGATACTATTTTGCAGATAATGAAACTGAAGCTCAGTGAGGTGCTGTTACTTCTCCAAAGTAACAGATGGTAGGGACCAAATGAGGATTTAAAATCATCAGAACCTATCTCACCTTTGAGTGAACCTCTGACAAGGGGTAGACAAGGACACTCACTAATTCCCCAAACCCCATGGTTCTAATATGTTGCAGAATTTGAAATTCATGTATTTACAAAAATGTTAAATTTTATATCATGTGAATTTTTTATCAAAATAAAAAATAAAATAAAATCATCAGATCCCATGATTTCCCCATGCCACCCACAGTCTTTCTCCCAGATAGAAGCCTGTTGGTGTGGCCTACTGGAGCCTTCCTTGGCAGTTCTCCAAATGATGAAAATTAACTCTCTAGATGCTGTGAGATTCATCCTATACCATTCAAGCCTGAAGGCCCCAAGATAGCTTTCCCAAACCATATCCTATTCAATCTCTCTTCTGCATAGTGTTTGGTGCTCAAAAAAAAAAAAAAAAGTCAATGTATCATGACGTTTGAAAACATCAAGATATGTTTTTGTCTTGCAGGACATCTCAAAGCCTTTAGGAAGCAAACATACGATATAAATCTACAAGGAGGAACAAAAAGACATATTTCCAATCAAATCTGACCAAACTGTTTTTTCAAGGAGTTGTCACAGTGTTCTCTACAAAACAGTAGTCTGAGAGCCTACAGTCCTTTTGTATCTGAAGATGAGAGGATGGAGTGGTTATAAAAGTGGAAGCTTGGAGCCATGACACTAGCTCTAACTGACAGACTGTTACCCCTAGCTTGAGGCCTTTGATACCCCTCTCCTTCCTTGTGGAGATGGTGAGAGGCCGCATGTTTCATAGGTAAGCTGGGAGAACTGACTTAGAAGCAAATGTCCCTCTTCTTCCAACTCTCAGTTCTCCACTGGGGCAGGGGAGCAGGGAGAGCATCAGCTGGGTATGGCAGGAGAAGGGCTTGGCAGACAAAACTGCCCAGAAATTCTGAGCACCTATACAGTCACTTAATGCCAGATGCATCGCCCACATAAAACTTTGTGTTATGAAACATCTCCTTGTAAGTTGAGGGAATGGTATGTGTCCTGTGATCCAGCTATTCCCAGTTGACCAGGGAACAGAGTGTCTCTGGCTGTCATTTGCAAAAGGTCATATTGGGTCTCAAGGGTACAGAGTGTAATGCAGTGGGCCTGAAACAGCTTTCAGGATCCTGCATCTACAATATGCTTCAAGTGGATGCTGATGCTGCTGGTCCCTAGATGATACTCTGGAGAGTAAGGTGGCAGGGACAGGGCCCACTATCCATCAGGCACAGTAAGAGTAAAACTGAGGGCACACGAAAATGTTGAATTCTAAAGCTGAGAGAACAAATACTTTCAAGTCAAAGAAAATGTTTTAATAGCTAATGTTATTGTATTTCTCTTTCCACCAGCAGGGCCATACAATAACATTTTCAATATTTTCTTAAAGAAGGAGTCTGTGAAGGCAAAAATGCCACAAAAATGCTAACAAGGATACAAGGCAGGGCAGGAGGCAGTAGGCACAGGCACAGCTACATTACTTACAATGCATAAAGCCATGAAAAACAGAAAATGCATGGAAGTTCACCAGAAAACAGGCTCCATAGTCCTTGGAGAGGATCAGTGAGACGCAGTCAGAGAAAGAGCTGTGCAGACATTAGTTAGCTGCTTAAACTGTTTTCTCGGTCTCTTCACGTCTTATGGATCTCCTCCACTGCCAAGCCCGGTAGGGCACCCAAGGTCTCCTGGAGCCCTCCCCTCAGTTCTGATGACTCTAAGGTTGGTCCTTTTCAATGATCTGAGCTCTAATGTCACCATCCCTACTTCCTACTCCCAGAAGCACACCCACCTGCTCTCAGAGTTGGAAAGCACAGAACAGGTGGTCCTATATCATGAGGGCAGGGGCAGCAGGCTCCACGAGCTGCATTAGTTAGCAACACAAATATGACCATTGGGTCTGACCTGAGCAGTACATTTCTAAGCATGAATCACATGGTTTATTAACAGAAAAGCAAATGAGCAGGTGTTCCCTCCAGCTATAAATAAATGTTTTCTTAAAAATACAGCCTTCCATTTTCTTTGGGTCAGATGCCAATTCCAACTGTCCCTGGAAGTACTGCAGAGGCCTTTAGAGAATCGACATTAATAGTTGACTTTTCTAGCCTCTAGCAGTCACCCTCCTTGTCAGACAGTGTCTGGTACAATTGCTGCTCTAAGATGGTCTCAGTTATGTGATGATTGGGATAAGTCTCTGAGCCTTGGAGAATAAAGGTTCATGATGGGAAAACTGAGGTTTGAGGAAGCAGAAGTAATTTGCTCAAAGGCACAGCACAAGTTGGAGGCCAAGGTTGCCCTAGAACATGGTGCCACTGCTCATCCACCCTTCGATTTAGCTCAGGAAGTGATGTCAGGGATGGATGTTGCAAGATTACCACTTCAAACATGGGGGAGTTTGTTCATAGGTTCATTCCATATCTCCCAGGAACCTACTGGAAGCTTGCCATGGTGCTAGATTCCCTTTATACCTCTTTATAACCCCACAATGAGCTAACCTTTTGAAATTTAACCGACCTAGCCTCCAATCCATCACAGCCTGGTAACTCCAAGTGTGATTTTCTATATGTTGACAGGTTGAATGTACTTTCACCAATCTATGATGGCCTTGGCTCCGGCACCTCCCAACTGTGTAATTGCAAGTGGGCTACTGGAAAAATGGACATATTATTATTACCTATCTTGTAGGGTATTGTAAAAATATTGTGATAATATATGTAATGTAGTTTACACAGTATTTAGCTGCTGCTCAATAAATGATAGCTGTTTTGGTAATAATAATAATAATGATAAACACATTAGTATTATTCTCATTGTTGTGTGAAACAAATTTCTACAAATTCCAGCAGCACAGCCTTCCCCTCTAGGACTCTGAAAGGCCTTTTTTTTTTTTTTTTTTTGTGCCCCTAAGAAACATTTGGGCTTTCTAAACTGTAAGAATTGTGATAAGAGGACAAGGGACAACTTGCCCAGTGTTTCTGGGTCTAAGATACCAAATCCTTTATTAACTTTGGTACTAGAAATAAAGCCCAGAGCCTTCGCTCTGAGCTGCATCCCCAGCCCCTTTTTATTGTTTCATTGAGACAGGGTCTAGTAAAGTTGCTCAGGCAGGGCTCAAACTTGTGGTCCACCTGCCTCAGCCACCCCCGGGTGCTGGGATTACAGGCCTATGCCATGGAAACCAGTGATAATGAATCTCTTGTAAAGTTAGTTTTTTCCCTTACTCAGCATCAAACTATCTAAGGAAAAACCTTGTTCAAATGGTTGAGATACATACATATATATATATATATATATATATATATATATATATATATATATAGAGAGAGAGAGAGAGAGAGAGAGAGAGAGAGAGAGAGAGAGGATCCTGTGCTGTAGTCTGGCTGGTCCTGAGCTCAATATAGCCTAGGTTGGCCTCAAGCTCTCTGCAATCTACCTGCCTCAGCCTCCCAAGGGCTATCATGACAGATACATGCTGCCATGCCCAGCTTTCATGGTGCTGAGGATCTGAACATAAGAACACCAAGTCCTTGAGGTCAGTCATCAGCCACACCCATTTTCCTCCATTGGGCCCAGTAAGCCTGAAAAATAATTTGCCTCCAAGTCAGGAAAAATCCTGCAGACCCCAGACTGGCTGAGAATTGATCATATATAGGAAAAACAGGAAGGACATAAAGCTGCTCTCCAATATGTTAATGGGTGAAAGCTCCTCATGCAATGGACACGATGAGATTATCTGTGGAAGTAGCCCAAGACATTTCTTCTGCATTTGTGTGCTGTGGAGGTAGGAGACTCCACACACAGAGAAGGCAGAACAGAAAGGCAATCACAAATGAATAGGTGATAATATTCTTGGAGGACACTTTCATATTTAACAATTTCCCCCTCTTGGGAGGAGCCCTTAATGTACAAGGGATGACTCCCCAAAGGGCACATTTGTGTCCCATGGTCCTGATCACCGACCATGAATACTGACTCTAAGCTGGGCCTGTCTGTATCTTTCTCCCACAAACTAAAACAGAGAATAAAAGTCATTGGAATTACAAATTGGGCCTGTGCCCTACAGCATGGTCTTCACAGTAGCACCTACAAGCCCAGGGAATATAAGATAGTCCCGTGAAACATAGGAGGAAAGTTTGAATTGCTATCTATTTTTATTAAAAAGTAGAAACAAAGTAGGCTTCTTTAATATTTAATAAACACATTGGCAAGAGTACCCTTATTCTGTCTACATGCTGAAAAGTCACCATCATGTCCAGTTTTTAAGAGATCCTAAGGGCACAGGAAAATTCTGTAATGCTAAGGTGCTGACATAGCACCTATGTACTCATGTGCTTTCAGCATAGGTTGGCACAGTTTTCATGTGTCCAGGTAGATTCATGACATACATGTACCAAATATGAACCAAACTGACTATCATAAAATGAGAATGTGGCTTAAAAATTTCCTGCCAGGAAATGTGGAGTGAAGATAGCACTGCTTGAGGTTAAAACTGTGAGCAATTCTCAAAAACGTTTTGCACACTGATGGATGAAATTGGAATTTTCACAACCCATTCACAAAGTAGGGGTGCTCCCTTCCAGTTGAGCTGGGTTTCCTGTGTTTTGTCTTCTTTCCTTCCTCCTCTGCCCTGCCTGGAGCCACACAGCCAGGATGACACCTTGGCCTTCTTACTGTTGAAGTTTGGCCAAAGTTATCAGCAGGAACTGGGAAGAAAGAGAGGTTGGGGCTCTCTGGGAAGGACTGCATGCATGAGTCACTACAACTCATTCTGGAAGGATTCCTTTTCCTGGCTCCAGACCTCACTGGCTTGTGGCGACACTACTTTCTTCTCTTGCCCTTTCTGGCAAAGGCTGGTCATGACTTCCTACCGTTGCAAGTTCTATACCACATATCTTCCTTGTTGGCTCCCACATGTCCATCTCCATAAAAAATATGCTTGTTAGAGTTCCTTGAGCCATCTGACTTGGATGTAGTTCTTTGTTGGGGGGACTGATTGATAAAGGGTCTATTTCAGCCATGACAGTCATTAGAGCCAAAGGTTATCCAGGGTGCAAACCCAGATCTTCAAAAACAATAAGGCATAATCAATCATGAGTCTCTTACTTAAAATGGCTTTTTTAGGCAAAGCATAAAAATTCCTGGTACTGTTTTTAAAGCTTGATTTTCATTTTATTTAATTTTTCTAATTCTTCAAAAATTTATGTTTTATAAAACATGTACATATTAATACAACCATTCATAAATATGATTTGAAATAAAAACATACACAAGTTGGAGGTACATGCGTTTTTAAAACTTTAAATAATAAGATGTACCATTAAGGAAAAAAACCTTTGAAGGCCTCTACTCTAGAGGAAAGGCTGGCAACATTCCTGGGGCAGTACCCAAAGTTGCTGCAGGTCCTGGAGCTTCCTGGGGCCTGGCTATCTACACTTTTCTTAAGTTGGGTAACAGGTTTCTCATACTTGCTAGCCAAAGAATTTTAACTGGTAAAGGTTTTATTGGTAATTTCTTATAGCTACTAGAGACAGACTATGTTAAGTATCATGCTTTGTGAAGTACTTTTCTACAGCTAAAAGACAGGTTCACCTATACTTTCCAGGGGAAAGGCGCCCCGCCTGGGTTTTGGGGAGGTGTCTCTGCTATGGTTAGAGATGGTTCACAAGGCTATGTCGCAGCTGAGATGAACTTCTCCTCAGAACTTTCTTTTTTGACCAAAATCTCTATCTCCTTAGCCATTTTGGTCACAGACAGCGACATTTCCCATGATATATCAGCACATGAACATTCAGAATTTTGTACTTCAACTTCATGAATTTGGTTACTGCGAGTCAGTCTCTACATGTGCAATCATTCCAGGTCAATAACCAAGTTTAGAAACAGGCTTAGGAACCTAGGCCTCCTTAGGGCAGCCTCTTAGAAGCTGACTAGCCACGTTCTTCTTGACGGCACCCAGCCTCATTACCAGGGCTTTCCAACCTATCTAGGGACCAGCTGGACTTTACCTGAGAAAGGAGAAAGATGCCTTGGGCAAAAGCCCAGGAGGACATTACATTCCTTCTATTAATACTCGGAGTCAATCCCCAAATAGGTTGAAAATACAAAGACAAAAGAGAACTTGAGGTCAATGTCCTTGATTGTAATCTGGATCCCAGTAATAATACTTATTATTTATTGAGTACTTATACATATGCAAGTACCTAAGATACAGCAGACCACTTCATTTTCATAGCAATGCTTTGAATAGACATTTATTTCACCAGACCTACTTTATAAGAGGATGAAGACAGAGAAAGGTTAGGTCATTTGTTTAAAGTCACACAGTAAGTTATGGAGCTAGAATTTGAACCCGGATCAATAACTATTCCTGACTACCTTCAGTGACAAAGGTGGTATCTGTGAACTTTTAGGACACAAGCCTTGATGAGCCACAGTGACTCCAGACTCACAGCATAAAAGCATGACATTTCTTGCCAGTAGAAAGCTCATGATTTTAGATTTGTATTTTCCTTCTAAGTTGAAAAAGGAACTTGTTCATGGAAAAAGACATGAGACCTGATAAAGACTGTCGTATACTGAAAGAAGACAAAAGAGAGGCACAAAGCAGAGTAGGCCTAGCACAACAGCTGTCCCTGACTCCTGCCCCAAGACCCAGGAGTCCTGAGGAGTGTCAGTGGAAACAATTCAGCCCTTTTCCCTGTCTCTTTCCTAAGGAAGGGACAGCACATGGTGTGTGATGGAGGGAGAACACGGGTGGGGGGACACGACACGTGTCTGCTCAGCTCCTCTATGCTCCAAGTTTTAAAGGGCCTGGCCTCCACTACAGGGCTGGGGGAAGTTTTCTTAATGCACTTCTAGAAAGCCTGCTTGCCTGTTGATGTAATCCACACCAGCTTAAACAGTCATATGGGAGATACTATTCTCTGAATCTCAACAGGTCCTAGAACTTAAGGGAAGAAAAGAAGTGTTATTTACTGGGTCTCTTTAAAGACTCTACTGGGCTAAAAGTCAATGCTAAAGAGAATAAGTCTGCCCATCTCCTTGGGGTTTCTACAGATGTGAAACAGGACCAAGGTTACAGATGACCAGAGCTTCAAGCCTACTACAACAGTCTTCTGATGAAGTCTCTGGAGGGGACAGATGCATGTTAGAGATAATAATAGCTGATGTATGCCAGGTGCTAAGAGTAAACACTGGAGGAAGGAATTTAACACTACAAAGTGGACACTGTCATTACAGGAGACGAAATGGGCTCAGAGAGACTGGTGCAGCTGGAAATATATAACAGGTCAGTAACAGGGCCAAGTGCCTAGTCGAGTCCTTACTTCCCATAGGGCACGTGTGCTGCCTCTGCCTCTGAAGCACCATCACCACACTGTGATAATGAGGCAAACGCTGATCAATGCTGAGCACATCTCCCCACTCAGGTCCAGAGCACCTTTGGCCACTACAATGTGAGGAAGTCAAGGGTGCCTTTAGGCTTTCTTCTTCTGATCAACCGAGAGACTTGGGCTCTCTGGAAACATCTTCCTAGTTGGTATGTCAGCAGCAGAACTCTGTGGCCTCTGTGTGTCCCTCCCCAGGGAGGCCACTCTGGGAATCACATCCCAACCCTACAGCCAGGCTGTCAGCCGTGCATGGTCAGTGTGATTTTCTCATCTTCTTCCTTGGTTTTGCTGGGAAAACTCAGTGTCCCTACATTCCACACTCATCAATATGCAAACTCTCTGAAATGCCTCTTGTCCTTCACTTGGTCAGTTATTTGCACACTACTCATAACTTTTCTTTCTGCCATGTGTTTCACCTATACATTTATTTACATAATATTCTTTCATTTTACTAGCAATATACCAGGAAGTCAAAATTGAAATCCTGGCTAGTCCACTTGCCACTTGCTAGCATTGTGTTACTGGACAAGTTCTTTACCATCTTTGTGCCTCAGTTTCCTTATCTGTGTAGTGACAGTAACTACTCCTGAGAGTGGTTAGCAAGACTGAATGAGTGACTGCAGGGAAAGCATTGAAACAGCCCCTAACACATGGCCAGCATTCAGTAAGTGCTAACTACTGTTGTCGTTATGTTTATTTAAGAGGTAACCTTTTTTTTTTTTTTTGAGACAGGGTCTCACTCTGTGATCCAGGCTGGTCCTGAATTCACTTCAGAGCCCAGGCTGGCCTTGGACTCACGGCAATCCTCCTGTCTCAGCCTCCCGAGTGCTGGGATTACAGGCGTGCGCCACCACGCCCAGCTTAGGTGGTGCTGGGGAATCGAACTCGGGTACTTAGCGCTTGGCTTAGCACTTGCTCAAGCGCTTTAACCGCTTAGCCATTCCTCCAGCCCAAACTTTGTGTTCTTATCTTAAATGGAAAAATTCATACCCTTGCCACAAACAGAATTATGATAAAAAATTATAAATAAAAGCAGTTATTACATTTTAGCTATTGGATACCAAAAGCTCCCTGCCCCAAGACACTCTGTCATTTTGTTAAGAAGCTAGAGAAGCCAGTGTCAGGAAGATGCTGACGCACATGAGGCTCAAACAAGGGCAACCAGCGTGTCCATCTGGCTGGGCCTGTCCTGGTAGGGACACCGAAAGTTCTCTGGCAGCTCCCTGCCCCAGACAAACCTACACCGTGGGTCACAAGTCTTCACATAGAAGATTACTCCTTAATACAAAGGACTGAGAAGAATTTAAAAAGAAATAGTGCCCTCACAGTGTGATTTCATGTGTGCAAGGCTGGGTCAAGATCACACCTAGAATCATGCTGCAGAGCAAGTAAACTGTGGGCCACAGGCACAAGTCCAATTCTGAGAGCTGAGTTTCTAAGTGCTACGAACCTGCAGGAAACCACCACATTGTGCATGTCACTGAGATAGTTCTCAGAGGAAACCCAACAAGGATGGTCTAGCTATTATACAGTTCTAAACTACTGCACTGTAAAAATTACTCTGTATTATCAAGACATCGGAAGATCACATTTTGAAGAATCTTTAATGGTATAGAAAAATGATTGTAACTGATTGCTCAATTAAATAAATTAGACCACAAAATCATATTTGCAGCATGACCTTAATTTTCTGAAGTACAGAGAAGTATAAAGTCATATCAATTATTTGTCTCTGAGTAATGGCACTCTGGAGTATTTTTAACCTTTATATTTACTTCTAAATTTTTTGTTCACACTCAATATCATATTTCTCAAAATTGGAAAATTTTGCAAGGATCATTATATTATTTATTACTGTAAAATGAAGAAGAATATAAATAAAAAAGTAATAGGAAGAAAGTAATGACAGCTGATGAGGCTCAACCTTAGCAAACATTTTTACCTGTTTCTGCCTTGGAAAGATTTTTCTGTCTGTCTGACTGCCACCTGCTTTCTGTCTCCCCTAAAGAAAAAATTGGGGCTTGTTTAAGGTCACAGGCAGGTGGTATCCCTGCAAAAGTAGAGACTAAAGGCTCATCAGGTGACACTGCTCTGGGCTATCACCTGAACTGAGAGTCTGGCCTCCAGAGCCACGGGACAAGCATGAGATTCCCTTTCCTGCTGTTCTTGTTTTCCCGGGATCTGGGCAGTGACACTCAGTGACTGCCCCGGAACCTGCACCGCTGACTAAAGTCGGGGTGATATGTAGTGCAGGAAATACCTGCTTTGGATTGAGGCAACTGAGCTGGAATCCCTACTCCCCACTAGCGGCTGAGTGCCTGTTTCTGAAGAATGCAAGGCTCATCTCCAACACAAGAATCAAATTAATAACAGAACTGGCCCCGATCCTGGCACAAAGCAGAAGTTCAGTTTATACCAACTTCCTCCTCTCAGTTCACATTTCCTGTGTCAGGTCTTGGTTCCCACCTTCCTCCCTCGAATCAAATAGCTCCTCAGGGTGTGGGGCAGGAACAGGAGTTGAGTCTGGGGGCTCAAGTCTTTCTTCTCTCCATCTACCTGGGCTCTACTCTTCCTCAGGCCAGAAACAGAGTCACTCTGCTGATTATAAAACCACCAATAACGATGCTGAGGGGCAATCCAGGGCTCTGTGGGGCTACCTAGGAGAGGTGGCCCAATGGGAAGGAGGGTGAATAACCAGAGAACGCCTGCTGAACTTACATCCTTTCAAGCCAAACTAGAAGACACCAAACATCAGAAATACATGCATAATAAACCCAGGGTCCTGTTTAAACAGGACATACTTAGTAAGCAGCATGTATTCATCCCAAAATAATTGATCCTGAGCACTTAGTAGACTCCCAGCATCATCCGGGTAATGGAGCTCTGGGTTGAGTCTCGACTCCTGCTGGAGCTATGGGGAGCATCCACCCACCTCTGTTACACAGACTTCAGAGGAAAGGTGTGCACTGTTTGGAAAGCTGAGAGTCCTTTCTATGCAACTTAGCCCATTAGGCTTCTTCTCATGGACTTACAGATCACTCACCCCAAAACCATGAGCCCCCGTTCCCCTTGGTAATTCAATTTCAACTGGAAGATGTCACATGACCCTAACTACACCCACCCAAGAAGTGATTTACATTCCCTGCTGTATCTCTTGTTGGCTACGTGACCTTAGACAAATCACTGAATGCCCTCTAGTCCCAGTGTCCTCACCTGTACAACTGAGACTGTGATAAATCCCTCCCAACGTTGCTCTAAGGGGCATATTGCACCACATGTGCCAGCAGGGCTGCAGTGCAGGGGAAGAAAGTTGGGACTTCTGTCACTGTCTTCTCAGAGACAGCACCAAGGGAAGGTCAACAGAACATGGAGGTCTGCAGCAGAGACTCCAGTGACAACTGTCTGGCATCAAAAACTAGCTGCGTGGCTCTCAGTACTACCAGATGAGGGTAGTAATCATGGCTGTGGAGTAGTGAGTTAGAGTACGGGAAAGGCTTAGAACAGTGTTCCCTGCACAGTAGACCTAAGTACTTGCTTCCACCAAAAAATACGTGTACGGAGCTACTGACGAAGGTGCACAGTTAGCACACGGTGTCCTCCCCAGGTGATCTGAGTACCTTGCTTACCACCAAGAACAGAGGAAGGAGCATCAGCTGTGAACACAAACAGCCACCCCAACACACACGCATGAATGCATGCACGTACACCACACATCGTGCACCAAACGAACATGGCAGTGACAACTGCTTTGTCCACTAGGTTAAAAAAAAAAAGCACAAAGCATTATTAGGGACACACAGTTGTGTTAAGGGGCAGGAACCCTGGAGTTAACAGCCAACCAGACCTAGGCTCGAGTCCCAGCTCTTCTGCTCCTTCTTCGTGGCATGACCCTAAGCAAGTCCCTTAACTTGAATTTTCTTTCTCATAAAAGTGCTGGGGTGACATCAAGCAACTCCACCTGCCTCATGGGCACCCCATCACCCCCTGGAGTCCCCAGCCTAGCAGCCCTGGGCAGCTTCTCCTTCTCCCCACAGCAGGTACAGCCCAGCCAAGCCCCAAAACAGCTTCACTTTCCCTGCCAGCACAGACAACTGCCTGAGCCACCAGGAGAATGGAGGCTGCTGCTCCTGGCAGCTGGACGCCGGCCGGAGTCCCGCTGTTGCTGTTCACGCCAGCTGCACAACCTCTGCAGCCTGTAGGACTGTCTCCTGTGAGCAGGGCGTGAGGCAGCTGGGCCTCTGGCTGCTACTGGTCTCCCTTTGGAGAAAGCCAGTCTGGTGCTGCTCACTCTAAGAACAGTTTCAATCCACAGCCCCTGGAGGAGATTAGGGCTGAGCCCAGGCCTGGACACACAAAGCCCCCTCAGAAGAGGGACAAGGGCACAGGAAGTATGGGGAGAAACAGGGAGAGCTGGAGATAAAAGGAGATGTGGGGATAAAGTTAAAAAAAAAAAAAAGGATTGTCACCAGAACACAAGTCAGGAGGATCAGGGTCAGAAATAGGGTCAGGATCAAGGATGGTGGCAGACTCGGCCAGTACAGGGTTCACACACAAGAGAACATGGGGACAGAAGGAGAGACACAGGAAGACCAGAGGGAAGAAAGCCTGACTTGGAGGCTTGCGTAATCCTGGGACCCCTCCATTGCCACCAGGGGCCTCGCAAAAGCTTGTGGGGTGGGGAATCCCTGTGTGAAGCCACACTTCACCTAAGGTACACATGTTTCCTAACAGCAAGCAGAAGGAGCACAACTGAGTTAAGTTAGGACTTATTTAAAACTTAAGAAAACAACAACAAAAGCACAGCTGAAATACCACCCAAACGGCCAACTCCCCTGGAAAGTTCAAGTTCAGTGCCCCCAACCCAGACCCTGTACCTTTAAGGAGGAGAAAGATGCCCTCTGTTTCCCTCCTGGCTGAAGAGGCAGGTTATTCTAGGATATAATGATGACTTACCTAAAACTGAGTTATTCCTCTTTCCTCCTCTGGCCAGCCTCTCTTCACTCTGGGGAGCTTTTACCATTTAAGGTCAATGTTACATCTGGCTCTAGAGCTCCAAGCTGAGAAGCCTCTGGCTGCAGAGCTCCGGCTGCCCTCCTCCTCCTCCGAGAGGGGCTGGGACTGGGAGCCAGAGCTCCTTCAGGAACCCCCTGCAGCTCAGCCCCAGAGCTAAGGGAAAGGGACCCTTCCAACAGACCTCAGGGCTCAGGACAGGCTGGGCCTGCAAAACAGCCACTCACCCTGGGTCCCTATTGGGGCACCCACACAACCGGTGGCAGTGCCCATGGGCGGCACGTGTTGCTGAACACTGCCTGGGCCAGACACGGGTGAAGGGGATTCTGCAGGCTCGCCTCCCACCCTGGAATCTCCAGCAAGCATGCAAGCCTGAATAAGATCTGGACCAGTGCCAGGAGAAACTGGGAACGTTTCCTGTCCTAGGGATTTAGGGGCTGTTTTTCCTCCCGCCTTAAACCTTTGGAATTACCAGAGAGAGGAGGGCCTGGGAGATTCGGCTGATCCCAGACCGATCACCAGCCCAGGGGTCAATATCTGCTTCCCCACTTACCAGTTGTATAGGCTCAGCCTCATCTGTCAAGTGGGAGTGAATGTTACTGGTAACACTTCACACTCTTTTATCAATAGGAGGATGAAATGGGACGATATCCAATAGTTCTGCACAACGCCAGTATCTCTTAATGCTGAGTCAGCACACATAAACTTCCTGCCCCGGGCTGAGCAGGTGAGGAGGGTATGTCTCTTTTCCAGAAGTCCACACCCATGCTCTCCACCCATCTCAGGTGAGTATCCTTTCAAGGCCAAGATCATGGAGCATCAGGATGAGGACAACCATGTGGCAGCTGTGGTCCCTTCTTAGTAAGTTACAGGCAGCATAGGAAAGCCTTGAGTAGGTTTGTTAGGTAATTACAGGGCTCTCATTTATTTAAATGCCAGTTAGAAAAAACACATACTTATTCCAGTATAAGTGAAGGTATGATACAAAATGCAGTGTTTAAATTTAAATTAAAAACTACTGCAATAAAAGACATATTGCCATTAATCCCCTTCAGAATATTCTCGCTTGCTTCAAGCATGCTTCTCCGTCGTCCTCGCCACGTTCTGAGGCAGTTCTGACAGTCCTTTCTTGTCAACATCCTAGCCACACAGTCATGGCTGTCTCAATACTCTGAATCAAGCCAAAACATTTACCTTTTACGGTCATTTTAACTTCTGGGAACCAGGAGTTGCGTGGTGCCAGACACAGCAAGAAAAGTGCGTGAGGATGCACTGTAATGTCTTTGCTACCCTGCCGGCCATTGGGTGGCATGGGGCAGCAGCATCCATCATATTTTTTTTAAACCACATCTCATAAATGACTTCCAGAACTTCTTTAGAAAATGGTAAGAAGGATGGGATGAGTATACTTAAAGTGAGGGGACCCATTTTAAGGGAGATTAATGGCAATGTGTCTTTCACTATTTTTTAAATTTAAACATTTACTGCATATTTTGAGCATGCTTCACATGTCCCAAATACTGCATGGGATATACTTATACCCAAAAACAGTATGTGTTGTTCATCTGAAGTTCAGTATTAACTGAACATCCTGTATTTTTATTAGCTAAATCTCAGAGCCCCTAGACTGGTCCATCACACAGCAGCCCAGAGGACATCCACCCATCATGGACAAGAGCAATGGGGATAGAGTCTCCAAATCCTTTGGCCTCAAGCCCACCTGCTGATGGTCACCAGCCGCCTTGCACAGTCTGTATCCCCAGTCCCTGGCCACGGGTCAATCACCATAACTGCAGCACTGAGCCTGGCCCACAGGGCCCCCACCCCAGTCCCTTATGCTGGCATGTAGAGCTCAAGTGTCAGGAGAGAGAACTCCAGTAGGAGTACAGCCATGCTGTCATTATCCTCATTCAGAACTGTATTTTTTCAGTGACACCAGAGGAGACTGCTTGCATGCCAGTCTGTCTTTCTTTTGGGCACCCATCTGGTGGAAGAGGCTCCACTGGCAAAGACCCATGGTGAGAACCACTAGACTTCAAATCTACGGACTACAAGGAATTTACTAAATTTTTTAGCCTGCTCTGTCAACTTCAGCATGCTTTAGAATCCCCGAGTATGAAGCTGCTTGGACTTTTGGGCTAAAAATTCTAATTGCATGGATCAAGAGCTGGATCTGGACATGTGCACTTGAATTAAAGCCTTCAGGAGATTCTGACAGGGTTGGTCCAAGGACTCTGCACTTGGGGAATTTTTCTCCAAAGCCTATTTTGTGAATCTTTAGGGACACCTGGAACCAGAGATTGAAATGAAACCCAAGGCTTCATGTGCATGAGAGTGTTTGTATGTGTGTATGTATATAGATCTGTAAATTAAACTTCTACTATATTTCTGATACTACATGAGATACTGTACATAAAAGTATGCATATATTTTACAAGTGTTCTACAAGATAGAATATTACCTCTTTCCTTTAAAATGGAAGCCAAATATCAAAGTAGAACAACCTGCCTCATACTCTACCACAATGGGTATTGGGACTAAGATGTAAATTTACGTGGTTTGCTCCTAAAACTTCTTTGTCTTCACCACACTGCCATCTCTTCAGCCAGAGCATCTTGAGCTGAGGGTGCCTTTTGTGGGACTCTGAGCCAACAAAAATTGCATACAAAACAGTGTGTGATCTGGTTTTTGTTTGTTTGTTTGTTTTTGTAAAGGCCCATAGCTTTTACCAGACTCACAAAAGGGCCACCAAGAAATCTTTTAAATTCATTGTATTTGCACAAACATTTTGTAAAATACATTTCTGGTGAGTGTGTAAATGGAATAAGCTCTACAAAGGACAATTTACCACTATCAAGATCATAAGGTTTATTCCTTTGACCCAATTCTACTTCTAGGAATTTATCCTGCAAACACACTCCCACACTTGAGAAATGACAGATGAGCATGATCATTCATTGCAGCATTGTTTACAAAAGCAAGAGAATTAGGAAACAACATAACTGCCCACTAATGGGGGCCATAAAAAAGATCATGGGCAGCCACAGCCGAGGAGAAGGAAGCTTTTGGTGTGCTGATGTGAAAAGCCTCCCAGACACATTTGCATATGGAAAAGGTAAGATAAAGAACAGAGTCCATCAAATACTACTATTTGGGTGAAAAGCAAGTGTGTACACTTATGTATATGGACAAATACACTACTATCCGTAAATGTATGCTTACAATGAATGCTTTGTGTGTGTGTGTGTGTACATATAACCTCAATAAAATCAGCACAAAAATGCATGACATTAACACTATTGCCATAGGAAGGAGAACTAAGAGGCTGGGCTAAAACCTATCCACTCTATACTTTGTTTATACATTATAAGTCTTGGACCATATGAATAAATCATATATCCATATTTAATTATAGTAATAATAATAAAGCTTTGCTATGATAGGGATTTCATCAATTCATCTTTCAGCACTGCTTCCTCCAAATGTCAAGAGTGTTAGATGATCCTGACAAAAGGTTATTGGTGTGGATTTTTTTTAGCTTTTTATTTGGGGATAAATATAGACACACAGGAAGTTGCAAAAATAGTACAGATTCCCACATATCCTTCACCCAGCTTCCCTCATTAGTGATGTCTTACATTACCGCTTTACAATATATTCCAGAACCAGGAAACTGGCATTGATATGTTACTGTCCACTGGATCATAAATCTTTTCTCAATAATGCCTTATCACAAACCATTCTTTAAAGAGGTTTGTTGAACACCTTTAGTGAGCCAGGCACAGTGCTTACTGATGGGATGTGAAGGAGCACCTTGGGCCTTTCCTGGTCCTCATGATGTGTGGAGGAATGAGGGCGACCCCATTGTCAAGTGAGATCAACATCACAGAGGCCTGGGACCCAGAAATGCATAAGGAGTACTGACCACAGCTCTAAAAAAGGCACCATGTCCCTTGCTTTCCTGGTTGTGGAGCTTCACAGCTTGCCGAAAAGCTGACTTTTAATCCTTAAAAGAGCAGGAGCAATTACTCAGGCTATATTTATCCTTGTTCTTGGAGCCACACAGGGATTTGGCCTCACTCTACCAAAATCTCCAGCTCATCACTTAGCCATCGGGACAATCATGTGTCCTAGCATCAAAGCACTAGGCCAGCAGAGGCCCACTGGCACGGAGCTCTGGCAGGCTCTCGACTAGTGATCTGACCCGGGCCAGGCAAAAAGTTTTAAAGTTTCAGGCAAAAAGCACATCCTAATGCTGAGGCAGCCCAAGGAAGGAGAAGCAGCCTCTTGCCAGGAACATGTCCAGCTCAGGGCTTGATTGCTAGGATGGCCTCATTGAGGTTGTTGGTTTCACTGTGCCTTCTATACTGAGGGATTGTATGATTTGTTCAGCACTTAGTGGGGCTTTACAAGAGGCTCAATCAGTGGGAACGGATCCAGCCAACAATGGTAGGTGTTACTACTGAACACAGCATCAGGCATCACTTTGACTGCTTCCCATACATGGTGATCTAATGCCACGTGTGCCAAATGCCACGCATGCCAAATCCACGTGACATAGGGCTTCTCACCCCGTGTCCTAGAAGGGGAAACCTGGGCCTTAGAGAGCTCCAGGAGCTTGTCAATGACCCACAGCTTGTAAACCCAGATCTTTCTAACTCTAGAATCCCCAGATGTCAAGTTTGAGACAGCTTCCTGAGAACATGGTTCTTCACCTTCCCCTCCCTCCTATGATCCCACTGAAGTGACAACAAAGGATTCCTTAAAAGGGAGAAATCTTTAGCCATAAAGTGAATGAGAGAAGGGGCAGGAATGAACATTTCTGGAAGCTGCAAGAAGATGGAGGTCACCTTCCCCTGAAGGTGGCTCCCTGGAAAATCACACAAAAAAGTCCTGGAGCTGAGAAGGTAACTCACGGACTCTGAGACCACTCAAAATGCTGTAGATCTGGGAAGAAAAAAGATGTGGCAAGTACAGAAATGAGATATAGAGCCAAACTGAGAGTGACGATTACAAGTGTATGCAGGGACTGTGATCATGGCTCAGTGGTTCGAAAGCTTGCCTAGCATGGGCAAGGTCCTGAGTTCAATTCCCCAGCACCACATAAACTGAGAGTGGTGACACAGATCTGTAATCTCAGCACTCAGGAGGCTGAGGAAGAAGGGTTGCCATGTATCTGAGGCCAGTCAAGGCTATGTAGTGAATTCAGGATCAGCCTTGACTACAGAGCAAGAGCCTGCTTTAAAAAAAAAAAGTGTATAGTCAGAAGGGACAGGAAAGAAATTAATCCAAGTAATCTTTTTACTAAATTTCAACTGGACACTCTCAGGCTAAAGTGAGAAAGTTCGAGAGATAATAGATAAATTCCTTTTCCATAGAGATATGGATTAGCAATTCTGAAAATGCTTTCTGTACACTCAGGAGTGGAGCAAATTAGTAAATACATTGTGGATAGTGAGAGCTAAGTTGTTTGTTGTTGAATATGAAAAGGAAGAGGATTAAAATAAACCCTGCAGTGTTGTGTTCTCATTGTAGGATAGATAAGTAACGCGGAGGTAAACATATGCACATGCTCTTTGATATACGATTGAGTTATATCCCTACAAACTCATCATAAGTTGAAATTTTTTTGAGACAATGTCTCTCTCTGTAGCTCAGGCTGCTCCTGAACTCACTATGTAGCCCAGGCTGGCCTTGGACTCATGGCAATCCTCCTGCATCAGCCTCCTGAGTGCTGAAAGTATACATATGTCACAACGCCCAGCTTTATGTGGTACGGAGGAATCGAACTCAAGGCCTTGCACTTGCAAGGCAAGTGCTTTACCACTGTGCCATTCTTCTAGTCCCTGAAAATATTATTAATAGAAAATTCACTTAATATACCTAACCTACAGAACACCATAGCTTGTTCTAAGAGCTCAAAATGCTTACATCAGGCTGGGGTTATAGCTCAAAGCACCTGCCTAGCAAGTACAAGACCCAATGTTCGATTCCTCAACATCACATATGCTGCATGTAGTAGCTCACTTCTGTAATCCCAGCCCTTGGGAGGCCAAGGCAAGAAGAATACCGTGAGTTCTAGGCCAGCCTGGGCTACCTAATGAGTTGGAAACCAGCCTGGACTACAGAGCAAGATCTTATCTCAAAAAACTTACATTACTATATATTTGGGAAAAAATCATCTAATGCATAGGCCATCTTATAATAAAATATGGGCTAGCTTATATAACTTACTGAATACCTATAACTGAGAGAGAGAGAGAGAGAGAGAGAGAGAGAGAGAGAAGAAAAAACTGGCAAGGCAGTACACCGTGTAGATTGTTCACCCTTGTATGTGTGTGTCAACTGGGTGCTGCATCATACTGCCACTGCCCAGCATAATGAGAAAATATTACTCTGCATATTGCTAGCCTGAAAACAGATCAGAATATAAAATTCAAAGTTGGTTTCTATTAAATGTGTATTGCTTTCACACCTTCAATCATAAAGTCAAAATAATCACTAAATTGAAAGATCATAAGGGACTATCCTTGTAAGTACACACACACACACACACACACACACACCCTATACATACACACATACATGTATACAAACATGTATCTCTTTACCAGTCCTGACCACTGAGAGGGTCTGGAAAAAACAATGTCCCAATAGCAATGTGAACACTTTATAGATTTTGTTTTATAAATGCCATTTTCTAGTGAAAAGGAGCCAAGATCTTTAGAGAAATAGATGATTTTAGGGCTAGAACAGGGAAGTTCAAGACGAACATGGAGCATCTTGTCTTGCCACACTACAAAGAAGGGTCATAAGAGCACATCAATTGAGGGGCTCCTGCTGGCCAAATTTAAGACAATGTGGACATCAAAATGACCAATGGCAGTGAAGGGTTATAATGCATTAAATAAAATAAGAATATGAGTCCATGTGGGTATAAACAAACAAAGGAAAAGGAAGAACTCTACATTAGTAGAATGCAATCTTTAACAATTGTGGAATAATTTTAAAAATCACAATTGGGCAATGATCATATTAATAACTGATCTGGGAAAAACAAAACCTACCAATGAATGCCAAAACTTTTGATTGAAAGTTTAACAGTAACCAAATATTTACAGGCTCACAATATTTCCCCAACAATATACTAATTAATAGTAACAGGGGAAGGAGTAACTCTACATAGAAAAATCTAGCAGACACAATGTAGCTAAGTGAACAAGATTAACATCACCAGTAATGGAAGAAATGGACATGGTGTGCCTCTTAATAGGATGAAATGAGAACACAGTATCTCTCTGTCACATTCCTGCCAAAGATGTGTAATCTGAATCTAATCATGGAGACAAATCCAAATTCAACAAAACAACCAGATTGTAGTCTTCAACTCTTCAAAAATGTTGACATGATTATTTTATTTCACATAAAAGGAGACCAAATACATGGCAATTAAATGCAATAAATGATGTTGGATTTGCTTTTGTTCTAAAGAACGTTACTGAGACCACTGGAAAAATGTGATTAAGGTATGTGGGCAGTTCATGGGAAATAAAACAGCAGGTAGACACAGAAACAAGGCAAATGGGGCAAATACCAATATTTGAGATATCTGAATAAGTACACAATAACTAGTTGTAGTATTCTTGCAATTTTCTGTAAATGAAATTATAGTAAGGAGGGGGGAGTTAAAGTTTATAAGGCAAGTTTCAGTACAGCCAGGTTTTTGAGCATCTGTACATAGATGTTAGGCTGAGCTGACTGTGAAACATTCCATCAGAGCAGATACATGGTGGTCCAATGGTGGTGACAAGGGAAGATTCGCCAACCTCATCAGTGCCATCACCACCACTCGGCCACCATGTATCAGCTCTGATGGTGTAGGATATGGAAAGAAGAGATCAGAGACACCAGTTTTGATCTCTGGACAGGCAGAAAGAATGCCCAAGTCAAGCGAGGACAGGAGTGCCTGAGTTAAAAAAAGAGAGGAATCCAACCTGCGGTGCTGGCGGGATGCCCAGATGGAGATGCCCCGCAGATGGTTAGAAATGCAGAGCTGTGTGGGGTGTTGCTTAAGAGATGTCCTGACCCATGGCACAGATTTAAGAAGTACGGGTCTCTGAGGGACTTGGATTTAAGAAGTACAGGTCTCTGAGGGAGCTGTGAGATACTTTTCCAAACTGAGTAAGGAAAAGAATGTAGGCAAAAGGTGAACTCGGGGAAGATCGTCAGAAACAGAGCACATGTATTGCTGCAGGTGGCATCCTGTTAGTACATGTGCCTGACATGAAGGTGAGTGCACAAGACTGCTCATGGCTACGCGGGGCTGGCTGGGTGCCCTGATGGCCCTAGACATTATCAACACACCAAAAAGCTGAGGGTAATTTATATCTTAGCATAACTATATCCCATTCATGGGCTATGAGAATTCTGGAGTTCAACAGAGAAACGAGGTGTTAGACATCTGCCTCTTGGTGTTGGAACATTTCTCCCTCCTTTAGTCTCAAAAACCAGAACCAAGGCAATGCATCTTAATAATAGAAATAACAACTAGAACTGCAATGCATTGATTATCTATTATGTATGAGGCAACGTGCTAGATCTCCCATATGTATAATCTTATTCAGTTCCTCCCCAACACCCATGAGGTCAGCATGTTATTATTGTCAACATCAACCCTTTCTAAAAGTGAATAAACTAGTACACTTGACAATGTTGAATGGCACCACCGAAGTTATTAGCTGTCAGAGAGCACTCTTGGATTTTTATTCAGTTAGTCAAACTCCAAAACCAGAGTCTGAGACCAATATTCCACACTGCTTGCCTATGCGATGGCTTGAGTGCCCACTTAATATCTGATACATCCTAAGTATTCCAAAAACATTACCTGAATTAAGCTGGGAAGAATGAAAGAGTTAGTTATGGACATACAGGGGCAAATTCTAGGGGGATTTGTGGGAGTGGTAATGAGTCAATAGGAGGAGCCTGACAAAAGGGAGCCTAACGAACACCCAAATGACCATGGGACCAGAAATCCATAGTAGCCTTGAGATCCACGAAGCAAACACATCCTTGCTAAGAAAAGCGGTCCATGCGCACGATATGAGTGTCTGAGTGAGTAAAGTCAATGGGTCCTACCCGCTGGGTTCCACTTGCTCCCAAGCCTAGGCTAGGTCAGACATGGGTGAAAAAATACATAGCCTCTCTCCACAATGACCTCTATCTGGCCTGAGGCTGGAGAGACTAGAAAAACTAGAAAAACTCAGGGGAAATGGAGGACTCTAGAGCCTGCGGTAGTCTGGAAAGTGTCCATGGGAGAAGTGGGAAGAGTTTAGCTGAGCCTGAAGTACTAATAGAGCAGAGGCAGTGAAGAGAGGAGGAAAGAACTGTAGGTTGGGCAGGTTGGGGAAGCAGACTGAGCTGGGCCTGATGATCAGAATGGAGGGCCAGAGGGCAAGATTCTTGGAGTTGCAAAGAACAGAAACCAACTCTGGCTGGCTCATGTGCAAAGGAGGTTTGTGCCAAGAATAACTGCACCCACACAAAACCCAAGGACTGGAGAGAAAACACACACAGACCAGGAGGGAACAGAGAGCTGTCAAAAACTGAAGTCCCTATTCACTCTGTTTCCCACAGACCATGAGCTCTCCCCACCTACTTCTGTCTGTGTATCTGCTTCCTTTTTCTTCTCCTCTCTTTTTTTTCACTCCTGCTTGTTCTAGACACTCATCTTGCTATGATCCAAAATGGCCTCACAGTTCTAGCTTGTTCCTCCCCAGAGCCACCTGAAAATCATGTTGAAGGTTATCCAACTACAAAGCCACTCCTTTTCCCACAGTCCCACTATGCCTGGGAATCAGAATGTTCGAGCTAGTGAGAACAATGGGACTTTATCTAAGAAGACCATAGAGATGAGACAGTCTCACAGCATGGAAGACCATGCTTCTGACCATTTCTAGAGTCCCATAACTGAGAATCTGATAAATCCTGAAGATCTTCTCTCCTACAAAATTGCACACATATGCATGCAATTTGGCAGGTACTCTCATGGTGTTTATAGCTCATCTATTGGCCCTTTCTAAAGTCTTTACTGCATCCCAGGACAATTGATTGTACTGGAATTCCTTCGAGAAGAGAAAGATCTTACTTCTTATGGTGGCTCATTCCAGTAATGAAAGTCCTATGACACTTTTCTTCCTTTCGTTCTCCTAATGGAGAAATGCTGAACCCATCTCCCTCATCTCCTGGCAGTTCTTCAACTATTTGCAAGCAGTGACTATAGCATATCCGCAGCTCCAGCCAAGGTCAAAATTCTGTTGTTTGTTTAAACCCTTGTCCCATGCTGGTTTTTCTCCACTGAAAACGATACACTTTACCAAAACCCCTCTCACAGTGCAATGTCTAGAACACCATAGACAACAGTAGTATTATCCAACCAACAGGTTTTTCTGATGTATTATGTTGGCGACACTAGACCTCTTTGATTGCATTGACTCTTATAACAGTCATGTTGTTATTCGGGGCAAAAAAAAAAAAAAAAAAAAAGAAAAAAAAAACCTGGTCCCTGAACTGTCTCAGGTCTTTATTACAAGAGTTGAGTTATCCTCACTTTGTCCCAGCCTCAAATTATCCTAAGTAACACTATCATCTCAGCTTGTTCTTCCAACACAAGATTTCCATACTGGTACCATGACATACAGGTTGTTTATCTTACCAAAGGAAGAGTCAAGTCTTTCTCAGATTTTCCCTTCTGACTACATAATTTTTCTGTTGGATGGAAAAAGGAAAAGAGATGTGAAGCAAAAGAGGATTTTTGAGGTTTTCAAGTTGACATTCCACCCTTTAATAAATGCTAACAAAAGCTCAATTCCACTAATCCCAAAAGGATGCACTGGCCTTGCTGGTTCACTGCTTGCACCATAAGGCTGCCTTCTCCAGCCCAGAGCATGGTACTTTTTCTTTTTAAAAGCCTTTGAAGTTGCAAAGAACACATATCACTTTTTAAGAGCAAGAAATTTTGTAAGCTGCTCTGTTCAAGTGAAGGCTAAGTGAATTAAATAGAAGAGTTGTTTTTCATAGGATAAAAGTAGAAAAAGAAAGAGGAGTGGCAGCAAGATGCATTTGTTCCTCCTCATCTCCCCGATTTGTAACCACTGACTGGCTCCCGGGTTTAATCCTCTGACCTGAACTCTTTTTTATCTATGCTCACTCTCGAGAGAATCTTATCAAGCTCATGATTTTAAAGTCTCCTCTGAAGACTCATATGTTTATGTCCAGCCCGCATCTTTCTCTCAGACCCTAAAGTCATAAGTCCAGCTGCTACTTAGCCTTTCTTTCTGAGGGTCTCATGGATATCTCCAACTTAACACATCCAGTCCCCAACACTAGCCCTTCCATGGGCTTCTCTGTCTCAGCAAATGGCAAATCCCTCCTTCAAACTGTCTGAACATGAGACACAGCATTGTTCATGAGTCTCCTTACTCCCCCTGCCACCCACCCCACCACCCCTCAGGAAACCCTATCAGAAGATTCTGTTGACTTTCCTTTCAAGATGTGCCAGAACCTGACAAGTTCTTACTGCTTTTACCACCACAACTCTGGTTTAAGCCACCATCATTTTTTTTTTTTTTTTTTGCGATGTAAACAATACCATTATCTCTAATTGTCCCCTGACCCCACAAAAGCAGGAAGAATGATTCTTGTCAATTGTGTTAGATTGTGTCACTCTTCTGTATTAAATATAAAAAAGTCAACATCCTTTCCACGGCTTAAGAGTCCCTACCTAATCAGATCCTGGTCTCTTGGACCTCACTTCTAGTCTCTCTGACCTTGCTATTCCTCCAAGTTCACTTTCAACTCTGAGCCTTCCCATTTTCTCTCCTCATTCATGGAATTCTCCTGCCCAGTTATCATCTACTGGGCTCACTTCCTCTATGTCCTTGAGTCCCTTTTCAAATACCATATTATTCAGGAGTACCTTCTATGACCATTCCATCTACTTTTAAAACATCATCCTCCATCCCAGAGGACTCCACCCACAGGTGGAAGCCAATGATACTAGTCCATGTGCTTAGAAGGACCAGGCCACAGGAAAAAGGAGCAAACGAAGCTCTGACTCCTGTCAGAAGCTCCTATTAGGTTCTGATACCACTGCTGATGTGACAGAAGGTGGAGCTTCACTTCCTGCTTCCCTCTTACCGTTACCCGTCATTTAAAAACTATTCTTCAACAACCTACTGTATAGAAAGCACACTGTCCCTCCCACTACCCCGTCCTTGGAAGAATGGTCTTCAACTATACTGGTCAGAAAGGTTGTGGACTCTCTGCTCTTTTATTCCTTCCTAGCACTATCATTGACTAATATTTATTTATTTGTTTGTACCCTGCCTTGAAAATATGAAAACAGGGACTTTGTTTCACCAGCTGTTGTATCCCTGGAACCAACCATAGTGCTTGACCTGTGAGTGAGCTTTCAGTAAATATTTCTTGACTGAAAGAATGTATTGAGTCCCTACTGAATGCTATTATGACTCATATCTTACAAATGAGTTAGCTGTGATAAAAAGATCTTAGAGGTGGTCAAAGTCAAGATTTGAACATCTTACTGAAGGATGATAACCACGCTGGACATGTAGAAAGTTGAGAGGGACACGGGGAAAGAAGCAGAGGAGAAAAGAATGAACCATAAGAACCATATGGTATCAGAGACTTCCTAGAACTTTCTGTCATTTTATTGTCAAAACATCTTCCCTAATGATGGGTGGTCTGTATCTTCAAGTTAAGAGAATGAAACTTAAAGAATTATAATACTTTATTCAAGATCACACAACTTCTGCATGGCAGAGCTGGGCCTGAACCCCAACTTCCAGGCTTTTGCTCTTTTCTTCCTCCCAGGTGCTTAAGCAGAATTTAATTCTATTTTCAAAAGCTGCCTGACCAAATCAATGCAATCTAAAAATCCAAGTCCATAAAAAGAGACTTTAACAGAACCAAATAAATCAGGACAGAAGAAAGGCAGGAATGTCACTTCCACAGGTCAGTCTTTCTGACAGCAACATACCTAGATAATTCATTTCATTTGGTCGCTGATCCATTGAACTTAGTGTTTTTTTCAACCAGTTGTCATGGATCTATGTGGGGGTAATACCAACCAGAGCTAAGTTTTCTCTTCTGCTCCCTGTTGGGATTCTGGACCCAGCATTGTCATTCATTCATATTTCATATTATGCTGGGTGCAATATTCTGTTACCTCAGTCCCCCTTACTTCGACAATGACAAGCAGTGCACAAATACCTGAGCACACCTGCCAAACAGGGCGAAATGTCTATGTTTCAGAATTTACAAACTCCCTGTCCAAACCATTTGTTTTCATAAATTTGAACTTTAACATTTAAAGTAAATCATTTACTAGACAAAAGCATTCACCTAGTATCTTAATCTTCCCTTGTGATCTTTCATTCTTCTGGACAAAAGCAAATAACATCTCAAAGCACCTAAGCCTGTTTTGTATTCTCCAGCAGTTAATGTTGAGAGACTCTAGGGACCTTGTTCATTTCTCTCAGGTGGGAATGAGGCATGTCATATTTTTGAGTGTCAAAAGCATTCTTGGATTGATAAGCTCTGAAGCAGGATCCTAGAGACAGGTGCTTGGTTGGCGAGGTTTCCAGGAGCAAGAAAGGAGGGGTTAACCCTCCTCTTAGCCTTTGGTGGTCACCTTGGCTCAGCAAGTGAGCTGCCATCCCACAGACCAGAGGTTACCTGCTTGTGCTTTGAATATGAATGTGGTGTGCTGGGGTGAGGATTCCGATACTTAGTGGTGTGAACCAGACAGATTATGAGAGGAAAAGAGAGTTTGCTAGCATGCAAAAGACAGCTCAGAATAGAAGTAAAGAAGTAGAATTCACTAGAATACAAAACCAGACTTAGTACCAGCTTGCAGCTGAGCTCCAAACACACCAGGAAAAAAAATCATTATAATATCTCTGGGGCTGTAGCCATAGCAATGTCCCAGAAAGGAAAAAGTGGGGACCTAGAAGACTAGTGGAAGAAATGAAAGGAAAGACTTTACTTCCCTTCCGAAGTCCTACCACAGTCCTTAAGAAACATGAGGCAAGTTGCAAAAAATGACCCTTGGCCAGAGCAGGGCCCAAAACCAGTATGTAATATCACAGCACAACAATCATTCATTCATTCCACAAACATGTTCTTATCTCTTCTTTGTCCAAATATTCTTATCACTTACTTTTGTTTAACTCAATCTCCCTATAGCACCCAGAAAGACACATCTAAAATACTACCGGTACTTCCACCTTACAGCAGAGGGAAAATAACAGCAGTGACAAGGAAGGGACTTAGCTCCTTGCCTTTCCCGTTTGTTTTCTTTTAGACACGCCCTTGTCTGCTGCAAAGCTAAGATCTTTCTTTAAAGGGCAAAGGGATCCTAACTCTCGGTCTTCACAGCCGAAAATCAAACTTTCCAGGTGCACAGTTTCAGCTTCAAAGCTCAATCCCTTCAGGGTTGCTCTGGAGTGCCCTTGAGCCTGTACCCCTCTCTTACTTGTCAAGAACAGCCATCTTTTCTGCCTGAGTTCATCTCTGCCTATGCCTGAAATTCCAGCTTGTCTACAAAAAGGGACAAGAGAAACAGAGCTCCAGAAGGAGACTCTACTGTGAGTTTGTGATAAAGGCTAACTTGACCTTGATCACAAGGAGAGGGCCTCATTTCTAGAAGTAGCAGATCTTTTCAGTGAAGTACAACCCAGGGACCTTGAAACACTAAGAATACTCCAAGTGCCTAAATCTTTGTTTTGCAGGGACAGACTGCAAAACAGACTGCTTAACTGCTTTAAGCAGCCCAGCCTTTAGAAAATAAGCAATGACCACTTCATTTAAACAAGTAGCATCCTAAAGTTCAGAAAAGAAGACTGTTGGTGAGGGATTTCTTTTCTGAGTTGTAACTGTATCGAAAGGGAAAGTCTCCCTGTGATCTATGATCTAAAACTTCATATAACATTTAGTTTTACAGCCAGCAAAACCCTATAAACAAAGCTGAAGCTTTATGAAATCAGAACAGTCACAACTCAGGAAAAATTAATCTGTCAAGGCAGGGTTGGGTCTGAATGTCTTCTGGCAAAGTAATGAGTGTATCTCATAATTACTTCAAATACACAGACTTGGGCTCTACTTTCAATTGGAGGCAGGGCGAAGGAGGACATGGAATGCTGTCATTTCTAACAAGCTGTCTAAAAACAAAGTCTCATTAAAATTTGAGAATCACTATCATAAAAAGTAAACAGCAAATTTTAAAGAATATTCCAGTGAGTTTGTATAAAATGGAAGTTTTGAAATCCTTCAAATACCTACTGTTTACTTTGTGGAGGGGGTGAGGGGCATTCATTTTTCTGCCCATAGCCACATGGTTCATGCATACTCACCACATCTCATCATTGGAGGATGGTTCCTACTTAATTTAATCTAGTCACAGATCCTAATTTCTTTCTGATAACAGCTCCAGATATGTGATCAACCTGGGGAATCAGGTGAGGAGGCAAAGTCGTTTCTCTATAAACAAAGAGGTATGGGAAGAGACAGTCTTGCCAAGAGCTGCGATATCTGGACCTGCAGCAGTCTTACTGCTACTAGTCTAAGACTGAGCCTAGAACAGAACCAAGAGATAGAAACAGGACCCTGGAGTTTGGAGCCAACCTATTTTGGGGCTTCTGATCTTGTAGGATAACAATTGTCTTTGTCATTTGTATGACTTTAACTAGGTTCCTGTTAACTTGTATCCAAAGCTTCCTAACCGCTAGAAGGAATTTCTTAAACCCCCCTGCCCTGTATATGCTAAGTAGGAAATATGAGAGAAAAATTTGTATTATTATAAGAGCTCACAGTAGAATTTCTTCTAGGGATAAGATGGCTTTGCTGAGGAAATACCTTGAGAATTATTCAGGAAAGAAGTAGAGTTTCAGATATCTGAGTATCAACTAGGAAGAAAGTGTCAGATGGGGACCTGCTCCAGCTCACAAAGGAGGATGATGACTTCTGATTCTCTGGAGGAAGATCTGACAGAATAGAAGATGGATGCCACTAAGAAGACTGTGGGATGTGTGGAGTGACCCTGGTCCTTCTGATAAGTTCACAGATGCTCACTCTGAATGGATTTCTGTGGCTACCAGTGCGGGGAAGCATTGCACACAGGTTGACATGAAGCACTTGTATCAGAAGTGGCTTACATAGATGCAAAAGGCCAAGGGAAAGTAGCCCCATGGGAATTCACAGTAGACTTGGGGCTTCAGTTTGGAAGCCATCTTTTCCAGAGCTCAAATATTAAAGAGGTCCTAGCTGGCAAGTGGGTTACAGGGCAAGCTTGTGATGCTGTTTGAGGAGAAGGCCAAGGGCTTAGTCAAGGCCTGTCTAGATTGCCATTCATCAACAGAGAGTCTATGAAGGAGAAAAACAAAGGCACAATAAAAGTAAAAAACTTAATCCAATAGTGGTCAGTAGCATTTGAAGAGTGGAGTATCCTGAGATGTGGAATACTCAGTGCTGCCAAACAGGTATAGGCCATCAAACCATCAATGAAGAGGCTAGAAAGCATGAATGAGTGTGGGCCGGGGAGCCACTGGCTCCAGAAGGAACAGTTGGACATTGTCTTCCCATTCAGGCCTGACAGTTGGATATGTACCATCTACTGGATGAGATCTGGGATCTGCTGAGGCTGTCTCACCCTGCCCACCATTCACCATTCCTGTTGTTTCATAGAAAGAGCAGTAGAACTATTAGAAAGGATCCCAACAAACCTCTCCAGGGATAACAGAGAACACTCAAAATGAACAGGAGTAGCTGGTACTTCCTTATACTTCTCACAACTAAGGTTAGGACCATAGAAAACATGGGAGATTTAGGGAACATCTCTAGCCTCAGAAGTTGCTGGAGAATGAGTCACAGTTCTTAGACTTTTGCACTTACCTTAATAAGGCCAAACATGGAAGAGACAGGCAATAGCCAAGATACATGTTGATCTGACTAAGATTCTCGAGTACAAACAAAATGGAGAAAATGTCCAGTTGAAACTACACAAGTAGGTGGCATCCACAACAGAACTCCTGGCTTCAGGCTCCCAGGCTGGAGACCCACCTGTCTCCAGCTTGGGCTTCCTGTGTTCCTGCTTGGCACTGGAGATGCCCTACTATTTCTTCAGACCTACCCTGTTGAGGGGCTTTAACAAGTGTTGCTTACTGCTTGGTTGCTGATAGAAGAGTCGGAATTTTCTAGGTGACCTGCTACTGGGTCATATCCTCTAGCATGTGCCCAGTAGGCCCAATTCCCCTGCTCATCCTGTCCTAAGTAATAGCTTGTCCATTCTGGATTCTGACATGTGAAGCCCACCCCTAGCTGTCTTAGATCACAGTTCTTTTGTCTTTTTGACTATTCCAACAGTCTTGCTTGCCTTCTCTGTCTCCAGAGTCCAACACTAACCCATTCATTGCATAGAAATCCACCTGATCAATCTTCTGAAGGCACTATCCTGACCAGATTGACCATCCTACCAGATCGTCAACACAACCTGAATTCCTTTAATACCAACCTCCTTGCTTATGGAACAAAATCTAAATCTCTCAAGGGGACATCTAAAGTCCCAAACAATCCAGCATAACTTTCTAATTTCATCTCCCCACATAAATCCTATTACCACCCGGTGCTCCGACCACACTTTGTGCTTGTCTACAATGCCTTCTACATTCCAACCTGTCTATCTTTGTTTATTCTGTTCTTTCCACTCTTTCATCTCTGTGCTCATTGAAATCCAACCATTTGTCAAGGAAAATCACACCTCCTCCATTAGGACTTTTAGACACTTCAGCTGGAACTAAGCATTCTTTTCTCTCTGCCTCTTAGTAACTGCTTTATCTAAATAACCATCTTTGTTATTCTGTCTTTTTTTTTTTTTTTTTTTGGTCCTCATTTGAACTTAAACTCTTTAAAATTAGAATCATTTATTGTTATTCATCTATCACTGCTAACATGATAGTCAATACTTATTTTTGGAATCTGAACTGGACTAGATGATACTAGAAAGAAAATTTCAGGGTGGTTCAAAGAAGAGATAGACTGTCCCTGTGTCCTCGTCAAAATCAGCACGCCCTCTAGGAGGAACTGCAGCATTCCCGGGCCTGGTCGCACCCCAGTGGCTCACTACTGATCTCCAGCTGTCTCTGGTCTCACATCAGGGCACCCAGGGCATTGCTGCTATGTTGAGAAACAGAGCCTTGACCCAGGGAGAGGCAGAAATGACAACTGCCCAAATTGCAAGTCACCTGGTTGCGGAGGTGCTGAAACATTAATGCTGTGACAGTCCAAACACTTAATCTTCTCACTCTCATGCCTCATTCTCAGAGCAGATCCTTTCTGACTATGAGTTCCCTTGGGGCGGGGGGCAGGGAGAATCAGCTGTGACATTAGGCTCCAACTAATAGTGTCCGGATGGATTTTGTGATCAAATGATTAGAGGTCATTGATGACCTCTGTTCTGTCCTGCACATCCCCAGTGTCTCTTTGGCTTTTTTCATTTCCTAATTTCCTTGGTGTGGCATGAAGACGGCCTAGCCCAGCTGCCGGTCAGTACTTGTACACCTGTTTCCTTGGGAACCAGGTTCCCTACTGAACCTCTCTTGGGCTGCAATCCCCTCCATTGCTAAGGGAAAGCATTCCCAGTGATGTTGCAATTTGCTATGAGGCACAAAGTGACTTAGGTTGGAGGCAAGAGGATCTGGTATGGGCCTAGGCCCCGACGTGTGCAACACAGACACCTGGTTCAGGTGAGGCCCACAGGGCACCTGGGAGTCAGCATCACCTTTTTACCACCACTGAAACTGCCACCTTAGAGGGAAAAAAACAACAAACGAAATTGATACCTTTTCAAGATTTAGCTTTTGCACATGAATTTGGGGGGTCGTGAGACCACAGACCTAATATTTCTGACTCAAGCAAGTACAGTACAGCTCACTGATGATCTTGAATGGCTACATTTAATGCCACTATAATCCTAACAATAATCAAGGCTTTATTAAAACTTCTGGCAGAAAGTGATAACTTGCCACTAGGGGTTGAATTGTATCATCCCAGGATTCATATATGGAGATCCTAACCCTCAGGATCTCAGAATGTGGCCTTATTTGGAAATAGAGTTGTTGCAGATGTAATTGTTAAGATGAGGTCATTTGGATGGGACCTACTTCAATAGTACTGTTATTAAAAAGAAGATTTGGACAGAGACATACATTCAGGAACAACATGACATGAGCAGTCACAGGGAGAAGGTACCATCTATAAACCAGACAGAGGGCCTGCAGCAGATTCTTCTCTCAGAGCCCTCTGCAGGAACCAAGCCAGGGCACTTGCATTCTTAACTTCCAGCCTCAGAACTACAAGACAATAAATTTCTGTTTAATCCAATCAAAATGCATGAACCTTTGTTATAGTAGCTCTAACTTTGAAAATTCCCTTTATAAATCATGCTTATATAGTTCAATTATCCTTACAACAATTGAACAACTCAGATACTGTTACTATTCTCATTGTCCGAATGAGGACTCTAAGGCTGAAAGGCTAAGAAACTTTCCCAAGACATTGAGTTACTGAGCCATTATTCGAACTCCCCTGCTCTTTTCTCTACGTCACCCAACACTGGCTGAGCAGGAGAGAGGTCCGTATGAATGATGCTGCTGTGTATCCTGGGCTCGAGTGAGCTGTGCCTGACAGTTGTACTCTCTATGTGGACACATTTAACTACTGTCAGTACAAATAAGCTTCCTGTTTTTGCCACTTGGAACAGATAGCATGTGACAGCTCTCACTCAAACCAGTAAGGGATGACAGTGAAATTCTGGCTGATAAGAGTCAAGAAGGTGAGGCCTGTCAGGAAGGATTGCTGTTCTATAGAGTGGGTGAAACACGAAAAACTCGTAGGAATCTAGAGTAGGCAGGAAGCAGACATGGGGCATAAATGTAGGATCTGGGTACTACAGAGACAAGAGAAATTACAACTTGAGGTCAGAGAGATGCCAAGACTGTGAAAAATGAAAGGTAAGGAGATGGCTTCTTAGAGAAGATGCCTCCCCAAGATCTGGAGTAAATGATGCTGGGGGTTGATTCCCTTGGCTCTGACTTTGAACAGCACAAGGTGAAGAAGAGGCTTTTTAGTAATTGCCGGACAAATAACTTCTCATGGACAAATGCAGCAAAATTGTATGTGTTGGTGGGGAGGGGAGTAGGAATCACATGCAAAGTGATCAACCAGCTGCAGGCATGAAGCCCATGGACTTCCACTTGGGATTTCTCAGTTCAAGACCAGTGATCGTCAAAGGACTTTAACATTTCCTTTCTCATGCCAGGCCCTGTCTTCCTGTCAGACAATACACCCACAGGCCCAGCAGATGAGCCACAGCCACTTCCTACAAGGTTCTAGTCACTATCAGCCAGCCACCATTCCTCTCCCCAAGTGTCTGGAGTCCCTGATATGGATTTATAGGCTCAGCAGATGAAGTCATGGCCAACCTTCAGGAAGTTTGTGACAATGAACTTGCTTCCTGTCTGGGCTCTATTTACCCTTCTTCTCAACATGCCACAATTTTCTCACATGTCCACACCTGCCTTTCATGGAACATAAATAAGCATTTTAAATGTCATCATTTATATGTTCTAATGAATACCATGGAGTAAATTTGGAAAGGGTAAAATTTCTGAATCCCATTTTCAGTAGAGGTTATAGCCAAGATAACAAATATGTTACAAATATGCTTCATCTAGTTTGCAAATCTAATTTATTGGCAATGGCTGTGTAGAGAGTGATGTTGAGGATCCTGAGGAAGCTTCTGGGCCCAGGAAGAAGGAAATATTCCTTAATCAATCAGAGGCATTAGCTAAACGTGTGGCCGTGAGAATAGGTCATATCTGCCACACATTTGTAACTCTGGGTCTGTGGCTTTCCTGGTACTTGTGGCTACTCTAGTTGTAGCCCTGTCCCCAGATTGTTGGCATCATGGGGCTAGAGGCCTAGGTTGAAACTTGTCAAGCAATTAGAATGGAACACAAGGACTGGGACAATACAGGTATACATATCTGAGTGTTGACCTGTCCAACTTCAGGAAAATCATCTAACTTCTCAGATTCTGGAAATGCACACTCAAAAATATAAATAAATAAAAATATTTTAAAAAAGAAATGCACACTCTGAAAAGGTGTTTCATTCCAACTCCCCAGATGGGGAAACATTAGAAGGAACAGCACAATCCATACAGTCCCTCAGGATAACAATTTAATAAACACCATCTCAAGAGCCATAGAGAAATTCCCACCCTTCAAGACAGTCATAGCATATTTGTGATGTTATCCTAGGGAAGCACTTCAAAACATGAGGACTACGTTCACTCTTGAACTGAGTAAACCTGCCGAGGACAAGAAGGCAGTGGGAAGGGCACTTTGCAGAGCTCGCATGTTCCATCTTGTCGGCAGCTTCTTACTCCCCCTCCCCCCCAACTCCAGATGGATTCAAAAGCTCCACCCTGCTCCCCACTACACAGAGCTCCGTAGCTCCCCATCACTACTTCCACAGCGCTCTCCCACCTGAGCCCCTCCGGATGCTCCACTGCACGTGGAGCCCTACACTCAACACCCTTCTCCACTGTCCACACAAGGCAATGAAAGTGGCTGTTTTTCCAGTGAAAATGCAAATATTCTGTGGAATATTAGACCACTACGGGAAAAAGTGAGCTAGATCTGTATGTACTAATATGAAAAAAGAGATGCCTATGACCTGCCATCAAATAAAAGGTTGCAGGACAATATGGAAAGCTCCAGGTCTACAGACCCAAGAGGTCTGCAAGCTGTATGTCAAAGTGACAGCCACAGTTGCTATCTGTGGGGAAGAATGAAATTGGGATGATTGTACAAGAAAACATTTGCGTTTTTACTCCACAGCACTGAGTTATTTCCATTGTTTTAACATTGAAAAATATATTAATTGTGTAATTTAAAAAGGTGTAGAATTCCAGCTGAAGAAAACAGACCAAAGAATGCAAAGGTCCCACTGCTTGAAGAAGTTAAGCTTAACCCTCAGCTGACTGTCTGAAGGCCAACTGCTCACTCAGCCTAACAGGCTCAAGGGGCAGATGAGGAGACACTGCCCGGGGCTGGCTCCATGGCCCTGCCTTCAATGCTGGGGCACAGCCTGCTCCTTTGGTTATGTGTTGCAGCTTTTCCAGATGCCCACCAGTCTCCGATGGATCCCCTTATTCAGGTGGGAGCCGCCTTAGAGACTCGGGCTCACCAGGACCACAAGCTCAGGAGAGGAAAGCAAGGTGGCTCTGAACTGCCAACGACCTTCCACATTGTCCTCAGGCTCCATCAAAGCACCACCAGTGACCCTGAACAAAGCTAGAGAAGTCCCGGCCTTGGTTCTCCCCTGCTCACCTCCCTCCTTCCTTCCACTCTCTGCCACACCTTGCCTTATGGGACAAAGCAGTGAGGGTGAGTATGCAGGTGGTGGTTCCAACCACTTCAGTAGAGCCAAGAAAGCAAGAACCTTGAATGTCCTCTCACACAAGACATGAGTTTCCTTCCTAGAAGAAGAAGTCCTAGTAGTGTCACTGGCTAGTGTGGTCCTGGCTCATCTTAGGTTCGATGGAAATCACAACATGGTCTAGTTATAGAGTAACACAAAATGAAAGGTGTTGGGTTTCTTTATGGTACTGGGCTTTGAGCCCAGGAACTTCAAGCTGAGTTACATCCTCTGCCCATTTTTATGTTTTATTTCAAGACAGATCTCACTAAATCATTCACTCTGGGCTCAAACTTGCAATCCTCCTGCCTCCCATGAAAGTTTATTATAGAAACAATGCTGATTGCACCCTGAGCAGCACCACAGAGAAGACAACGAAGTTGGCTACCCCACACACAGAACAGCCCTTACAATGGATGTACATCATGTTATGGGATCTCAAAGGAATGTCATTAATTATTCATAGATTTTTTTTTTCTCAAAAGAAGAAGGGTTCTCTGGACACAGTGGAGTTTAGTTACTATGGATATGTATTTGTACATGTCTAAAATGTGCTTAGAAATAATTGTGTTGTGTCTTCCCCCAGGGAGACAATTTTATTATGGAAATACATTATAATGATGTTGAGGATCAATTCTCATCAGAACTTTGGTCATCTTTGCCCACCCCATCTCAGCCAGTTGGCGCACGCATATCCTGCCTTCTCATCTCAAGGAATTAACAGCATCGTTTATCTCTACCCTGCTATTGCCTTTGCGGCTGGTTGCTTGTTCTTCCTCAGGCTGCTCCATTAAAGCCCTGCCATTCTACTCCTGCCTCAGTAAGCAAGGGCTGGTTGTTGGCAGGAGACTTGTGGCCACTTGTGTCCTTCCTCAGGGATTCTTGAATAGCCTCAAACAGATGGCTTCCCCCAGAGCCAGTGGTCCAAAAGAACATGCCACCTCTTAGGACCCTTCTCAGCAGTCATGCATCATTCCTGTCCCAGGCTGTTCATTAGAAGTAAGCCAGTAAGTTAAGCTCGCACTCAAAGGAAGGAATATTAGACTACAGTTTTTGAAAGGAGAAGAAATCAAGCACTTGTGGACTTATTTAAAAATCACTGCAGTTATCACCTCTCAGGCCTTGTATTAGGTACTAGATATACAGAAATGAGTTAAGCAGCACCCTGGATGTCAAGAAAATCTTAGCCTAACCAAGAAGACTGATAAGTCTTCCTGGATTATAATAAATGGCGGATTGCAGAGGAGGAACTTTCCTACAGGAATAGGACAGTAGTAGAGAAGGGTATCTGAAAAGAGGGAGATTTGATGTGGGTCATGAAGGGTAGTGAGCTGAACTGATGCTGAACAGCCATTCTGACTTTCCTTAGTGTGTCTTCCTGTTCTGCAGAAGCTGATAAGAAAATTACATTTCCCAGACTCTCGCCAGGCAAAACCCTGGGTAGGATTTAGGTTCTGCCAGTAACATGCACTAAGAAATGACATGGAGAAGTTGTTGTGATATAAATGTGCACAGAATTCTCAAGGTTAATGTAACCATTGTGCATCTCATGTACATACTGACAAAAAAAGGGGGAGGAGGAGACACGAAGGACAGAAGTCAGGTGGGGGCCCAACTCCCACTCTTGCCACTGTTTCTGCTAGTGGCTCTGCCTTGGGACTGCTTGCTTTTTGTTCAGCACAGGTAGCTATAGTCCCTAGACACAGACTTGTGGTGTCCAGAGAAAAGCTAGGCATTCCTTTGCTGTGACATGTAGAGATGTGGCATAGTTCCCTGGTGGCAGCTGCACAAATTGACAGGTAGCTTCCTGAGAGTAGAAATGCTCAGGTCTTCCAGAATCCCATCAAGCATTGAGTGGAGGCTGGCCTGATGATGCAGGCCTATAATCCCAGCACTCTGGGAGGCTGAGGCAGGAAGATCACAAGTTCAAAATAACTTAGTGATTTGATAAGAGACTGCCTCAAAAGTAAAAATGAAAAATGAGCTGGGTCAGTGCAGAGATCCTGGATTGATTTCCAGTGCAAAACAATGAAAGGAATTAGGCAGGTGGGGGGACTCAGATCACAGGACAGATTTCTTCCACCCACTTATACTCCTCCTGCCTACCTCGATGGCAGCTTTTTCATACCCGTAAGTGGGTAGGAGGCTGGGGAGTGAGAGGGAGCATGGGGGAGGATCTCCTCTTCCAGCAGGTAGTCTGTAACTGTGGAGCCTCAGCTGCAAATGAGAGTTACACAATTCCACTCAAACAACTACTCCAAGTCGAAACAATAAAATGCAAAAAGGAAAAGAAAAAGAAATCTGACTTCTCCAGCCTCTTATTGCCCCTATCAATGAACTCCTCCACATATCCACATGAATACTGTTGGCCAGAGGGAAGTGTCACTGGACAAGTTGAGAGATAAATACTGGAACTTGAGAACATTTATAGATTCTTCAGTTGTTAGGAACTCAGCTTTCCTTTACCGATACTTGTCTGCGATTTCTGGGCTAAGATGTGCAGGTTAGAATGAGATGTGGAGACATGGATTCACGATGGGATCTTTATTGCTTTTGTCTTTAATATTTCATGCATCAAATTCACATGCCAGCTGTCAGGAGGTTCTCTTTCCCCTTCACGCACTCTGTCCTGGACACTCCTCGAAGCCCGCCATCCTCACATTCTCTTGATAAATATTTACAGCTTAGGAGATGACAGGCTGGAAAGCACACAACAGCCGTGGATCCCACCCACAGTGGTTCACACTTGGTGTCAGCCTAGCTTGTAAACCTCTTGGAGCACAGGGCAGGATGTCCTGGAGAAGAAGCTATAAATATGCACTGCCTGGCTGAGGCTCTAATTAACAGAATCTGAAAACAGAGATTTCGTTTGCAGCAAACCAATGAGTTTTAGGTCTCCATGATACACAAACTCAGTGGAAGACTAACATGAAGCTAAGATGGATTTGATTCTTGAAAAATTACTCTCTTTTAACATATAAGTAAAGGAACAGTGTCTAAATGTCCCCTCTCACACCCTTCCAATCCCCTCATGTAACTTAACCATTTTCTAGGCCCATGACTCTTTGAAAATATGATTGAAGTGCCAAGTGTCTTCACCAAACAAATGGGCAGATCAGTTCACTGACCAACTTCAGAGACAGAGAGATGAAGCAGCCAGGCCTCGGCTCTCCAGGAACTGACAAGCTTGCAGAGAAGGTAGAAGCAGCAGCGCACACTCAAGTATAGATGAGGAGATGAGCACTTGATGCTTTGGAGAGCCTGAATATTTGCAGAGTTTGGGAAGACACGGATCAAGTGGCCAGGTAGAGAGCCACGCAGAGAGCCATGCAGAGCGTCACACAGACAGCCACGCAGAGGATGAAGGAAACAGTTCTAAAAGCATTTTGTGTGTGCTCCAGGTGTCTCTGCTCCTTGACAATCAAGCAAGATGGCACTAGAATTCCATGACAATGGAATTAAACACTCGATATCCATCCCAGTGTTTCTACAGTTTTGGGGCACCCGTGTGACCTCCTAGTTCTTCTGCCCCTTGGGACTCGGGCTTCCTCTCATGCCACTTCTGCCCTCGTATTACTTTTTCGCCAACATAAAATGCAGTCAATGTTTTAAATTCAATTACAAAAATGAAATAAAGTTGATCATACCAGACTTCTACATATGCTTTGTGGAAAATATGGGGAAGGGTGTCCCGAAACAGGGTACATAACATAGTGCCTAATCTTCTGCCATGCGTGGGGATCTTTCAGCTTTCTCTCTACATTTTTTTCTCTTTTCCTCCCTTTCTCAGGAGCAACACAGAATGGTGCGGAGGCCTTAGGGTGAACTGACACCTAGGCCTGGTGCGGGAATTGAGGAGTGGGTGTTGTTGGTGGGATACTCTCTCTCTAAGCATTTATCAGTTCATTGTTTCAAAACACACAGCAATTTTTCCAAGAGGAATCCAGCAATAAAAGTCTCCATCACACTTGGGTTGATCAGTTGAAGAGAATAAAATTAACTTTGGCTAGATTCAGCAAGAGCAAATTTACGATAGGGTATTAAGTGTTTTACAGAACTATGAGGAGGGATTTAGAAAAGACTTTAGATTGAGCTTCCAGAAAGTCTCCCCAAAGAAGATTGGGCCACCAAAGGAGTGCCCTCTGATCAGCAAGTTTCCTGCACCAGGAACCATACTGTCCTGCTACCAGATCTCCAGCAAATGGGTGTCCTTCATCTTCCCCACATCTATGAGGCTAGCGACATGAGTCCAGGATTTTTGTTTCCACTCCCAAAAAAGACTCAGTCCCTAACTACAATGCCAACATGAAAAGATAACACAAACCAATGGTCTTCTGTTGACTTCTGCCAGTATCTGCCATAGGCATCTGAATCTCCCCTGAAGTTTCAGCTGCATGGGAGTTTGGGAAATATAGTTTTTAGCTTTCCAGTCTTTGCAATTGTAGACAGTCTACTAGAAGGTAGATGGAACAAAGATTGAACAATAATCTACTGTAGATATGTAATTCACACCATGTCATTTTGAGTGGAAGGAGGAAGGTAGAAAGTAGTAAAAAGATAGCTTGCTTTTATTAGATAATTACTGGAGAGCAGGTAGTTTACCTTCCTTCCTTATTTAGCTCCGATAACACATTCCAAGTAGGTATTATCAACATATTAAACATGTGAAAACTAAGGCTCACAGTGACCATGTTATTTGCTTTCGGTTGCACATATTAGGACAGAAGCACCACAGGACAGTAGGGAGAACCTTCATATCCACCTCCCAGAGACAGTAAGGACAGGTCCATCCAATCGAAACTCCAAAAGTGCCTCTTGGTCTCCACTTGGATATCCTCCACACACAAGCTCTGCTATCTTGAATCCTGACCATCTCAGAACCATCCTATTTACTGTCTTCTGCCAAAAGGCCTGTGGTCCCCGGATATCCTCTGCCAAGCTGACACGCTCACTGCTACCCTTCTGAGAGCACAGAGGCTGCTTCTGAAGTGCCTTCTCTTCCCAAGCCTCTCAGTACTTCTTCCTGCATCACCAACAATGCTGGAATATCATTTGCAACTGCTTCATAAATCCAAACCCAACCTCAGCCTCTGGGGAGTTATCGTGGTCCCTCATTCACCTGTCATGTGAATGTTCACCTTCTAGGTTCAGGGGTCGCTTTGGGTTTGAAACCTGCATGTCTGTCAGTTACTAGTCTGGCTGCAAGTGTGACAAATCTGTGGCTTCTAATTTCAAGGGGCCTTTTGGAATTTCTCATAGCACTGACTTATCTTCCTTCAATTTATGTGAGTCTCCAAACTTAAAACCTTCCTTTGTACTTATACACAGGTTAACTGAGGCCAGTACCTTCTCAAGACTATGCTCAAAACTTAATGGGTCATGTGTTTGGACTGCAATGGACTCTAGTTAGGTATCTCCACTCCCTTCCTGTATGGCTGACTGCTTTTGAAAGGGCTTTCTATGATCTGGCCTCTGGGTAGCCACTTCCAGTGGAATCTCCCAAAGCACTGTTGAGAAATGGGATAACAAAATGGAGCTTAGGGCAATCAGGCTGGAGGTGGATGTCCGGCCCAGAATGATTCAGTAGTTTGTAGTGTAGACACACAATTAACTGCATGCTGTTATATAATGTGCTATGTACTATCCACATATGAAGGTCACTATGGACCTGGTGTCGCCTTTGTTCATTTGTGTACAATAGTGCACGAGCCCTGCTTAAAGAGGCTCTGGAAATACAGCATGTCAACTACCCACACAGCTACTTGTCTCTTCATCCAAATCCCAGACCAGAGGCCTCATGAACTTCTCAAACGGAGCCAAAAGCCTGTCCTTGACATGAGTATGTGATGCTGCGGGGGGGGGGGGGGGGGGGG